>JAWZYV010013000.1:0-219806 GCA_038373885.1 Cheiracanthium punctorium | reverse complement strand
CTATCTCTAGTAGCTCGTTTTTTCTTACGCATTCGCACACCAGGTGAAGGTTCTGTGCTACCTGCTCTATCACTCTGAACAACTCCATTTTCTTCTGGCACAGCTGGTATAACAGTCTCAATAGAACCTATTGCAATAATCCAAAAACAGAAACATTAAATAGACAGAGGGAAGGGGATAACTAGTAGTCAGGCGGAACAAGTTCTCAATTTGTACACTTTTTTCCTAGAGCATTTACTTTATAAAATGGCCTTTTGTTATTTTCGTCTAAAAATGTGTTTTTAAAATATTTACACATTCACTCCTAAATATACATATCTATGTATTTGTGTGTATAAACAATATCAGGGATGAGAATGCAGAAAGACGGAAAAAGAGGAAAAGTGAGCAAGCTAAAATTTAACCATTAAAGATTTTTGCTGCATGTCACACAATTTTTACCATTAAATTTCAGCCAAAAAGCAAATCCATTGCTCTTATCCTGAACCAAATAATACACAAGCACTCATGTAAATACAAATACAGTAGAAGATCTTTATAATGCAAACCTCGAAACGCAAGGTTTTGCATTATATAGAATTTTGCGTTATATGGATCATTCACTTATATCATTAAACTTCCCTAGTAAACATATTAAAATATAGCTAGAACACATAAATATAATGCTTAAAACTTTTTTTAAATACAAATACTACTTTAAAAAACAAAAAAAATGGAATTTATTTATTTACAGAAAAAATAAATAAATTGAAATTACCAAAAGCATTAAAGTTTATTTGTTAAACAATATATTAATTTTGATTTGTTTTAGAATTTGCAATCTCTCAACAAATAACTTTTCTTGCGGCCTTTGAACAGGTAATAATTTTACTTTGGTTACGCAGTCTTGTGTTTCTAGGACTTTAAAATATTGATCTCTTATGGAAATTTCTTCAGATTCTGAAAGTTTTTCAACTTTCTCTCCAGCATTTGATTCTGTTTCAGAATTGTTTTCCTCTTGTTTTGAAACAGAGGAAATTATTTCAGCACTGGTCAAATGATTAACAATTTGTGACTTATCATCCATTACCAAATATTCAAAATGTTTTCTTCATGCAGGTTTGCAAACTGAGTACTTTCCATTTTGTGCACAATGCATTAGTTCAGCAGTTTTCATTTTAACTAAAGATGGCTTAAATCCAGTTCCAAAATTCAGTTTTAAAATAGTGTTACATTGAGAAAACTCCCCTACTTCTCATAGACTTTTAAAAAGTATTTTACTGTCAATATTGAGACATAAGCATATCGTCGGGCAGGGGGCGGGGGCGTGTGCCAACCCCCCCCCCCAACTTTGTTTAGAAAACCATTCATTTTAAACCTTTCTTCTTGCCAAACTTAAAGAAACATGGCTATTTTTACTTTAGAATATGCTATGTGCATTCTCCCACCCACACGCACACACATAATAAAAAAAAAAAAATTGGTGATGCTACGCGTATGATTTAGGAAGCCAAGTAACGGCATACGATTTAATATAAAACAAATCAATTTACAAAGAGAAATATAACTAAATAAATAAACGTCTGTTTGGGAAGTCAATGGTAGAGGAGGGAGAAAGAGAGTGGTTCGGTAGTGGAGGGAAAAAGGGAGAGGTTCCTGGTTTTATTAAAGTAAACATTCCTTCCTCTTCGACCCTGCCGGCCAGCTGTTATGCTGATAATGCATAATGCATGCATGGGAGAATAATTGTTTATTTTAAGCTTGGCATGTTGTGGGATTTATCTAATGTCTCAAAATTAATTCCCTAGGAAAGCAATTAAAAAAAAAAAAAAAGCAGATTGTAGAAATTTCTTAATTGTGATTTTCTCTGTTTACATCCGCAGTGTTAATGCGGTTTATGGAGAATTGCGGTTTATAGAATTGCGGTTGCTCTTATCCTGAACCAAATAATACACAAGCACTCATGTAAATACAAATATTTAATAATCAATTTTAGAAAAAGAACATTTAACTGAAAAGTGGTTCACATTATTTATAAAGAGGATTTTAACAAATGCCTCTGTCTTATTAGCTGCAAACTGCCAGAAAATAAAGTAGGAACAATTAGTAACATTTTTACATTAAGACACCTGTAAAAAAATATACTTTTTGAGGTAAAAAATTGCACATGTGAATAAAATGAGATAGAGATGCAGCAATTTCTTTTCTTTTTAAAATTGTGGTGGAAAAAAAGACACAAATCAATAATTATACTACGAAGAAAAAATACTTTTTTGTTTAGTTACATTAATAAAAATATCTTAATTTAATTAAAAAATAAATATTGAAAACTGAATTAACTTTTATTTAAAAGAAAAGAAATCAGATTCTTTTTCATTCAATCTTATGCAAATCCATATCATTTTTAAATCATGGAATCTGTGTGACAATTTCTTAGCTTAGCATTCAAGTATTCGTATGCATTTAAAATTCGAAACATTTATAAAAATAAATTGAAATAGACATTTGTGCACTTTGTAACTGCATTACACATACAAATGAAGAAATATATAAAGGAAAATACTCCTTTGCCAAAAGGATGCAAAAATATTGAATTTCAGTTGGCAGCTATAAAATACGGAGCTCGACCCATAATTACATATAATAGACATATTGTTAAAAATACAAAAGGCTGAAAATAATTAAAACATAGAATTCTGTTTAAGATTCTCATCCCTGTAATATAAATAACAATAATCTATAGTTCACAAGCTGAGGAGAAAAGTAAAACCTTTCTAGAATACTTTGAAAAAAAATTGTTTCAAAACTTTACTTACAGGTGACAATAGGATGTGAGAATGCCATGTAGCATAAAATAATGATTACAATGTTAAATTTTCTCAATCATATGTTTTTAAAATATAATATATAATTTTTTAAATGTTACTTGTAGTATTCATTAAAGCCTTAGACTTTTTACTGGGGCAGCCATTTGTATGATTTAGTTGGAAAGGGCACCAACTCAAAACAGGCTAAATTCACAAAAAACTTGGCCTATCTTTTTATCTGTAGAAAATAATTTTTTAACACACACAAAAACAATGTTTGAAAATATACCCTATGCAATTTCGCTGCCTTTCAAAACTAAGTAAAGTCTGCATTTTATTATTTGAATAAAACAAACCTGTGAAGGACTGCGATGAGAGCAACACTGTTGTTGACATCAGAAACATTAGACTTTTCACTATCAGAGTCTGCAGTTGTGCATTCACCACTTGCATCACACGAACTGTCCTGCTGCCTTATTCAGCCAACCAGTTTTGCTGCTTTTTTCAGAGTTTTCCACATTATCATCTGATGTGCCACCATCGGCATGAGCGACAGGTGTTCAACCACTCTTGGACTCTAGCAGTTCTCTTCAATGACTCGCTGGGCTGAGATAGTTTATTGCTTATGGATGATTTGATGCTTTTTTTATTCTTTTTTGTTGAAGAATGGGGTAACTGACGAGATCTGAAGGGTGACAATTTTTGATCAGTGAATCCTTTTTAGTAGATGAAATCTCTTTTTCAGGCTTTTTATTTGAATTAGATTCAAGATTTAAATTAGATATTTCATTTGAAAGCTCTATTACATTAGGTTTAGAAGTTTCTTTGGAATCAACATTTTTAGTGACAAGTTCAGAAGGCACATCTGCTTTTTCAGAAGCATCTATGGAATCATCGTAAATTTCATCATCCACAGACGTGACTTTATAAAATGAGTCTGGCACAGCCTTGCAGCTACCAAATTTAGAATTATAAAGTGGTTTATCTTCAGATAAAAAGTTAAGTGTTTTTAAACTAACTGAAGGATATTTATCAGGTGGAAGATACACATTACTAGAAGTGAAATATGAAGATGTAATGTTTTTATTATGAGATGTCTTAGGAGTACCACTGTCAGCAGGCAAAAAGGTCTTATATTCTGGAACTTTCTCTAGATGAGCTTCTGGAGAATCCACTTTCTCATCATTTGAAAGATGAGCAGAAGTTTCACTAGAGTATCCTACATCTTGTATAATTTCAAACTTTCCACTCCCTCTCTGGCATTCAGCTTTCAATTCCGCAATGCCTGTGTCGCCTACCATAACACCTTTGTCATTCTTCAAAGTGCACTCATCTCTATGAGGAGACAGATCTGTTTGCTCCATGTGATCACAGGTTAAGTTCTCATCGCACATTATATCCTCCAATTCAAAGCTCATATTTCTCCTTAATTCATTTTCCAGAAGCAGTAGTTCTTCACAATTAGCACTCAACCTGCGTTTTTTTACAGGTTCTTCAGTAAAACTCTTTTCAATATCAAAATCCTACAAACAAAAAAATTTGTTAAATAATAGAAAGCATCTAAAATTTTAAAAAAGCATTTTTTTAAATGTGAGTATTCATCTCTATAAATGAAACACTGAAATGTCATTTTCATCACAATACAATACAATTCCCCCACATTATGCGCACTCAGCTATGTAGGACAAATTCACACACGGAAGGGTACAAGTAGAAAAACGCACAGAGTTATTTGTGCTGGGTTATAGCCTAAAGTGAAGAAAAGCAGTTTTTAAGATTAGATCATCAGTATTAATTTCCATTACGACAAAATGGATCTTTTGTTGTAGTTGAAAAAAAGTTTGTAGTTTTGTTCTTGCTTTTAAATGGACCCAAATTTTGTTTGCATTGATTTCTGCATAAACACTTTATATAAAAAAGATATATTAATGCATATCTATAGTGATTATTCATTTAGTATTTTTTTTTTCCTTCAAAGAATGACTTTAAAAAAAAAAAAAAGTATGCCTCGGGCAAATGCTCTTTATCCTGAAACATCAGACTTACTGAATAGCAATGAAATCTGATTTTAGGAGTCCCATAACAACAATTACAGAATAAACTCAAACATCTGAAGAAATGTGAAACACCAACAGACAAAAAGAGTGCAACTAAGTCTGAGCATCCCGGGCCAAAATCTTGAATTTTAGCATATCTAATAACATAAAAAACTCTGTAATGTACATACCGTTGCATAATTTTTCATTAGATTTTCTAACACACACTGACATTCAAGTGATTTCAACCACAGAGTGTGCCACTTGTGTTCTAAATTATGAGCAACTTTTCGAACACTTTCTGAATCCCACTTTTTCAAAGAGTTTTGTCCAAACTGCACGCTTCCTTTAAGGTGATCACACAGCTTTAGTAGAGATGATATACTTTTTCCTTTAGCTTCAATCTCTTTTTGGAGCTCCTAAAACATACATTTTTTAATTATGCATTAAATCAATTACTTTGAAAGCGATTGCATTTTAAAAAGTACTATAAATTTCATATTATTTTACAGTCACAAAGGGGATAATGGAAAAAGAGAAAGAAGGCACTGGTATAGTTGTTGATATACCGAGCTGCATGTAAAATACAATTAATGTAAAAACCACGAAGGTAAATTTGTAGGAGTGGACACTTCTCTAAGAAAGTTGGATAACGCCGTTCTTGCAAACAGATGGCGCTAAGCACACTGGGTAACTGCGCATCCCCTGCTTCTGCGCATTTCAGGTTGTTTATATTTCCATTGAGGCGAAGTAAATGGAGATCGTTGAATTAGCAGAACTTTAAAAATTTAAATATATAGACTTATGAACGTCGGATATAATAATTTCTGGTTTCAGGTGTATTTTAATTACATAATTGTCTTAGAATACTATTTCGTAATTAATATAGGCAATAATTTTGAAGCGAAGTACTATTATGTATGCAATGTCGTAGTATTATTTTGCCAAAAGTTATATTTTAAGAAATAGTTATAAATTTAGAAGAATGTAGTATATGTGAATGCAATATTTAAAAAGTGTTTATTTATAATGACGATCACACTCAAACAAGCAGTATTTACATTTATTTCATGTTGTGGCAAATTTTAACACAGCTTTAAATTGCCGCTAAAAAACACATTAAAATATTAAATTCGTGTTACATAAAGAATTCAGTAATGAATTCAAAGCCATTTTTTAATGTAAATATATATCGTGGCAGACGAAAACTTCTTTTCTGTGAACCACGATATACGCACTCGTTAACAAATATAAACTCGATATTTTAATAATCTTAAGACAGAACATTTTTTTATTCATTTGTTACTAAGGCAACCATGTAAGTAAAAGGGAAAAAAATAATTTAAATTTAGTGCTCGCGTTAATAATCTCGTTCATGTGCTAGGTAGGAAAATTAAAAACAAGTAAAATTAGTTATCAATCAGCACGGGAAATGCTTTATTCTTTTGCTCCTAGGATCGCTGCACGTCCCTAGATTTCCAATGTTTACATAATTGAAACTTATTTGGGGTACCAAAAATCTAGCATAGCAGCTATTGAGAGTCTCCACTCCTATAATATATCTCCGTGGTAAAAACGCAAAAATAGTAATTTACAAGTAATAAAACTAAGTAACACTATTTTGGCATTCAGTTCAGTAAATCCAGGGAGGTAAAAGAAGTTATGAAGCAAAGAAATTTATAAATTCGCTTTTTTCATATATATATAGATATATTTTAATTTTAAAACATCGTATACACATAAAACACAACGGGGAATTAAATTATTTATCTAATCTGCTAACAAAAAAAAACTATAATGTAGAAAAATATCTGCAATAGCCTTCTACTTTTTTTTTTGGGGGGGGGGGGCTAGATTGCTTGATTATAGCCGAATGTTATAAAATTAACTTTCAAATCGCTGCTAATTAGAGAATTCCACTGCAATAATGCATACTAATTATAAAACTATCAGAAAGAAAACAACAACAAAATGTATTTACAAGGAAAATTTCATCCAAAATGATCAAAATTCAAAAGATAAAATACCAGAAAGTAAGATCTTTTCTTTTCCGTCTTTTACTTTCCCGGAAATTTTTATTTTAAGCTATACAATGTACAAAATTCATTTCAAAACAGACTGCGCGCGCATAAACACGATATAAACAAAGAGCTACTTCGGCAGCTTAACTCACCCTAAAGTATCACCAAAATATACAAATAAAGAGAAGTTGGTGATCAAAATTTACAAACTAATTACTACCATAAGTGTAAAATTTAAAGAGCAAAAACGTTATAACTTTTTTAAGCCGGCATTTTTCATCCCCCATTTACTTACCCCCAGCAGTACCTGAGAAACTTCCACGATCATTGGTACAAAACCCCGAGAGATCCCCCCATCGGTGTGACGTCATGATGTTTTAAAAGCCGAGGCACAGCTTGGCGGGAGTCCAAAAAAGAATAAACAAACTCCGCGCGGCCGCGGCGTTGTATGTAGCACATAAGCAGCAAGCACAGCACAACGGGCTAGTTGCACATTTCAGAAAAAAGTTTCTTCCATCAGCTTGTGATGATGGATTTTAAAAGGAGAGACCGGCTAGAATGAATGACTACTGGTAGAATCTTGCTCAGAGAGAAATGTTTAAAATAAGTAAAACTGTTGAGTTAGCAAAGCGCGCGGTTGAATACATTAAATCCATCAGATCTATGGACAAACTTTTAAAAAATGTTTTTAAAAGTATTTAGGTAATTATTTGACATTATTAATTTCAAAATCATTGCCTACTTAAAAAAAAAAAAAAAACATATTTTATTGTTATAAAATAAGCTTAAAAAAAGGTTTTACTAGATAATTTGCTCAGAAAAGTCGTGGTCTTGCGACTTCAAAATCTGATACGAACAATGAATAATTGCACGCTCACTATATCTCATAATTGGAGAAATAAAATGATTTTAATTAATTTATGTGTCTAAAAACAAGTTTTTCTCACATACTGCAAATATTAAACACAGCTTCTAAACTCATATAAATTGCAACATGTTAGTAGAAAAGTATGATAAGTTTCTTTTTGAATTCCTTCATTTTTTTAATTATGTTTTTAAGGAGAGGGGTGAGGAGAGATGATGTATTTTTTCAACTTTTTTCTCTATCAATGAAAAGATATTTAATATCAGAATAATGCCGAGAGCATTCTTGAAGAAAGAATGAGTCATATACATCAATTTTATGACTTTTAAATTATTTCACCAAGAACTAAAAAAAAAAAAGTCAAACCATAGAAGGAAAAATTTGTTCATATTTGAAATAGAAAATTAATACAAGGGTTGATGAGGTAATAATAAGTCACTACAAAATCTTTTATGTATAGATTCATGCCTCTTAAATACATTTTTTACGTACAGCAAGGAGAAAAATATAATACATTAATCAAATTATCCACATTGCATGAGCCGAATTTCCAAAATTATTGGGAAAAGTGGAATTAGAAGAAAAGAAATTATTAGCATAAACAAAAATTGGTGTAACAAGATTATCGAGGGGCCTCAAAACCTTCTTTTAAAAATATATTTTATTGTTACCTCATACTGCATAAACAGAATTTGGTGCCTAAAATAGCAGGGATCAAAGTAAAATTTCATTCCTCAAATTATTTTAAATCAAATCTAATTTGATGGGGAGACTATTTCTGAAATAACGGAATGCTGCAACTTTTCCCCTCCAACCAGTATCAGTGGTTGCCAGATGAAGCAAAGGAAAAACATATTAAAAGAGCATTATTTATATGTCAATCCAGACAAGCTTAGAAAAAATGAAATAAATTCCGTCCATCAAAGCCTATCCGTATTGTGAAGCGTACTCGTCCCCCCGTATTGTGAACCGTACTCGTTCACTCGGTCCCCCTATGTTCACCGATTTCTCGAAAATGACTTTACCGATTTGGATAACTCTAGCTCTATTCTGTTCATTTGGTAAATACAAGACGAGACAACGCTTAAAGTTGCGAGACTTGACTCGTGGTGTAGTTTTAAAAAAAAAAAAAAAAAAAAAACTGGGAAGACACATTTCTGAGGAAATTAACTTAAATGTGCAATTAGTTGATGGTAATTACTGCTGAAAAATACATAAAACTAATTAAATCATTAATTTTAATTATTTTATTGATTGATTGATTATTTACTTTGGAGTAATTAAGCTTCGATCGATTTTTGATCAATTATACCTGAACGGGGGGTGGGGAATTACATTTACCATTGTCAACAATGCTAAAATTCAAAATGACTGGTATTTTTTATTTGTACGGGACATCTTGTAACAACTTGTCATGATATGTGTATTCTATTTCAAAAGTTATGTTACATTATTAAACATTTACAGAGGGATTGTAAGTCTCTAAAATAAAGTGGTCCAAAATGTTCGTTTTAGTTGTCTTTCTGGAGCAGACGTACAAACTGGAAATTTTAATGCATTTAAAAGAAGATTGCGCGTCCCCTTGAAAATAAGACGTGGAAGGTCGCATGAACTCAAATAAAAACATAAGGAGACGGCGTATCCCCTTGACTAGACCTTGTAACTCTATGGACTAGACCACTGGGATAGACCTATTTCTCGCATCGCGATCGTATAAACGACTATTCGCGCAACCTACCTACTTTCGCAATGCACAGATGACGGAAAGTTCAAGCTATGCGAGGATTGCACAAGATCATGGGACAAAATGAATAAATGCTGATAAAAACTATATCCTGTGTAAGGTAGTGGAGGGGGGGCTTTAATTACGCTTCCTTTTTTAAAGGGAAAAAAACTGCCACTCAATCCTTGACCACTGGATATGACAGGACTAGCCGCTTGTATCAAATGAAACTTTAGAATTGTTTTATTAATAATGTGAATATCTCAAGTAAGTAAAGAAATAATTTCTAGAATCTTTACACGGTTTAAATTCTGGAAATTATTCTACTCCTAACCAAGCACAGAAAACAATGAAAATTGTTTATAAGACGCTGCACGGCTTGTAAATCAGACACGCATTCTTTCCGTAAGGTCTTCATTTGATTCTTAAACTAAAAAACTTTTTTTTCCCTTTTTTTGGAAGAACAGGATTTCGATTTTAAGAGGCAGAATTGGAAATGCGAATTCCTTGTTTTTTAAGAGCCTAGCTGAGTAATACAGCTCAATGTAAAGAGCAACTCGTTTTTTAGTGGTCGTTCACAAGACTTGAGAGGGAAAAAAAAAATACTCCATCATTTAACGTAACGTGATACGCGTAAAATGAAAGGGAGATTTTGTGGAATCAAGGCTGTGTGTTGCTTTAGATGATTCCAAAAATAAATTCTTAGAAGATGCATAAAAAGAAAAAAATGCTGGAACAAATCAGCATAACTGTATTTCTTTACAGCAGGGTTTCTCAAATTTCTTCTTTGATGGAGCACTTGGAGGGTCAATGAAGTTTCGAGGAGCACCTTGTGGAAATCGGAGTATAGTGAATTTGCGCTGTGCCCTCTTGCTAGGTTCTAATGCAGCACAGTTTGAGAAACCCTGCTTTACAGTCACAGATCATTACAGAGGGAGAAAAAAAAATATGCATTCTGTAGAAATAACGAGTGACTCTATGATTATTAACCTCTATGGGTTAAGAATTTTACAGTACGATCATTGGGATGCTTAATTTTATAAAACAGGATCATATTAGGAACACTAATGATAAGTAATTTACTTTAAAAAATAAAATAAAAATCAAGACACTAAAATGGGCATACGTTTAAGTTTTCAAAAAATTGTTGTAGTGAATTCGTTTTACCTCGAACAACTAAAGTATAAAAAATAAGAATAGAATTTCTTTTACTTAGATATACGAAATACTTTTATATTAAACAATATTCGTGTAGACATACTGCATGTCAGCCATCGACATTTTAAAGAATTATTTTGACGCAAGCAGTTTTAACTCCTTCAACGAAATCAAAATGACCGATAAACATCATGAAAGTGCATCTGGGAAGCCTTTTTATAAAAATTGTTTTGCTTATAAGTCATATAGATATGAGAAAATAATAAAAACGCCCATCTAGATCAACTGCATAGTTCGAAGAAACAAGACCTTTGACCACGGTTATGCTGTAGAATAAACTAATTACATTAGAGGGTCTGAAGTATTTCAGGGTATCTCAGAAGTTGCACTACAACTATAATAAATGATACACTTGGCCAATGATGAAACGTTCTTTTAAAAAAATCTAACAGAAGTCGCACTATAACTATAATAAACGTAAACTCGCCCAATTATGAAACTTTCTTAAAAAAAAAAATTCAAACAGAATTGCTGCACTAAACGACAAATTTTTATGAGAATTTTAAAATTATTTAAATATTTCAAATAATAATAATAAACTGCTAGGGCGTAACTGGGGGGACTGGAACAAAATAAAAGATTTGCATCCGAACTAAAAATTCTTTAATTTCTATGGCCAAAAAGAGAAAGAAAGAAAGAAAAACCCTCTAGGATGGGCTAAAGTTCAACCCCCACCCCCCAAAAAAATCCTAGGAATATCAAAGAAACTCATAGAAACGCCAATGAATATAGCTACTGAAGAGGACTTGACATAATTCATCTAGTTTTAAAATGCAGAAATACCTCGACTTACGCGATTTTCAAATCTCGACTATTCGCCTTCTGCTTACAATTTAAATACAGTCAAACTTCGTTGGTACATCACTCTCGGGGCCACTTAAAAATTCTTACTAAGCTGAGTTTATATTAAATGCAAAACGAAAATCTAAATGTTTATACAATAACAGTGCCCATAATTAACTTGCATTATAATCTATATAAATAAAACAAAGTGTAAACTGTCCGTTAGTTAGTTTGTCTGCACCTCGCATAGCTCCGAAACAGGTGACCGACCGAAACAGACCTACCAAATTTTGTACGGAAATTCTCCAGGATGGGTCCCGACACACCTCGAAGCGATTTTTTCAAAAATCGAATTATTTTAGGAGATATCGATAAAAAAGTGTCGCAAAAAAATCATTTTTGTTCTCGCCATTTCGCAATTGTAACCCCGCAGTGTAAAGAGCGAGGTTTGAGCATATCTATGTTGCCATGTTTGGCAAGTTTATTAAATTATTCAGACTCTTAAAGTAAATATAAAAGAATAACGATTTTTTTTTTGATTATTTGTAAGGTTATTTCTTAATTAAAATATCGTGTGCATGTGAAATCAGAGCAGGAATGAAATGATTTATACTCAAAAGAAAAATAGAATTTAGAAATTTTCCGAAAATAAATGTGTAACTTTTTAATTTGGTGAAAAATAAAATGGTTGATATGCGATTTTGAGAAGATAATTCTAGCGCTTGGAGCAATTTAATGAGAGCGTATTTTTAAAAACAAGGTTTTATTGAAAGACGGCGTGGAATTTTAATTTTCGGTGCAGAAGTAATGCAGTTAAAAGGCGATTTGAGACGGTCTAAATTCAGAATTTTCACTAAATTAAGTCAATTGATTTAAGTTGGTTGAATTCCGCCAAATCGTAGGCCTACCAAATCTTGTATGGTCATTTGCCAGGACGGATCCTTCGGAATTCGAATTAGAACAACTGTTGTTTATTGCCTTATATTTGAGGCTAAAATGCGCCAAATACTGATATTATTGTACGACTAGAAGTCAAAGTCAGTTGTGAAGCAATTACAACGAGCGCTCTTCTGAAAACGTGAAAAAAGTTTCGCATTCCCAAAGATTTCGTTTTGTGTACATAGATATTCTTATGTCTACGCAGACGATTTCTTTGCTTGGCTCGCTTTCCGCTTATAAATACTTGATTTATTTGTGAAAAGAAAAATTAAACTGCGTAATCTAAAAAAAACAATTTTAAAGCCTCTCTATATAAAACTCGGCTGTTCGAGCCTCGTCAAGGGGAGATCCCCCTGAACCCCCCTAATTTTTTAGTTTCATTATTGCCATATTAAAACGATATTAATTAAATTTGTCATTTTATCGCTCATCTTTCGTGTATTTCGCCTGGTAACCCTATGTTGAAATTTTTATGAGTGTAACCTATTTATAGAAAAATAAATGTGATGCATATTCTATAGTTTACGAAATATTGTAACAATAGATTAAAGCTGTTGTGAAGTAATAGTATAAATACATGTAAAATTATGTCGAATACTTTTATGTCGCATTTTTGGGACGTATTTTTCAATAAAGGGTGTTGAGAGATAAAATGACAGTCATTAATAGCGCAGTCTTATCTCTTTTCTTTTTGTAAAGGGTTACAAGAGAGGGTGACGGAATTTAAAATTTTAAAAAAATGACCGTTTTATGTAGTGTCTGAGGTATTTATTGCTAAAACGTGAACCTAAAAAACAACATGATGTGGAAATAAGACATTTTGAAAGTGAGATGTTCACCGCAAACGGTCAAACTTTTCACTTTTTGGATAGCGAATGACACTGACATAATTTTTTTTTGTGTCATTATATTGCAATGATCTCATGTTAGTACATATGGCGCAAACTTTAAGTCAAATATTTTTGCTTTTCTAGATTCCACATCCCCGGAATTAATTCGAATTGCACATGTGAGGAAATTTTCGGTTTCCTACCGTGCGAAGAAAGGGCACGCAGCTAGTAATTTATATAAATCAGTAGAATAAGAATTTAAATTCATAAAATCGATGGCAAATTAAGGAAATTACAAATAAAGACGGTACGTAGTATTTATAACTTAAATGTAAAATCTGTCATCAAATCTGCCGATGGATGTCGAAACGAATAATAGTCCTGAATGAATTCCTAAAATTAGTTGAGAGGGCAAGGCAACAATATATGAAAGTAAAAATGCTGATTGTATATTGCAATTTTTAAAGTGACGTCCTAAGCGGAGTGGTTGAAAAAAAAAAAAAAAAATAGCAACGCAATAAGCTTGACAAGCAATAAGCGGAGTACAATATTCGAAAACGCGTATTAAAAAGTTCGGGACTTCTGAAAGATAATGGAATATGCGGAGTGACGTCTTATCCAGACAACTTACTAACGAAGTTTGACTGTACCATAATTTATTATATACAAGTATTATCTAACATTTTATTCTAAAAAAATTCCAAATTATTATTACTTTTTTTTAATCTCTGGCCCTAATTAAAAATATTTGTCTGCCCATATACATTTACTAAATTATACCCCGACTTAGGCGAATTCGACTTACATGGTTATCGCCCAATCTCACCTATTGCATAAGCTCGAGGTATTATTTTATGGTAATAATACCGTGAGTTTTATAAATTATCGAAGCGCCGTCAGCCCTCTACATGTGTCTATCGAATTCTTTCAATGTAGCGATAAAATTCAGAAATTCATCAGAAAGTCTATCCGTAATTCCTTACATCCATCTTTGCTGCTTTGTAACAAATCTGAAACTTCTCAATGCAGAAAAACAGTATCTACAAATGAATAATAAACACCACTTCATGCACTCTTAGTTCGTTGATACAATTAAAGAGCACATTCACTCTTTACCCCTACACAGTTGACACGTGGAAACAACCTTGAAGTTTCTAACACAGAGAAAGGAGCTTTAGTGACCCAATGCTTCATTTAGGATTGATGATTCATCACTCACTACTCGTTAATTTTTTTTTTTAACTCCTCTTCTTATCTTCATCTTCCTACGCAGACACTTCACAGAGCTGCATTGTTGGCAAAGCTGTCTGCTAGAGAGTCTGCTAAGTTGTAGAATAAGAATTAAACACGTGAACCCCCTAGATCAACGATCTGTTCGATGGAAGTGTAGAATGACTTCTTCTGGCTCCATGTCAAAAGTGGTAGTTAAACACAACGACTCGAAAGGGAAACGACCGCTTCACAACTAACAGTTGCATTCCATAGCACAGGAAGTGCAGAATAACTGCCAAAATTCTAGCAAGTTTTCACTGCCCCACTTACAGCATTCGTTACTATCTTGTAGAAAACCCCATCAAAATTTTATCTTGACTTGTGAACAGTATAACGTGAAATCTCAAATTCGATACTATTAAGTACCTCAAAACAATTTGACATAAAAGAAACTTAGCTACTAATTAAACAATTGCGCATCTGACAGTACAACTACTTACCACACCAGACATTGCTGAATGTAAATTTTTCACCAAGGCGGATAATTTAAGAATTTGCCAACGTTTCCTCTTTTTAACTGTCATTATTGTTTTTAAAAAAAGAGAGAGATAATTTTTAGTTGCAGAGGGCTGCAAATTTCATCACCAACCTACCATTATACATTGGAGACGTGTAGTGTACGTGAATACTAGTTATGTGGTTTCAAAAGCTTTAGCAGTGGCCATTTGCTTTTTCTGAAGGGTGTTTACCATTACTCAGAGGTAGCCTACCTTCTGATCGCAGGGAAGCAGAATTATATCCATTGTTCTGCAACTTGATCTCAAACAGTTGCTAATGTTCTGCAGGCATTTTGTCCAAACCTGGCAGACTACGGTAAAGTGCAAAATAGATATAAAAATTATACAAAAAATGAAGAGAGAATGCATAGCACAAAGGGCACTTTACTTCAATTATTTGGCAGAACATATCATTCATATTTCTTTCTTCGTAAGTCTAAAATGTTCTGCAAAGACTGTGATTGCTCTTTGACTTATGTCACACTTTTAAGCACTTTCTGCTTTTAATGAATTTCCTAAAGGGTAGAGGGAATAATGAAGAACGTAAGCATCACTAAACAATTAGTGTTTAAATACGGGTTATGACCCCTTAAAATACCCCCACGGAGGGCACCCCACCCTTCGACCTAGAGCCCACTCAGAGCTAATTGGCCGTATTCCCACAAACAAACAAACAATTAGTGTTATATGCTGCCGTCACCCAGCATTCAATCATGCTAACTCTAGATAATACAGAATGCACCATAAATTTAGAAAAAATCATTATTATTTCACTGAACTGGAAATTTTTTAAGACAGTTTTTTTTTTCTCTTGAATGTGTTGGGTGGATTTTGCTTTTAGCTTTAAAAATATGTGCAACCCTAAAAATTACTTTTAGTTTTTAAGAAATGAGCTTGATAGTTTATTTACTTACTCATCGGTGTCAAGGTTGTAAAAAACATGGGTAAAAAATTAAAAGTTTATTTATAATTTTGGCTTTTCAATGTGTTTCCTATTCAGGGTTGCCACTCAATTTCTGAAAAAAAAAAATTTCCCTGACTTTTCCAGACCATCATTTGATAAAAATCCAGATTAATTTTTTATGTTTATGACGTTAACTTTGCAAATGTTCTTCGGTATTTTCAGCTTCCCAAAGGTTAAATGTTGTTTGTTTACAAACACCAATTTTCCCAGTTTTGGGCCAAAATTTGCAATTTACCCTGACTTTTTTTTGCCAAAATGAAATTCCCTGATTTTTCCAGGTTTTCCCTGACCAGTGGCAACCCTGTTATTTGTTCAGTAAAATTAGTACAATTTTGTATAACTATTTTGTAAAAATCAGTAATCCCCCATACATTTTCCCCCTTATAGAAGAAATTATAAACCTCACATTTTTAAAGGTACTTTTATTAAATGCATAATTGATTTTTCAAAATGTGTTCATTTAGTTATTTAACACATGACTTTTCATAAAAATATTTCAGTTCAACATACACTTAACAATATTTCATGTTTTCACCATTAACATCAAATAACGCTTCACAGAATTGCAGAAGCCCCATCATATTTCTTTGCAAGAAAATTTCTCCTTGTTTAGCAAATGTATATTTTTTTCTTACATTATAATTCAGCTATATTTAAATACTAACTGCAAAATAAAACTTAGCAAAATTGGCTTTTAAAAACAAACTCAGAATTTTTAGACTAAAACACCCATGAAGAGGGTCGATTCTCTCTCAATGGACAATTACAGACAGTCAATATCTTAGATCTGCCTTTCTATTCTAAGCATCATAGGAGAAGCCTTGTTTTCCCTTTAACAGTTGGGTAACCAGATACAAAAAGTCAACAAGCCAGTAGACAACCAATGACTGGGTGGCCAGTCACTAAATTCTTAAGTTTTGGTAATTGTCTAATAACTAGTAAGAATACAGCTCAAGATTTGTGCATTGAGAAGGATGGTACAATTATCAAATCTAATTTCAAAAGTTACGTTTTTTCATATATCATACTGAAAAAATTTCATACATTTTCCACATACCGCTGAAATTCTTTCAAAACTGACTGCAGACTTACAAAACATTCATCCCAAAAGAGAGAGTTTTAAGTTAAAAAGAACTCAGCCCATAATAGTTTGTTTTTAGACTGCTTCCCTGTCTAATGTGATGCCACACAGCTTAATATCATCCTCAATAAATAAGGTATCTAACGAAAAATAATTTCTACATTGGAAAGGTAAATCCAGAGATAATTAAATTTCGAGATGATCTGAAGAATGATTGCTTCAATGAATCCCATAACACATGTGCATTTCTACATAGGCTAGCATGATGTTATATAGTGTACAGCCTTCATCCATGAATGAACTACATAATGCAAAAAGGAATTTTCCAGTCAGAACAATTCTGTTTTATAAATTTAATAAAGTTCATGCATGCTCTTGGAAATTCCATTTTCAAAAGTTCAAAAGCTGCAAGAAGTTCCAAATACTTAAATGATAAATGTGTGAATTTCATTTGTTTATTAAGTTATTGCTGTACACCTTCACACTCAAATGTTGTGTCACATGACTCATTTAAATAATGAAGGTTTAATAATTTGATTATGTAAAATGAAACTGCTTATTAAAATTATTTTAGATTTGAGTGCCTTAAGCTGAAAACATTATTGCAAGGCATAAATAAATACTGCCTAATTCTGCAACACACATTATTGTTACACTATAATGTTATACAGACTTGAACGTTCCTCAGGCTATATAACGCAAAAAGAATTTTTCAATTCAAAGTGATAGTTCCTGAGATTACTACATCCAAACAAACTCTATTAAAGTAACAGATATAACTGCATTGTAATATTATTTAAATTTCATATGTAATTCTGTTAGTATTTCTTAATAAAAAAAATTTTTAACTTTCAAAAGAAAATATTTTGATACCAGTTAAAAAGAAAAGGGGGAAAAAAAAGATTCACAAGTTTTTTCAAATTTAGCTTTTGATTAGTTAGTAAGTAAATAAAAACAAAGAAAAAAGTTTAAGAAATTAGGATTATGTTTTATTTTTTCATTTATTAAAATGTTTGAAAATCTAAGAGGTTCTTTTATTTCAACAATACAAAAATTTCAACTTTTTTTCTTTAAAGAAAAAATTAAGTGTAATATCTTTATAAATAAAAATGAAAACCTGTGTTAAGTACTGTAATAAATTGCTGTCTAAAAAAGAAAAATGGGAATTTAAATATGTTTAAGGTCACCTATTCACATTATTAAAGGACATTTAATCACAGGGTGTCTACCAAATGTCCGAAAGTCAAGACCTGACCAAAAGTTCCTGACTTTTGGGAGGTCCCGGGAAAAAAATTCCTGACCAATGCATTTTACTTTGGAAAACTGCACAATGCCCCCTCCCTTGTCTTTATATTTGCATATTTTGTACAACTTCTTGAAATCAATTTTAACTGAAGTATACAGGATTAAGCTTTCATCCATTAAGAAACAGAAGTAGTCGCACTTTCTGATAGAATTAACTAACTGTTCTTGGAAATACGATCCTAAGCCATAAGTTATACCAAGTAAGCTAATTTGTCTTTTACCTTCCCGTCACGACTGATGAGCCCCCATTTTTCCCTCCTTATACAAACACATCCCTCCCAGACAGCACATCAAACTTGCAGCAAGCTTGATTTATCAAGTCAATAAGCTTGAAAATTCCAAGCGTGTAAGCTTGAATCAAGTGTTCTAGTTTACACTTGCCCAGCTTGCATTAAGCTTGACATTTCAAGCTTAAAAAATTTTCCAAAAAAAAAATTTCCTAAATACACGGGGCGCCGGTCGGCGAACTCGCCCCACATATTTTATTTTGCCACGCATTTCCCCTCTACGCTGAAATTTCAATTTAATTTAATCTGTTTCCATCGAGTGTCCGTGGCTAGAATAGAACCCGGGACCTTTCTGTTCGTAGCCGAGCACGTTATCCATTCAGCTACCAAGCTTCGATGGAGCTATGACTAAAGTTTGAAGTGAATTATCAAGCGGTTTTCTAGCCAGATTGATAAGTGGGCGATATGTTATTTGTTTTTTTTGTTTTTCCATGGGATGCATCAAAATTAAAATAATGTTATGTGTGATTTAGAGACTCTACTAATAGGGAAATAAACATAATATAAACTTAAGAGCAGCACACGTTTTAAAACTTTCGCAACACTCATGAGCAATACTACTGGCAAAAATCGAGACAAACGACTGATTTTGAAATCAAATTCATACTATAATTGTATTTTATTTTGATGGGTTTACTTACTTAACACAAATTTTGTTTTAAGTAATCTGAAATCAAAGAAACAGATAGTTAAACGTTACTTCGAAATGCTAGATCACAGTTGCTAACATGTATGGAATACAAACACTTTAGTCATTTTTGTAAATATTTCTTATAATAACAAATAATTGAAAAATTTTGCTATTTTTTAACGCTAAAAATTCTCTTTACAAATGTGGTTAGTTATTTTCCTACATATTGGTATGCTATATCGATATAGAGCATTTCGAAGAATTAAAAATAAGTTTAAATTAATTTATACAAATGTAAATTTGAATTATTTTCATTGTTCATACTTTATAATTAAAAAATTTATTTAACTTCTGAATTTTTTTTTTTATCCTTTGTAATTTTATTTTAAAACTACAAAAGTGTAAGATGTAAGATTTTTGGGCCCTAAAATCTGTAGGCCTGGCAGTTGCCCCGTTTGCCTTGCCGGTAATATGGCACTGGTAATAAAATACACATCTTTTACGAACTTTCAGCAAATTTGAGGACGCTAGACAATTAATGTCCATTCTCTTTCACAGATGGCGCCATCAACGCTCCTTTAAAAAGGAAAAATCAACCGAGTATCAATTGTCAAGCTTAAATCAAGCTGTATTTAAGCTTGACAATTCAACTTGACTCCTGCAAGCTTGCTGCCAGCTTAGAATGAGTAAAACTTCAAGCTTGCATTAATTCGTCAAATTCAAAGAAATGTCAAGCTTGATTTAAGCTTATGTGCTGTCTGGGCTTGATGCTTTCACAGTCCGAAAAATGCGTTGCTTTCGGTTTTGAGTCTGACAATTAGAGAGAAAGGATTTAAAAAAAAAAAAAAATTGATTCTTTTGGTGAATTTTCCGGACCCATTATCCAATTTCCCGGTTTTTTCCGGACTTTCCCGACCCATTTTCTAATTTCCCAGTTTTTTCTAGACTTTCCGGAGCGGTAGACACCCTGAATCACTCATAAATTTACAGGGTATCTCAAAAACACTGACCTATGCTTTTATTCCTTAAATATTGTTCACAGACATACACAATAAATTTAAAAAAGAAAAGAAAAGAAAGATATAGAATCTGATTATCAATTAAATTTTTCAGGAGATTAAATCAAAATAAATACAAATTTTCAATTTTTATGCAGTTCTCACAAAAAAGTTAAAAAGTTCTCAATTAGTAAAATGTGTCTAGTACATTAATGAGATGATGTACAAAGATTAAACCTTTCACCACTAAAACGGCTTCGGAGATGTGTTTAAACAAAGTGGGCGAGGTGTTATACAACATTAATAATAGCAAAATATTATGTATCAATATATTTTCTTTTATAATTTATGCACATCTAAAACACAATCTTTTAATGATTTTCCCCCTTGGAGTGCAACTGAAAATGGTTTTTTTAAGTCAGCATATATTTATTTTCATATCTCCAACACTTTTTAGGATAAGATGCTCAAAGCTTTGTACATCACCTCATTCATTAATGTATAGGGCACATTTTACTAACTGGGAATTTCTTTGTAAGGAGCATTATAAAAATTTAAATGTTTGTATTTATTTAGATTTAATCTACTGAAAATGTTAATCGATACTATAAAATTCAGTACCTTTTCTACATATTTTTTATTATTTATTGCATAAGGTCTATGATTGATTTTTAAGAAGTAAAAGCCTAGGTCTATGCTTTTGGGACACCCTGTGCATATATATAAATATGTATTACACATCACTTATTTATTCATTTATTAAGGAAAAAAAGTTGAAACTTTACAATCGTTGAAATAAATTCCTGAAAACAAACAGCTTTGTATCTTAGTAAGCCATTCATTAATGTAGCTGATATTAGAAAAGATGATAGAAACATTGAATGGAGATACTGAAAAATAAATCTACTTAAAAAGGCAACTTTTCATATAGACTTACCTGTTGCAATAAGTTTAAACTAACATTGTGAAAGTATTAATGAAGTGTATGATAGATCAAGGAGGAGGGATATTGTTACATAATCCATATTAAAAACATTTAACAGAAGGACTTACCTCTTGTTCTTTGTATCTCTTCTCTAGACTTTCTGTGGTCCAGTCAGCAGCTTGGTTCACCGGATAAAGACGGTTCTCAAGATCTCTTAACCATTTTCTTAAATTCCGTGTTCGATTTATGATTTCTAAATAAAATACATTAAATAAAGATCCCTCAAGAATTATAACTAAGTTGAAAAATATTAAGTCATTTAACTCCTGCACACAATATAAAAATGATCATAGTACATTCAAGTTAACTAAAAGTTTTTATTTCTAGTAAGTTAATGAAAGACTTGTAGGCTGCTTTTGTCAGTTACTACTTAAGATTCTTAAAAAGTAAAATAAAAATATTTTAAAACATTTGCATTTTAAGATATGCATTTAATTCAATTAGCAGTTAGTTTATTATTGATGCTTCTATGCGGGGAGAAAATTTTATACTTTTAGAATTAAAAATTAATTTAAAAAGCAATTTTGTAAACATGTGTTTTTTAAAAATGAGAATTTTGTCTACTCATAAAACGGCACTTACAGTTTACAAGAAATCCTCATAATGTGTGCAAAAAGATTGCATTAAGATTTAAAAAAAAAAAAAAAAAAAAAAAAAAAAACTCACCATTAAACACACAGTCTTTAGAAGGTGATTTTATTTTATTTGGATTGATGGACAGTTCAACAGCTTTCCACTTGTTGTTAAGGCGATTTAAATGTATATGAACTTCATCCCTCATATCAGGATATCGTTTACTTAGCCTTTGCGCCTGATCATTAAAGAGCTTGCAAAGATATGCAACTCTTCGCTGTTCTTCCAAGATTTCCTAAAGAGAAATAATTCATTGACATAATTTTCAATTATAAAAATTTATAGTTTCCATAGGTCAATTTAGAAGCAGCAGTTTAGCAACCATTAAAAAAGAAATACTAGTTTATGAAAATGCTTCTTTGCAGATTATGTTAAATTCCCAAGAGTGAGTCTTGCATAATATGCAAAATATGAGCCATAAGTCCAAATTCACTGTTTGCATTCCAAGCTTGTAAATGCAATTTTAAGGGTGCAGTTCAAAGAAATAAAATCTTGTTTAAGATATTGTTACACAAATTAAAATAAACTAACAGCACCAGGGATCATAAAAAAATACAATAAGATTCTTTATAAGCTACACATTGAAGTAAAAAAAAGAAGAAGAAGAAGGAAAAAAAACTGCTTTTTATGGAACTTTCAGAATAAATTCTTAAACATGAATTGTACAGCCAAAATGTTTCAAGAGTGACATATTCTGCAAAATTTTGAAATAATTTTTTCTGAAAGTTTAGTAACTGATATATGTTTATGGATTAGTTTATTTGAATTTATGTACCAAAATTTGATTTTTTTAAAAATATATCATTAAAAGTTTTTATTATTAAAAATCAGGAACTATATGAAAACCGCTTTTTACAATACGCGCAATTAAAATAAGCATAGCTAATTCATAAAATCATACGAACTATAAAAATTGAACATGTGATCTAACTTTGTAGACTACAATTTTATTTTATTAAATAAAATATTGACAGTAGTTATATGCTTGTATTGATAAAGGATCATTACTCTGTAATTTAAGTGTCATAGTACTGTTTATTTATTTGATTTCAAATTCACTGATTTCAGTTTTAATAAGAGTTAGCATTTAAAATTAGCAGCCATTATTTATATTTTCATTTTTAAATTTTGCTTTGATGACCAACAGTTTAAATCTAGTAGTTTGCAGCTTTCTAAATAAATGCATCAATCAAGCCTGCTCCAGAATATTCAGAACTCTATTCAAAATTAGTATTCCTCCCCTCCTTTATATTTATTGTACATTGGTACATTTGATGCAAAATATGGGGATGTATAGATATGCTCGCTCAGTATCCTATGCTGCACAACTGAACACATCCAGAGCCAGTCTACAATAACAAATTTCCACATACTTATTGTGTTAGCAACTAGATCATTCATATATATATCTGAGACTTGACCCTCAACTTCTTTACTACAGTGTATATATAAAATTCATGCACATAACTTATGTATTAAGATCTGTTCATATACAGAAACAAGTTTTTGAATATATACCTCATACAAAACCTTTTGGTAAATGAAATAAAACAGACAAGTCACTGGTTTTCTACTCTTAAAAATAAGATGATCTACACTAATGTCAAAGATGGGAAAATTGTTTTTTTATTCTCAATAAAAGTACTGTGACATCCACAACTTTGACAAATAACTAAAAAAATATATTTTTATGGGTCAGCCAATGAATTTAGCCTACAAGTTCAAAAAATATGTTTTTAGCACAAGCAACTTAGGTTGAGTAAATTTCTAATTTATGAGAATAGAAGTATGATTTTTTTTTAAGAAAACCAACTTTAGATGCCTTCACCATAACAAAAAATTATTCTTTCTAAATCTGAAGGGTTTTGCAAATTCTTGCCAAATGTAGCAGATATCACCAAGTTGAGTTCAGTCTTGGGGACTTATTTTTTTTATGCCAAACTTAGCAAACAAAAGTGGTCGAGTTTAGAAACTTTTGACATATGCTGATACCAGCAAACCTTTCTCAGCTATACCACTATTTCCACTGAAAATCATCTCCTTTCTATAGGATCCTCAAATGTTGCCATCACAAGAATTCAAAATATGTAGCCATTACAATGGAAATATATTTTTTAAAAAACATAGAAATCATGGAGCTTAAGTAATTGAAATAAGAGTTAAAATTAATAGAAATGATAATCAATAATGCTTATTATAAGTAAATAATGGCATAACTCATTTCATTTACAATAAATTTTATAGCATCCTGAATCTTATCTCTTGAGATTTTTTGCATCAAGTCAGAAATTCCATACATGGCCAACACACTAAATGATATCAAACCTTGCATAATCTAAGAAAAGAAATTCAGAAATTAATTGAATCTAGCATTTACAATTAGGATTCTTAAAATTTTGTTCCATTTTATATAATTAGATATATTTATTATTACCTAAACATTACTCTTTAATTATTAATTAGTAATTGTGCAGAAATAGGTAACATATCCTTGCAGCTATGTATTCTAAATAAGAGACCACCCAGTGCACCACAGAAAACTATCGTTCAGAGAGGTGGTCTGAATAAAAGTAATTAGAAAAACAAACTTTTATGCAGTATGTACAGAACAAAAAACTATTACTGAATGAATTTGTTTTATGTCTATGCAGCTTGGAAGATTTCCTACTAACTAGAAAAGTGACAGTCTCTCTTACAGAAAAGCATAAAATTTTAGATAAAACTAGACAACTTATTTTCCTTCCATGTGAAAAAACGCTTAAAAAAAAAAAAAAAAAACGCAAAAGGGTATACAATAGATCTTTTTCTACCAGCTAGCTGTTCAGAGAGAAGAGCAATTTTAAGATTTCTTCCAGGGAACCAATTCTACCCTTCAACTGTAAAATAGTCTCAGGAAGGGAGAGGTAAGTACTGGTTCTTTAATGGAGAGAAACAATGCTGAGCTTACAGCCAGAAATAAATGGTCTTAATGAAAGGTGGTTTTCCAGACAGTTTTCACTGTACATAATGTCCTTTACATATATGACCATGGGTACCCATAAGGGACAAAGGTAGGGCACTTGCCCCCCTTGGAGATTTAGCATAATTTACTATGATGTAAACATACGTGCATTACAAAGCAAAATCGGAACTCAAATTCTTACAAGTATGAAATTTGCCCACTAAAAAAATATTTTTGAAGTTTGCTCCCTCCTTAAAAATTTTCTATGGGCGCCCATGCATATGACACTGCTGTTTAGCTTAAATAAAGTAAAAAGAATTTTGAACAACTAGAAAACATAGCAGTGATTATCAATTCCCAATTTATATATATATATATATATATATATATATATAAGGTCAAGGAAACCTCTCTGAAAGACTGCCTCTATTAAGAAACTACCACTTATAAAGAATGCATATTTCTGAACTGTAATTTCTCATTGTTATATGCTCAGTGTTAATTTTCTCTCCATTGAAGGATCATTGTCTATTTTCTAACTCTCTGAAAGAACATTTTTAAAAAACTTTTCAGTAGAAGGATAGGATCATTCCCATGTGGGAAATCTTGAAAATGCATTTTTGACTGAAAAGGTAGCTTATATAAAAGGGGTTGTTTTCCTTCCCTTTTCTTCGTCTACGCAGATGTTTTTTTTTCAGGAGGAAAAGAAAGGAATTGTCCAGATTCCAGGTTTATCTCAAACTGGATACTTTTCTCCAAAAGAAATTGTCACTTGTCTAACTGGTGAAAAATCTTTCTGTATAAACATGGCATACCATAAATTTATTCATTTACAGTTTTATATATATATATATATATATATATATATATATATATATATATTGCAGAAAGTATGTCTTTCTGGTTACCTCTATTCAGAAAGCCCTTTCTGAAAGATCAATTTATTATAAAGGTTTTTTTTTTTTTTTTTTTTTAGAGGTTTCATTGCATATACTATTCAAACATTTCCTAAGTTTGACATTTCCCTGCCTATAACATAATTTTCTACTGGTCCTAAATATTTTCATATACTTGTAATTTAAAAAACCTCATTAACAGCATTGCATTTCTTGCATGTAATGTGATTCTTTAAATCAGGTAGTTCATATGACGATTTCAATAGAAAAAAGGAGGGGCACATGATTTTCCTCAGGGATTGAAGCAAACCAAGCAGTAAATGTACTCCTTTCAAGTATTCCAGACCAAGAGAAAATTTTACAAAACATCATATGTATTCCTAATGAAATTTAGGATGCAAATAGTAAATCAAAACACAAAGTGAAATAACTGATTACTAGAAAATAATTTTGAAAACTAGTATCTAAATTACTCTAGAGGAATAAATAAAAGATATGTGACCTAAATTATAATTTAATTCAATGTCAGCACTTTGTTTTTCTCTAACCTTGATTAAGCATTTTCCCACATATAACGTTATTTCTTTTCAGTCCCTTGAATAATGTTAAATCGATGTTTTACTGTATATACATCAGTGATCTCCCTAGAAATTTTTGCCATCCAGATAGCATTATGAAGTAATTTATGAATTTATAATTCTACTGAATTAAAGCATTTAAAATATATTCTGATTTTTTCCACTAGGTGGTCAATAAAGCTTGTCAGGTGATTGCTCCAGCCAGAAAGGCCTGGGGAAAACGATGCACATTTATAGTATATATACATGCATTCACATACACAAACACATAGGCAGACAAGTACAAGAGAAAACCCTTGTTTTTATTCATTCATACACACCCATACATATCAATACATACCTATATATAATCAGATTTTTTCATTATTATTTATACAAAGTCAAGGTAATTGCTATGACTATTCTTTTTCCTTTGATTTTTGGTGCGTAAGTTATGATTTTATATAGATATACATACATACACACACATAAACCAAAAAAAAAGTTAAATATATTATAAACTTTGAATAAATTGTTTTCAAATCATAAGCTAGAACCTTTTGACCATACTTTTACAATGCCAAAACAACATTAAATATTTAGTATTTATTGATGAAAGATCAGAGTTTTGTCTAAAGCAAATACGCAACATTATAAATCTGTATGAAATAATAATGCACTCTGTTTAGCTTATATCTTAATAAATTGTTTTCTTTGACTTTTGTATAGCTCAACTTATGCAATTCAAAAAGCTACGATTACAAACACACTTAAAAGTTACATTATTATTGCAAACACGTTTCTACAGACTTACAGAATTTGAACTGCCCTTTTCACCTTCCTTCGCTATTTGAATGTTATGCAACAAATCATGCAGCCATTTAAACTGCTCTGTGAACTGGGTGAAACTCCAAAAGCAAGCTTCTGGTATTTCATTCTCATCATCAAGAGATAAATCACTGCTAGCTTCCTGAAAAAATAAGTTTTACATTTTAAGTACACAAGAATATACAAGACAAAATATGCAAATTACTTATGTTATTTAGCAAATACTAGAGTAATCGTGAACATTTATTAAAGTAAATAAACGTGGAACACAAACGATACCCTTCACTTTAAAATAAATATAATAAGGCTGATGTAGAACATTAGTCAGCAAATTTTTCTTCACAAAAAAATCACAAACAAAAGAAAAAAAAAAGGCAGAAATTAAATATTGAATTTCAAAACTTAATAATGTAATTCAAACAACATTGCTCAAAAGCACATCTTAATTTGATGGTGGAAAGATGCATGTTTTCAAATAAAATGCAACTTCCATCTTAACACTGTTTACTGTTTTGAGAATCGTGAGCACATATGAAAAATAAGCTAGCAAATTTTTTTCTTCAGACATAAATATGATTTTGAGAATGACATCATATATTAGAAACAAGAACATTGGCATGAGTTTTGAGATAATTTAACTTTGAACTTAACATCAGCATATTGCAGCATTAAACAGCATATTAGATATTTGACAGCTGATTTCAATTTTGGTTGCACATATTCAGCATCCCTCCCCCCACACTTTCTATGGAACTTTGAAATGTGTTTATTTAACTATGGCCAAACATATCAATTTAATAATTGCTGAATTTTTTTGTTCTATAAGAAAGTAGAAAGATGGTATTTCGAAATAGTGTTTAAAAAAATTTTAATTAGCTGTTACATTTAAGTGGGTTTGCAGTGTTCATTGTTGAATACCATTTTTTTTTTTTTTCCCCATGGTTTTGTTTTGGATTACTAATTGAGGTATATAAGATAACTAGAAAGCCCATTCCATGTGGCACAGTAATGTAAACTTTCTTAATATTTTATCATTTTTTAAACATGTTAATATTTTTCAGCTAAATCTAATATGCTGAATTGCTATAGAGATTTACCTTAATTTTGATGTATAGTTCATATTTTAAAGGTTCACAAAATTGTAGCTAGGATTTATACAACAGGGTTTCTACAGATTTCATAGCTTTTGCTTCCCTGACATCTATCATGCTCTTCCCTGACTTTTTATCTAGCATGCTTTCCCGAATTTTGCATTTCTATTTTTAATATTACATCCTTTAATTAATAACTTTTTATATATTTTGCCCCTTTTTTACAAATAATAATAATAATAAAATCAATATACACAAAAATATTATTTTACGTCACTGTATTCTGACAAAAACCATGTTTGATAATAATTTAGGATAAAATTAAGAATATTTGAACTGAACAAGATATATTAATAAAGGACACATTTTAAAATTTTTTATAAGGTTAAATAAGAAAACGAAAATAAAACAAGTTCTACAATTAGATTCAAACAGGGAGTATTTTTTTTATTTTGCCGCAAAAATCAAATATTCTTGCATTTCCCTGATCTTTCTTCAAATTTCCCCGACTTTTTTCTCAAATCCGTGACTTTCACTGACCAAAACTCATTTCACTGGCTTTCTCTGATATTCCCAGGTCTGTAGAAACTCTGTACAAGTGTCACGTGCGAGACAGAGAGATTGTCCCACACGTGATGCTTGTATTAATGTCCCTAGTTTCAAATTCTTGAACTATAAAATTTTAAACTATAGATTAAAAGTAAGAAGTAATCTTATACTCTTAACTCAGCATATTAGATTTAGCTAAAAAAAAATTATAAAATGTTAAGAAAAAATTACAACTTGTCAAGCAAAGTTAAAATCTATTTCCCACACGAGACATGGGATGCCCCAGAAGATAAAACCCATTGTAGAGGCATTTACAACAAGCACTAGAAAAAGCATTTGGTAAATATGTCTGGAAAAAAAAATTAAACTGGGTAATCTGGAAAAACTCTTTTAAACGAACTGGAATTAGATTTTCCCTTCAAAGCCAAATAACAGTGACTTCAATGTGACAGCAATATCAATAAAGTAATTAAAAAACTTTGTAAAAAACACACATAAGAAGTAATAGGTAAGAGGATACGCACGTTTCGTTCAAAAATTGTTTTGAACTTCGTCGTAAAGAACACAGGGGGCGACACCTAATTTTGTCACACGCATAATTAACTTTTTTTACTCACAGAGCTAAAAATAGCAAAAAATTGGTTAAAAATTAATTAGTGAGTACATGGATTTCCATGTTTTTAAAGTAGCACAGATTGTTTTCCATATTTTTCAACATAATTATGAAAAATTTCAAGCTAATCGAACTAATGGTGTGAATTTTATTACTTTTCATACAATAACTTTTCAATCTGTTTGGATTAATGATGGTAAAAATTTTGTTTTGGAGTGATTGAGCCGGAATTCTGAGAAAGTCAGTGAATCAGTAAGTCAGGGATCAGAGTAACTAAATAGTAGGATTTTTCGACACTATTGCAAGACCCTCTGCTGATTTATACATAGCAAAGGAACATGAGTGATGGATATATATTCTTTTTATTGTGGTAACAAAGCACAACTAAACGGAAGCAGCTTCCCCCCAACATAATTTTTGCATTCTATTTCTCTTTATTGCAAAGATGACGGATTTACATTTTTCCCATTATTCATGAAGGCAGACATCTTGGGAAAAAATGCTATAGATTCATGGTATTTATGTCAGAAGGTACTCACAAGATAAATTTTGCAACAGATATTTTCAATTTTAACCAAATTATTAAAGCATGCCTACAGCCATACTTTAGAATTTATGATTCATTATCACATTCAAACAATAAGAATTTATCTATAAATTTTTCATGCAAAGAAAGCTTAGATATTATAAAACTGAAAAGTTCCCATTAAGTAATTTACATTTGATATTATTTTATATAAATAATGATGATATATACTATATTTTTAGGAAGTGAAAAAACTTACTCGACATGTTGCAATTAGACCATCGTCCATTAAATAATCATAATTTGAACTAAGAGCATCCCAAAATTCATCTCTAGATCTGGCGCTGTATCTAAGAAACTTTTCCTTATCTAATGAAGGTGAATTTTCAAAAGATGAGTTTGCTAAAGCTGTTTTATCGTCCATTATAAAACTTCTGCTGGCTGCAGGCAAGATTTCTGGACACTCTGAAATGAAATTATAATGCATACAAAAACATGGCTAAGTTAATTAATTATCAATTACAATAAAAAAGTATCTATCCTTACAGCTTATGTATAAGCAAGAGTCTCGAAAGAAAATGTATTTTAATTTTTTTTTTTTTTTTTTTTTAATCAAAAGGTTTACTTTTAAAACAAGTTTAAAGATTGTAAAAAGTGACATATAATTTAGAATGCCGTATATTATAATCTGTTTGATTTTTTTTTTCTTTTTTATAAATGTAGATAAACTTTAAACAATTAAAGAAAGTTTATGATGGTCCCAATAAGTAACATTACAAATGCTATTAGTCTAAATACTTTCTGAAACTATTAAAGATAGTTAAATTACATAATTTTACATTAAACTAATTGTGTACGTATTCTTCGCACAGGACGAAGCAAGTATTTTCAGAGCTCTCCCATTTCTTGTTCTAGCATTTGATCAACAATAAAACAACAATTAAAAAATAAGTATTGAAATTCCCCAAAATTATGGAATTTTAACAAAAACAGTACCCAGGAAATAAATCCTGGATCGATTGCAGGGTTTTCTGGATCCCAAGATTGATTATTTCATTTTAAAAAATAAATAAAAGACTTTTTTTTCACATTAATTAATAAGTTCACACACAAAAAGATAAATAACAGGACACTAATAAATGTAATTTTATAGGAGCTTTATACTAAAATTTCTTTTAGTTATTTAATTTTCTGCTCCAGAAACTCTAAACACAATAAAAAGGAATGCCAGAACAATTTTTTCCCCTTTATTCATATACTATATATTGGATATGTAATTCCTTTTTACTTGATGGCATCGTGAGGGGGAAAAAAATCTGTGTCTAATAAAAAAATTTGAAAACGTTAAAACAGTAAAAAATATTCTAAACAAAACTCATATAGAACTAGTGGTCAGCTAACACAATTTAACAAAGTACATAAGCATCGAATGAAGGCAGGTCTTTGTTATACGTCTATTAAAATACTAGATGTATAATAACTTCAACACATTAACAGGATAATATAAGAATTGGCAGCAAGAAATATAACTTGATAGTAGCAGCAATATGCAGATGCTTATTAAACAAGTGCACAATCATGACTTTTTGTTAAATACAAAAATTGGGAAAAAACTATCATGACAAAAAATGCATTTAAAGAATCATAAAATTTAAATTACCTTGCGAAACATTCTCTTCCATTACTTGTGAAGATGTCATTCTTCATGAAACTAATATTGCTAATAGTTTCAGAAGCGGTGGTCGTCATTGAATTTTAATATCAAAGAGTGCCCACCATTTCACAAAAACTATCTTCGATATCTTTTCTGGTAATCTAAATAAAAATATAAAAAATTAGCATGTTAATTTCATATGCAGGTCACTTAATAAATATTTTAGTGTAATAAACATGAGAGAAAATTAACAAAGATTGGTGTTGTTAATAAATAAATTCTAAAAATAAATAAAAATTATTTTAGCAAAAACACGGAATGAAACAAAAACTAAGTTTTTAAGTCTAGTTTGGGATTTAATAGACATGACACGCCTGAGACCTTGTAAAATTAAAAACACGTTTTCAGCTTAACATAAACGATTTTCGTTTGTAGCACAGGAGTTGTAAACATTATTTTTCAATAAAAAATATTTATAATCAAGTATTCAACATAATTTAAAAACCAGTAAACATACCCATCGAATAAACTCGCCTCGGTAGTTTCAATTTTTTAATTCACAACAGTTAGATTATGTTGCCATACTAAAAAATCAAATTATGTGTAAAAGGGTTGAAAATCACCAAGGAGGAGAGCGAGAGAGACCGGTTGTAGCCTGCATTCAATTTCTTTGGAGAACAGTCCCCAATTTCTGTGTTTTTTTTTTGCGATTTGTCCTCAAAATGTAAAGAAGCAATTGGGAACAATTTTTAATTACTACCAGTGGCGCCGACTACGTGGGTGCTCCGGGGCTCAAGCACCCACTGAAAAAATTCTGTGGGTGCTCCGCACCCACAGAAATTTTAGTGCCAAGTCATAATTTGAAGTTCGCAGAAAGGGCTAGGAAAAGACGTTTATGTGGGTGCTTTGGGCTTGTAAAACAAATTACGTTGGATGCTGAGCACCAGCAATCGTCTGATAACCCCAACACAGTGATGTACACTCAAGGAGGGTTCTCCCCCCCCCCCGCCCCAATTATGCCATTACGTAATATGAATATTTGTAAAGCATACGGAACTTTTTGCATTATTTCAGTACTAAAATGCTTTATTTGCTTATTAGTTGTGTGATATTTTAAAAGTTTAAAAGAAAATCTTTAATGATGCCAAATGTATGTGGGTGCTTCGGCATGGACGTCCATATGAGTACTTTAAGACGAGGGGGGGGAGGGGTTATTTCTGGCATTTGTAAGGTCATCGGCAATCGCGCTTTCAAACATTTTAGTACTGAAATAGTGACAAAAAGGTTAGCTAATATAAAAATGTTCACTATACCGACGGCTAGAGGGAGGGACCCGAGCTCTCACCTACTTCCCTGTATGAGCACCCATGTCCTTTATAATTTAGATGCGCTTGAGGAACTTCGATGAGACAATCACTGGCGTAACTATAGGGCGGTAGAGCGGGCAAAAGCCACGGTCTCCCGGACGGAGGGGGAGCCTTTCCCAAATAGAAAGCTAGAAAAAGTGAACTGCAACATGTTGGTTGAGATTCTGTGCAATGAGGAAGGACCCTATCCAATGAATTCATTACGGGCCCTAACGGTATAGTCACGCCACTGATGACGACGAGTGCCTTGCAACTGCATAATTCGAAAATAAAATTTTAGTGAGGGACGGTTGTTTTTTTATGTAGTATGTCAGACCTCAAGCACCCACAAAAAAGTTTTCGTGGGTGCTAAATACTTGCATGTATTTAAAGGAAGTGCTTAATTTGCATGGGAGCTCAGCTCCACTACTACTTTTTTCTCGGTGAAATTTTACACTAAATTTAAATTTTTAATTACCATCGTAATTGTTTCTGTTGATATTAATTTTATTACATCGCAAACTAATACAGAGGTAACAAAAATTAACTTAATAATACCTTAAACTAGGTAATTAATTTTGTAAATTGCAATACAAAAAATCAGGGCTCTTGCACTTTTTTGGATAGAAATTAAACCCTGTTTAAAGGCAACTGAATGACAGCTACTTTCAGCTTATCGCTGTAGTTCGGAAAAAAAAAAAACATGAAATTTTGGTACACAAATTCAAAAAAATTAATTATGTCAAATATTTCAAATTTTTAGGATGTATGTTTTAGAAACTGCACTATACACTGAAATAAACAATAAACCTGTATCGTTTACGAAACTTTTAGAAAAAATTCTTTAAAATCTAAAATTTTAAAAAAGTGTTATTCTTTATTTCGGTATGTAGTGCAGCTTTTAAAGAATCATCCTAAATTTTTTCGAATCCTTGGTGCGATAGTCTATTTTAATTTGTGTACGAAGACCATTATAAAGGTTTTGTTTCTTTGGTATACACCATTATGTGCCTCGAAACTGGAGTAATTATAATAAAATTCCAATAAGTAGTAACTTAGCACATACTCTAAAATTTTAAAAAAGTGCATGAAAAAAAAAAAAAAAAAGAATCCAAACAGGTAATATTTTTGTCTACTTAAAATAATAATAATAATTATAATAGATTCTTATATGAGTACTAATTTAGAAGTGTATGGGGTCATCTTAACTTTCAGACATTTTAGCACGAAAATAATACTTAGAAGTTCAGTATGCTGTAAAAATGTTTACTATACTAGGCGGGCTCAAATCTCAGTCCCCCACTGCCACTTGCCTTCCTATCTGGCGCCCATGGAAACAATGTCTTTCTAAAATTCAAAGCTTTTTCACAATGCGATGTGCGACTCCCTACAGCCCCACAGGCAATGCCTTTGCCCACTGCAGCCGAAGTCCTGAATGCCCCCCCCCTTTGCTTCTGACCCACACAAACAGACCTCATCCCAGAATCCTCGTCCTCCATGGGAAAATGTATGAATACAATGAGACTATGTTAGCCCAAGAGTACCGGAAAACGGAGAATTTTAGACAAAGCCGCTGGCTACAATCAGAAGTTCACGCGGGAAAGATAACACAGGAGTTAGGTGAAAGACATTCCCATTATGGAAATGTTTTGAGATAGTTCTAATAATATTACTTCAGGATTCTGAAGTGAGTAGGTTTAATTGTTTTTATTGTAAATAGAGAACATCAAGGTCTGTCTGTTTACAAGCACCTAAAATACAACACTTTGTATGTCTCTGGAACAAAAAAAGATGCCCATTCATCAAAAAGTGTCGGCGCTTTGGTGTTAATTGAATGAGACTGAGGCGAGGCTTCTAAGGTATAAAGGTTTGTGTCACTTTCTTCTAAAGTCTCAATTTCCTTTTCTTATTTTTGAATGATTTTAGTGCTCAGTTATTTATTGAAAAGGATGGAACAGACTGTGGTCCACACTAACATTTCGAGATGCCTTCCGTTTCATTTTCTGCGAATATTTTGTTCAATTTTTGTTCTTGTTTGACAAAGCGGAATTAGGTAGTATTTGCTTTGATCTAGCCCAATGCTGTTTTTGTAAAATTATACTGAAATCATGGGCGCATGAACACACATTACTGAAATGTATGTCTCTCATAATTTTGTAAATTTGACCACATAATGGTAGAGGGGAAAATAGCTCTACTTCAGGAGGATGCTCAAAATCATGCCTGGAGCTTATATGGCCAACATATCAGGGCCGGCCCAAGGGGGGTGCGAATGTAGGCGATCGCCTAAGGCCCCGCTCCTGGGCCATTTCATTCCTATCTCATAAGACATAATAGAGAAGAGGCCCCACTCTTGCGCGTCGCCTGGGGCCCCGCACGCCCCTCGGGCCGTCTCTGAACATATTCATTCAAAATATTTTTTGAATAATTATTAACTCTAAGATAAACAACTTTTTTTGTTCTGCTTTATTTTTCTGTTTGCATTTAAATAGTTACCAATCTTTTTTATGTGGTCCTACACACATTTCAACATAGAAAACGTTGCATTCATTCATTCTGAGGAAATTATCTAGTTTTATTTTAAAGGTATAATGTTTGTAACTTTTTTAATTTGTTGGGAAAAAAAAAGAAAAGAAAATAGTCAAGGCTTAGCTGCAGCTGTTTATAGGGGTACAAAAATGTTTAAAAAAAAAAAAAATACAAGAAATGAATGAGCTGAGAAACAATACTACGAATAACATTTTTTGAAAACTCTGAGGATTTCAGACAGGGATGAGATAGATTAAACAAGAATAACATTGATCGTGAATTGTTACGTTCGAAAACTGAATCACTTTTTATACAAAATTTCCATTTACATGACAAGAAATTTGACTGATTGTGATATTATTGTTGCATGTTTTCCCCCCCCAATAAACGTAGTAATACACTTTTCTTTTGCTTTGAAATTTATAATGATTAGTTAAAACCAATCAAAATTCTGTCGTTAAAAGTAAAAAGTGTAATACACCTCTTTTGGGTCTGATTTATTACAAGGGCAAAGGGGGTGTTCGCCCAGGAATTCTCGAATTTTGACAGAGAATTTGCGTAAGACAAACAAATTTAAGGTGACTCCAGCACAAGCAGATTTTTCTAAAAGAAGGGCATTTCATCAGAATTACTTCATTGCCTTAAAAAGAATCTTGATAGGTATAAATCTCTTTAACTGGTTTGCTGTTATTGTTCTAAGACACAACGGTGGAGACTTTCATTCTATGCCCAGCGTTGCTTCATCCTTCACCGTAGTACAGATAATCGGATGCCAAAATTCACACTATTCACTTAAATTAAACTTTGAATGTCACCTTCAGCGCTGGGGAAAAAACACGCAATTTTGGCATGTAAATACAAAAAAGAAAACTAATTATCTCAAGCACTTCACAATTTTTAGGATGTAGGTTCACAAGCTGTACTAGACACCCGAATAAACGAAAATTTTTTGCAGAATGGCCACTCTTAGAAATATTTTGCTGTGCAGTTCCACGTTTAAGATTTTTTTCTGAAAGTTTTCGAAATTATTGCAGTGTGTAGTGCAGCTTGTAAAGAATCATCCTGAATTTTTTCGAATCCTTGGTGCAGTTAGTTTATTTTAATTTGTGTACCAAAACCGTGAGACAGATATCGTTTCTTCGATCTAGACCCTCAGATATTGGATATTTTATGTGGAGCTAAAATGATTATTTGTATTACCCATTTCCCACTGGTAAAAATGTGCACGAAAAGTCAAATGATTGAGTAGTTACGAGCAAGGAAGCAAATAATAATAGGAAAAGATTGAAGGGTAGTTGGAAAAGATTCCATAAAGTTGGAAAGTGTATCGTTATTCATGAGTGTGCCGTATTTTTCTTCCTTGTTCCATAAAAACCCATCTTCGGAATCGAAATCTATCTTAAAATCACCTACTAAAACTATTTTACAATCTTAGCCAAGTACATTCCAACTATACTCCCCCTTTAAAATAAATCGTCGCGTTTTGGCACCAAACTTAGCGATCCTTTATCAAAAATTACAAACCTTGTACGACTTTCAACATTTTATTAACCCCCCCCCCCCACGGACTTTTAGGGCACCCACAGAAATTTTGTAAAGTCGGCGCCTCTGATTACTACATAGTTTTTTAATTAGATTATTGTTAATTATTTCATTAATTATAAAATGTTCCCACTTTTGTTTCAGAATTCCTCAATTCTACATTAATAAAAAGGGTCACCTCATGAGTTCGGATTCATGTTCCAGAAATTATTATTGCCATTCTGATCTGACTGAAGTTGCCAGAATTTGTCAGTTATATCCAGAAAGAAAATTTTGTTCAAATATATACGGAGCGCTCTACACCTGAGTTTCGTTAGAAATTGTTTTCCAAATTCAGAATTTTGAATTTTTTTTTTTTTTTTTTTTTGCTGTTAATTCATTTACACTTATTTTTAAGATTTAATTATGTACCAGAAAATGCGAAATTCGATGGGATTAAAAAAAAAGTTCTCAATATTTCTTTTTAAATACTTTCGGACGTTTTGGGGCACGTATACAATAGCTTAGGACGGTGCCATTGAATTCCATGTTAAATCTGCTTTACACCCTCCAAAAAAAGTATTCGAGCAAGAGAGAAATTTCCTATTTTAGATTTGCGAATAATAATTGAGTTTTTGAAAAACGCACAACTTGATAGAAATATGGAAAGTCATATTTTTACGTAGCCTAATTCATATTCTATGATAAATACTTTTTAATATACGAAACCAACGTAGGAAATTTCTCTCTTGCTCGAATACTTTTTTTGGAAGGTGTACATAATTTTTTTGTTACCTACAACTCCGATTTTAATTCTGTTTTTGTGTATAGCCAGAAAAAATATCAAAGTGTCAGACGACACTCTTAAGTGTATCAAAAATTGTTAACGTTTAATATTTCAATGAAATACTAATTTCGTCCACTAGATGGCAACTCTTCATCCAACATATTTTATCGAAATATTAAATATTTTATATGTTTCATACCAGTGGCGGTCCGTGGTCAAAACTGTTAGTGCAGCCGGAAGCATATGAGCCCCCCCCCCCTCCGGATAGGAATGGAAAATCTTTGTTATTGAATTCGGAAGCTGGCGGATTAAGCCCTTACCGAGGAAAAAAAAAGAAATTACATATCAAATGTAAGAGATCCTGTTTTACTTTTCCACAGTGGCGGCTCGTGATGAAAAAAATAGGTGAAGAGCTTGATACCAAAACATTATGAAAAACACCTGATACAGCCATTATGCATGGTAATTAGGCGGGGGCATAGCCTTTCTGCGGAAAGAAATTTTTAATCTCAGCGATCCTATAAAATGTTGACCGACCAGTGGCCTACCGCGTAGCGCTTTGAAGACGGAAGGTGCCTGGTTCAAAACCAGGTCACGTCCGCCGACCTAATCGTTCTGAGTTTTCCGTGGTTTCCTCCGATACTTAGCGTAAATATGGGTTAGGACCCGTAGAAAGACCCCCACGAAGGGCACCCCCCTCGTAGGTCTAGATCCCCTGTGTAGATAATTGGCCTTAATGCCACAACAACAACAAGAACCTTTTAAATGTCCTTTGAAAATGATGTGCACCCCCTCTCTCCATAATGTTCAAGATCGCGTTACATTTAAAATGTCTGAAAATCCGTCTTTGCCCCATACAGAATGCTTATTACTAAAGAGTAAGCAAGGCCAATAAAATAACTTTTGTAAAATATAGGAGAATTGCACAGCCATTTGTAATTCGTAAACCAGCTATGTTTGAAACGAACAGTCAGGGGCGTAGCCGGGAGGTGTTAGGGGGGTCATAACCCCCCCCCCATGAGAAATTTTTGCCATACAAAAAGTATATTCTTCACTACATTACCACACACACGTATATATATATATATATATATATATATATATATATATGTGAGTTGTAGCAGTCGTAACCCCCCCCATGAAAAATTTCTGGCTACGCCCCTGCGAACAGTGTAAAATTTACCACTCTTTTCGAGGTATGTCTTTTGAAGAGGCATTAATTCCTAATGCCTCCATTGGTCGACCACGAGAAAGAACACATCTTTATCTATCTTCATCATTCCACCGACTAAACGGTATTTGTAATACTTTACAGGCTATACCATTTACAGGAAATATAATGAAGGTGAATAAACAGAAAAGAAACTAATTATTATTATCATTAAAATTAACACAAGAAGAAATTCTAAAATTTTCAAAAGCCAGCAGTAAAAATCTCGTGTCACAATCTCAAAGAAATAACGTGGTTTCCTTTTCCTACACAAATTTGTTCTTGGAAATGCACTCTGCTGCGTTTTCGCTCACTTGAAGAGACGGACCATTTTCTGAGGGATCTCTTCACCTGACCTTCAAGGAAAGCTGTAAATCTGAATGAAGCGTCTGGGCTCTGGGGGCGCTATGGACGGCTCAGCTCTTCCTAAAAAAACCTAAGCCCCCCCCAAGTAATTAACAGGGACCAGGAATACTTAAAAAAAGTTTTTACAGTATCTATCCCTATGTATGAATATGAACATTTTCTGCTGTCAAAAGTAGAATTTCGCTAGTCCACTCATTGCAAATTCTTGAAACATCGTAAATTTCAAGAGCTTGCAATGTTTGTCAATATTTGCCCTTTTTTTATTGCGCCCATGCACACAGTAAAAACAACTTCTTAAAAAGAGTGTGAGTGTGTTATATAATTTCCAGCTTAAGTATATCTGTGAGCTTTTGTCAATTAATTTCCTTACAAATCTGATCGCTGAAATTATAAATCCGAATACGAAATTACGAGATATCTAGTAAATATATCCCTGCAATTAGCGATCACCCCTTCATCGCGATCCGGAAAACTGCAATCAGCAAAAGAGGAAGTAAGACAATTTTTGGACTTCTCAAAGGACACAAATTCTGTTGATGGGGTCACTTCTGGATGTGCCTTTGTTGGTGAGAATTTTCTCTTTGCCGCCCCCTCTCCATCTTAGCCTTCTCCTCTCTCAGAACTTTGACTGTCAATGTATCATGTTTTCGTGGGTAAACACTAGCGCGACTAGGACGAACGAGGAAACTAATGACCTTAGAACGATAGCACAAGTTATTAGCTGAGTTAAGGTGGATTCATACCTGCCGCGCCGCACCGCAACCATGCCGTACTGTTTCGCCGTTTTGGGCTGTCCGCGCGGCGAGCTTGCGGTGCCGCAAGTAAATACACCAATGAATGCACGACATTTTTATTTGTTGTTCTTCGGCGTACTTCTCTTTCGTTTCTTCTGTTGTGCTTTTAAAAGATTGTTTCATAATGGATAATCGATTAATGTTAAGGAGAAATCAACTTATTTTAACATATTTATCTTTAAAACAATCGAACATCAGCCATCGTTCTGTCAGAAGGCGTGTCACACATGCCTTCTGTAATTGGCTGTAGCGTAGCAGCTCTTCTGTAATTGGTAGGGATCGACCGATACCACATTTTCGCCGATGACCGATACCGATACTTTACCTATAAATTTATTTTCAGAAATAGCCGATACCGATACTTTTAAGTTATGGTATCGGCCGATACCGATACTTAACCGATACCGATACTTTATATAATTTAACGTCATTTAAATCTACATCTGTATTCTGGGCAGTTTTTGTAACGAGAGTGTAGTTCTCGTTAAATTGAATAACAGCATGATGAAATGTGATCCCAGTAGAAAGCATTAAAAAGAAAAAGCAGTGGACACATTGAAGTGTGAATTTACAGTAGTTCTAGTCTTTCTTTTCTATTCAATCATGCCAAGGAATGGCCGAATTATTAAAAAGCTGTGCACTGGGAAACGTCTTAGTGTGCAGGTTCGGAATTCTTTCTCCTCGCTCAATCTGTCGATCTAGTGGTCTAGAGTTTTGGGCGATTTTCTCCAGATGTTACGTGAATATGCGTTAGACTCCCTTAAAAAGTCCTCCGCCCAAGCCCCCACCCATAGGTAGATGACCCTCATTTAGGCTTGACAGATCACAAACACTGTGGGATATATTAATAAGAGAATCCATTTCCAGTGCCGACTGGTGCAAATATTTAAATCAATTTTTCTCAACCTCTATTTTGTCGCCTAATTGTTGCTATGAGCCAGATAAAAGGTTTCCATATTAGACCCAAAAAAAATTCCTGCTTGCTCTTACTATATGTGTCTTTGTTTTTCGTTCATGCCTCGATTTTGTGCTTACAAAAGTAAACACATGAAATTTATTCAAATTGCAAGTTTCATTTAGATTTTCTTTAATTATAAATCTTTCACATATGAAAATATTTTTTAGATTACTGAAATGAATCATTTAACTTCTGGACCAACATAAATTAAAGTTCACGGGAGTCGCCAGTTTTCAAGTCACTGCCAAAAAGTTAACTTCTTTGCGACACAAAAAAGGAATAAATTTTTTTACAAATAGGTTTCGTTTATAATTTTAGTACAATTAATTTTGTCATTGAAACAGCTACAATATGAAGAAAAGTATTTTTGCTCGTTTTCAGGCTACGCCTTGGAGGGTCTAAATAAAAGATGCTTAAAAATGACGAGATTAAATGAAGGTTAAAGAAAAATCCAAAAATGATAAACAAAATTCAATTTTCAAGTCTTAGAAAAAGTTGCTACTTAAAGTATTCATATTTAATGAAATTGATCTTCAGTGTTTTTGTTTTTATGATCATTTTTAACATGTTTTTCTGTGACTGATATGAACGATTTTTATCTGTTTTAGTTCTAAGCTCTGAGCAGGGACGGCGTGGCACGGTAAGCAAGGTCTGGGGGCCATTTTGAACTAAAACTGAGAAAATCTTGATCTATAGCAGTGGTTCTCAAACTTTTTTGTCCTTCTCTTCAAAAAATCTTCAAGTAGATTTTTTTTTCGTGACCCACTACTTCATAAAGGTAACCAATATAGGCTATATAAAATAGGATAGTTTACTATCAGGGGCGTAGCCAAGGGGGGGATTAGGGGGGTCATAACCCGCCCCCATGAGAATTTTTTGCCATACAAAATGTATATTCTTCACTACATTATCCCACACGCGTATACACATAAATGAGTTGAAGTAGTCGTAACCCCCCCCCCCCATGAAAAATTTCTGGCTATGCCTCTGTTTACTATGTATATAAAATACTAAAGTTTAATTTTTCCCACCCTCTTCGACCCACCGAAATTGCTCCCGTGACCCAACGATGGGTCGCGGCCCATAGTTTGAGAACCACTGATCTAGAGCACAAAAGGGGCGCCTTTTTTTACGTTTGCAGAGGGGCACCATGGGGGTGGGGGTATATCCGACAAACGTCATTCGGTTCAAACCTTATACCCGTTTGCATGCTCAGAAATACGATTCACATCCGATAGCAGAATGCTACTTTCGGTTTCAAATATTCCCGGCTGTATAATATTAAAATGTTTCTAGTTAGCTTCTAGAACTTCAGATACAGACAAATTCCTCAAACGTATTTCGAAGGCTGAAATATTGCACTTTAACACACATCTGGGCAACCTCCGGCCCTCGGGCCGGATGTGGCCCGCAGAACATTTAAAAACTCCCTATAACCATTCAATATCCCATATAAAACCCAATTATACAGCCCGCCACTTCCCTAAAATCCGCAAGTTTGGCCCGCAAGTTTGGCCCGCGACTTCGCGAACATCCTAAAGTTTGGCCCACAACTTTTCAAAGGTTGCCCATACCTGCTTTAACACTTTAAAGGTCGTCATCCCCTGAAATATCAAACGACGTCAAGGACCGTCTCCCCCATTAATTTTGATATCTATACCATACCCAAGCCGAATCTGATGTCCTTGCGCCAATCTTTTTAAATAAAAATTTAAAGCATGTCTCTTAAGCGTGAAATCTATATCAAGAGCTAGACTTCCTCCAACGGTATCAAAAACCTATATATACAATGGAATATCCCTATAATGAAGTCTCCTTATCACGAATTTCTCCCTATAACGAAGAGCTTATCTTCCAATAGCGAATCCTTCAGATTTAACTTTGATTTTTTTTTTTTCTTTTTTGATAGCTTTGAAGAAAATTTTATTTTTTGAACAGACCACTTAGTGGAGGAGTAAGAGATGATAAAAATGGAGGCCAGGAATGTGAAACTGACTCCGATAATGAAGACTTCACCAGCCCCCGATTACGACCAACAGGGGCACCGGGCATTGATAGATTTGGGGACCCCAATCTATGAAATTTGTTATATTTTTCATAAAATTTTGATATAAAAAAGAATATTTCAGAAAAACCATTTAAAATTTGGGTTCCTGGTCAAAGTCCCGATTTGCCCATATAATAATAAGGCCCTGCCTTTCACGACCAAAACCACATCAAACTTTAATTCTTCAACCTTTCAAAACCATTAAAAAGGTTTCCAAATGGAAGAGAATGTGTCTCACTCTATTTTCAGATTTTTAAGATGTGAATATTTTTAAGAAAATTTAAAATCACAGAATGCAAAACAATGTAAAATAACGGAATTTTAAAGTAAAATAAACGTAAGTGCATTACATATTTTATTCTCTAAATTCGTGGATTGTCTTTACTTTTGAACATTTCATTTATACAATGAAAAGTAAGAAACCGTAAGTTTAACAAATTTATAATAAATACCAATTTTTTTAACAATCAGCAATCATAATTTAATACTTTTAAACATCGAATTAACTAAAAAGTTTGTAATATTTGTTGAAATAACTTCAAAAATCTCTAATCTTTGTACAACGAAATTTTCTCTGTAGCGAATTTTTTAACTGGAACCGAGCGAGTTCGTTATAGGGAGATTCAATTGTGTGTATATAATATAGATATGAATGAACTCTTTTTCGAGTCCACACAGTGAGTAAATAAACGTTTATAAAACTGAAGTAAAATTATAGCCTACCACTCGACATTTGTTTTTTGCAATCCTTGCAGAGAGCGTATAGTGTTGGGCACCAATTCAAAATAATTTAGAAGAATAGACGATTGTCCTGTTAAACTGTCATCTAACGATTCTTCGTCCACAATTTCGACCACACTTGGTGATATGACATCCATTTAGCCATGGTTAGAATTAAAAAAAAAAAAAAAAAAAAAAACACAGTTCGAAAGGACTCGTGCAAACAAATGTGCCAATGAAACGACGCCTCTCATCTCATTACCAAAATAAAGATTCTCGAATGGTTTTGCGCCTGCGTGGTTTTCTTCTGAAAAGCGAAGTATTGGTTGAAAAGTATCGGTGAAAATGGATGAAAGCAACAGAAACCGATACTTTCCCGATACTTTTAGAATCGAAAGAACCGATACCGATACCTAAAAAAATTGGAGGTATCGGCGCCGATACTATCGGTTGCCGATACTATCGGTCGATCCCTAGTAATTGGCTGTAGCTTTGCGGTCGCTGCGGAATATCTGTTCTTGGCAGATATTGCGCAAACCCTCGGCGCTCGCCGCGCTGGGGACGTGTTGCTCCGCCACGTGACGTCATTGCGGCGTCTTAGCGGTGCGGTACGGCCAGTATGAATCCGGTTATACTTCTCTGTGCCTGGGAAACACAGAGAGAGATGTTCGCAAGCGAGGCGGTTTTTTCTCAGAGATCAAATGAATTCCAATTTGCAAATAGGAATGAGTCTCTCTCATGTTTCGCACTCTGACGTGCTAGTGTATATTGTCATTTGAGCTACGGCAGAGCAAAGAAGCATCGCGCTGTCTTTTGCTTGCCTTTCTGGTTTAGTATATACCCAACATTGGGAAACTTAAATCATATGCCCTAAACAAGATTTTGATGGAAAGTGTTTCATAATCGATGCTCGATGCATGCAACACTTATTTCTTTAGCTTCAATTTAAATTTCCACCTTTTTTTCTTTTTCTTCCTTTCAGCATTGGAAGATTGTCGACGTTATCTTTTTCTCAGTAGCTCAGGGAGCTCTTTATTACCTTTCTGCAATTGTGCAATGTAAATCTGTAAGGACAGTTTCTGAATTGGTCTTTTCCAGTATTGAAGGGGGGGGGGGGTTCAACTTAAAATTTACCATATGACTGTTCGACACTATTTTGTACTCAAGACTGTTTTCCGCCTCCTAAAATATGCAAAAACTGATTTCAACATTTTTCGTGTTTTTTTTTTTTTTTAAGGAACCTGAAACTTAAATAAATAATTTCTGGAAGGAGCTATTTCTCGAAAACCCTCCATAAAGCGCGAATTTTGATTGCGATATGGAAACGTAAATGAGTGATACTAAGCTATAGCGCAATATTAAAGCAATTACAGGCCTATATAGTAGGGTGGATCGAAAAAAAATTTTTTTTATTTTAATGACGGCTGACATGGCAAAAGTTGCCAAATGGTCAGGTGAGAATTTTTCAAAAAAAAATTTTTTTTTTAAACATCCCCTTCAGGTGCCCCACTCCCCCCAAAAAATCAATTTTTTGAAAAAAATACATATATATGTAATGGTTTGGATGTCATAACTTTTCGAATGGCCAAAAATTTCTTTTTCCACAACAAATATTTCTGAGCATTTCCTTTGGGTGCTCCAAACCTAAAAATTTGAATAGAAAACAAAAAAATCGGCTGTTTCCTTAGCCAGCCTAGACACGAAACAAGAATTAGCTTCCGTCCGTGCTTCTGATATGACGTCACTATATTTTCCCCGCCAAAAGAATGAGACGTCTTGCTGATACGCAGATGATTCCATGTAGCATATGTTAAAAGACAGCTTTTGTTGAGACTGATTATGAATGTTTGAAATTAAAAATTACTCTGAGTATTTCATCAACCACATTCTGGCAAGTATGTGGCTCGACACTACATTGCTTGTTTATAATCTGAAGTAAGTTATTTCATAATTTTCTCCAGTATATACTGTGATAAATTGTTTTTCTTTCATTTTACTTCTAGTGTTCTTCTGTTAGCTATGTTTCTTTTTTTTTTACTTCCTTACATTTATTTCATTTTATTTTACTTTTTTGTTAGAGATATAAAGACAGAATGAGTTCAGGCAAAATTCCCACAAGGAAATCTTCTATTTGCCCTTTGTTTGGCAACCCCACCGAGATGTCTCTAATAAAACTTCCTACAAATGCAGATATAATTCGAAAGTTTTTGCTTGTCAGAAACCAGACAAAAAGCCTTATGAAAAACAAAGACCCACCTGCTCCTTTGATATCAAAAAAAGTCGCGGAGTCGTTGGAAATTACATGGAACAAGTCTTCTATTCCAATAATTTCAAACAAAGGAATCTTTGAAAAGATAACAAAGCTCAACAACGAATACAGGAAGATTTAGAAACCATACAATGGTAGAAAAGAATCAGAGAGCTAGATAAAGAAACTGGACGATCTGAAGGGCAAGTGGGAGCGAACCCTCTTTGACATTGCTTGCTGCAAATGCGACGATTTTGCATCATGTTGCTGTTCAAAAGAAAGAAAGGTTCCTGTAGATGAAAGAACATTTTTGAACGATCAGCGAAGTAAGAGAACTATGATAATAGGGCCAGTTGATAAAAAAACTACAAAACAGCTTCAAAAAAAGCTTCCTTCCGCTTTTACTTTCTTCCGCTCTTCTGCAGGATATTGGCCTAGTCAGCGAAACGGATACTACTAAAGTTATTGATCGAAATAAAGTTCGCAGAGAGCGTGAAAGACACAGAAAAGAATTACAACAAGGTAATTTATCTTCGGAAGTGCAAGGCCTCTATTTCGATGGGCGAAAAGATAAAACTAGAACACAAGTTAAAAAGGGTAATAAGTATTACGGCTGTATTACCAAAGAAGAACACATTTCTTTAATACAAGAACAAAGCTCCATTTACCTTGGGCATCTAACTGTTTCGTCTGTATCTGCAATTAACATTAAGAATGGAATATTAACCTTCTTTAACGACAAAGGTATATCAACCGATTCCCTTATAGCAATTATAGAAGCTGAACTAAATCGTCCACTTCAGTGGTTCATTTGCATGCTGCATCTAAACGAACTTCCTCTACGACATCTTCTGGTTCAGCTTGATGGCGTAACTCATGGCCCCAAAGCATTTTCTGGTGCAATTGGGAAGTTATTGCAAACTTGCCATACACTTCCTTTACCGAAATTTTGTAAGATCGAGGGAAATCTGTTTCCAGATGTCGATCGGAATATTTTGAGTACAGACCAACGATATTTGTTGGACATGTTAAAAGCGGTGTCTTCAGGAGAATGCAGTCAAGATTTAGTTGCTATTCGACCAGGGCCGGTAGTGCATTCCAGGTGGTTGACTAGCGCAAATCGAATTCTTCGTCTTTATGTGACAACAGAAGAGCCTTCCGAGACTTTATTACACTTAGTTACATATATTATGAAGGTATATGGTCCAATGTGGTTCCACATAAAAGGAAAGCCACTGTGCACTGAAGGTTCTAGACACCTGTGGAAGCTAATTATGTACTCAAGATACATGCCGGATCACCTAAGAAAAACTGTTGACGCTGTCATCCAAAGAAACGGATTTTTTGCACATGCAGAGAATTTGCTTTTAGCTATGTTATATGATGATAGAGATACCATTCGAAAATTAGCTTACCACAAGGTTATATCTATCAGAAAAGAGAATCATAATACTTCATCTGTGAGAAATTTTCGTGTACCGGTAATAAGCATGCGATCAACAGATTATAGGGATTTAATTTTTTGGAGTGACAATAACGAGTGTTTAGAGCCTGCAGTCTTAAGACATCTCCGATGAAGACTTAAAATCATTCCTGTCAAAGGATATTGCTTCAGTTAAATTTCCTCATTTATCTAACTTCCCATGTCACACACAAGGAACTGAACGCTGTGTGAAACTGGTAACAGAGGCTGCATCTCTTGTTTGTGGAGAAGAAAGAAGGGACGGATTTATAAGATCTAGGCTCGAATCAAGGAACATAAAGTTTTTTAACTCAAAATCAGAGTTTAGATTAAAATAGTTTTTTTCTCACGCTAATTATATCATATATCTATAATTTATTAGTTATATTCTTTCAGTTTATTTTATGTTAGCACATCGACTTAATCAAATATGCAAAAAATCCAAATAGTTTCATTTTTTGGAGCATCAACAAAAATACTCCTAACGCCTCTAGTTTTCGTATAGCAGCTTTTAAGACGGCAGAAACGTTTATACTTTATTAGCTGGGTACCCTTCCAAATTTATAAAAAAAAAATATTTACTTTACAATTTTTATTGCATTTTCATGAAATTGTCAATTTTCAACTATTTTTCGGGGGCTTGGGGCACAGGAAGATATGAATGGAATTAAATAAAAATATTTGTATGAACTATTGTACCCAAGTCTAAGCTTTATGACACTCCGGCTAAACAAATTTCGTATATTATTATTTTTTTTTAATTTTCGTAAAATTTCAATTTTAAACTACATTTAAGGCAGTTGGGGCACCTCAAGATATTGAAGGATTTCAATAAAAATTAATATGCAAACTAAAATACTAAAGACGCAACTTTTCCACCCTACGCCAAAATTGATTTCGAAAAAAAATTTTTTTCCTATTCTTTTCGATCCACCCTACTATATAGTGATATAGGGATACTACAGGCCTCATTGGTAAAATCGCGCCAAATGAACAAAATGTCGCCAAGCTTGGCGATTTTTTGATGAAATATCACCAAATTTGGTGACCTCTCCAAGAACTATTTATGCAACATGCATGAAATGTAGCCTGTATGTTAATCCAGGGCATCAGCTATTTTCACACCAAATTTTATTTAAATCCATTCAACAGTTTTTACGATATTGAGTCAGAAATATCCAAACACACAAACATGCGCCATTGGTAAAATCGCGCCAAATGGCCAAATGCCGCCGAGCATAGCGATTTTTTGCGAAATATCTCCAAATTTGGCGCCTAAAATAAGTTTTCAACAAAGGGTCGTAATTTTTGGAAAAAATACAAAAATATACGATATAAGAATGCTTTTTAAAAATGTGTTTGTCAATAATATACTTTGAAACAGTAGACTAAATCTTTTCTTTAAAATGACTTCCAACAGAGGGTCGTATTTATCGGAAATAATACAAGAATACAAGATATAACAATGCACTTTAAGAAATGTGTGTTGATAATTTTCTTTGAATATGTGTCAATAATAAACTTTGAAACAGTTAACTAAACTTTTAACAAAAATGACTTTCAACAAAGTGGCGTAATTCTTGGAAATAATGCAAAAACATAGGATATAACAATGTTTTCTAAGGACCCGTCAATAATATACTTTTTAACAAAGGTCTAAACCTTAAAACATAACATTAAACAAACGAAAGTAATTGTTTGAAGTATATGTAAAAGTATGTGTTAAAGAGCTAATGCACTGAATCAACGTAACAGACTGCCTTTCATGCATTAGCGTAAATAGTTCTTCTACAGACAGGTATAATCAGAAGAATTCTAATTCATTACAGTCTCGGTAACAACTGAACCGAATCTGAATTTTTTTCACAGATAGAGAGCTATGCTATTCCTGAGTAATATAGGCTTTCATACATGTATCACCCATTTACAGGGACTCTGAAAAGAAATACATATTATTGGCATCTCTGTAACTATTCACCGAATTCTAAATATATATATATATATATATATATATATATATAAAACTAACAAGTAAAACACAAAACATACTACAAATAAGACATATCTCGCATAAAAATATAACAGCTATTAGCAAGAATTAGAAACCAGATTTTGAAGCCAAATAAAGTGCAAGAATTATTGTGATAATATAATGGAACGGAAATTATAACCACTGTCACCATCGTCAGGGGCCACAAACAGTGGATTATAATTTACAGCAAACCAAATAGTAGGGTTTCGGTTGTGTGGCATATCAGAAGAGATATTAACTCCACACATCTGGGCCCTACCCTACTATATAAAGGAAAGAAGAAATCAAAAAGATAACAAAAATTAGAAATAGGAATATAATTTTACATACCAGACCTTGAGCACATGGAAATTTCATTTGAACAATTGATATGTGTTGCCAATGTTAAGAATTGTAAAAAGTGAAAAATGGTGTTGCCACTAAATAAAAGTGTAAAAGTGGAAAGAAGAAAGTATAGGAGTTGCCAAATACTAAAAGGTAATATTATTAAAATTTAAGAATATCCAGGTATATTAATATAATAAATATATATTGAATAATAATAAATTAAAATGATTGAATAAAATAAATAGTATAGCAAGATTAAATATAACATATTGTTTAAAAAATAGAATGATTATTATTATTGACAAAGTATGTATAATAAGTTATTGTAAGACAGAAGATTAATCTAGTAAATAAGAAAAAAATAAAAAATAATGTTTAGGACAGAATAATCACAATATAGGAACCCCGTTTTTTTTTTTTTTTTTTTTTTTTTTTTTTTTTTTTTTTTTTTTTTTAAATCCCTCCAGATATATATATGCATGCATATACACATCCAAATTGTTTTTAAACATATTACTTTTTTTTTTTAATGAGAAAAACTTCCTCCGCCCGACCCAACCATCCAATTACAACCTTAAAACCAAAACCCCACCCAACCTCCAGTAAATTAATAAAGACATTAGACACATCATTATCAAGAATTGTATATAATAGATTTTAGGAACTTAGTGGGATAGTTGTATTGTCTAGCTGACAGAAATAGAGATTTAAAATTGGAGACTTTAAAATCATCAGAACATAGAAACTTGATTCTACAGCAGTGATTATAGATGATATTGCGAAATACAGATTTATGTAAGCAGGAGGAAAAATGAGTAAAGCTATTTACTGTAAAGCTAAAATCTTTACGCTTATCATATATATTGAAACTAAGGCTATTTCTAGGAGTGATGGAGATACTTAGATCTAGAAAACTAACAGAATTGTTAAGCATATCATTTTTAATTAATTCCAGAGCAGATGGATATTTTATGGGGAAGATAATGTTATTATTATTAGTAGTGTTTACAAGTAAGATATCTTCTATATATCGTTTAAGAATGATGTGTGTATTAGTATATTCTTTTTCATAGTAATATAAGTAAAGATCTGCAAGGTAACTAGATGCTGAACCACCTTGTGGTATACCATGATTTTGTAGATATAGTTTATTGTTATGTAGAATAAAATTATTATAGATAATAAATTTAGATAGACAACTGAAATAAGTTACATCAACATGGGAAGGGAGCTGAATATGGTTAACACAAGTTTCAAATAATTCATTAATTACATTGTAAAGGTCCTCAAGAGGAATATTGTTAAATAGATCTTTAAAATCATAGGTATATAAAGATGTAATATTACAAATAGTACATATTGTATTGCGTAGATCATAACTATTTCCTATAGAGATAGAGTAATCATTACGTTTTATGTAATACTCATGCATAACAGACAGTATCTTTAATAGAAGTTTACTTGCTACATTGCTATATGTGTTACATCCTATTGTAACAGTTCGAAACTTTAAAGGCGATTTATGAAATTTAGGGATTAGTACAATATAAGGATAGTTTAGATTATTATGTTGTAGGTTGAGAAGTTTATAGAAAGCCAGAATTTTTTTGTTACAAACTACAGTAGACAAATTAGTAGAGGAATAGATACTGTTATTTACAATTGTAGAGGCTAAAAAGCTATGATATAACTGTTTACAAATAAAAGCATAGTTATTGGATGATTTATCTACATAAGTAATTATGAAATACTGCTTTATAAAGTCTATTTGAGTATGAAATTGACTATTGACAGGAGAACTATATTTTACATATTTAGCAATATTTTGCTTAAAGGTTGAAAGTACTTTTACTTTCCAGGTAGTGAAGGCTTCAATAGGAGTGCTGTACTTTAAGGCAGTATTATATATGTAAAAATCTAAATCATATGTGAATTGTGTTACAATGCCACTAAGAGAGTGTTTTGAAGGAATACGGTGTTTAGAGCCCTTCTGCATGAGTTTTTTTAACCTAATATCTTTTATGATAGCTAGATCCCCAGTAATGATGTGTCCATAATCCCTATTAATGAAGTTCCTATAGTGATTGTCATTGCATATACAGGGTGGTGTATCAGAAGGGTTATATGTTTTCGAAAAGGAGTTATAGTTAAATAGTTTCCTACCAAAGGGTAGGGGATATTTAAAGGACTTTTTAATATATATATATATATATATATATAAAATTTCAGGGACACTCATAAGAATTATATTGCGCTTTGTGAGCGTCTATGTGACTACAAAACTCATAGACTACTTTTCACTTCGACTTTTTCACTAATAGAAATATACAATATTCTTGAGTATCATAGGCTGCCTTTCATCGTAATATATTTCTTCAACAGGGACACTCAAAATAATTATAATACATTTAACACAAAATAATTCTAATGCATTAAGCTGCATGGGTATTTTTTTTAACTTCTGAATGATTCTCACCCAGCAAACACACACAGGTTCTCTGAACGTCTATTAACGTTCAGAAAACGTCTTCTGAACGTTAATAGACGTTCAGACAACCTGTGTGTGTTTGCTGGGAAGACTTCCTGTGTGATAGAAAGCTACACTATTCCTGAGTATTATGGCTACCTTTCATGCATATATCACAAATATTTCTTTTGCAGAGATGCTCATAAGAATTACTTTACGATCTCTGGAACTAATGAGCCGATTCTAAATTTTTTTTCACTGACGGAAAGCTACACCATTCCTGAGTAACATAAACTAAAATTCATGCACAATCCACGAATAATTTTTTTACAAAGACACATATATGAATTACATTCCGGTCTTTTGTATGTCTAACTACTGAATCGATTCTAAAATTATTTTTCGCGCTACGCTATTCCTGATAGAAAGTACATTATTTTTGAGTATTATAGGCTACTTTTCATGCATATAGCACAAATAGTTCTTTTACACAGACACTCAAAATCATTCTAATACATTATCTACGGGCATCTCAGTAACTACCGAACCGATTCTAAAAATATTCTCAGCAGCAAACCAAGGTAAACTGAAACTCAAATGGTGCAATATGCTGTCTTTTTATAGATGTCGCACAAGCTAGGAGAAATTCATAAGCTACGTAATAGTACGTCGGAGGAGCTACGTAATAGTAATGCAAGATAACAAACTTTACGTAATTTTAAACAAACTTTTACGCATTGGAAAAATCCCGCAAAACGTCCGAAATAACGCCAAGCCTGTCGACTTTTTGGCGAAATATCGCGAAATTTGACGCAAAGAATAAGTCTCCAAAAGGGAGGGCAGCTAAGCCCTAGCACCAACATATCTCATGTTTTAGAAAACCCTAAGTTAACCAATGGGGAACCCCGAAATTCAATATCTTCCGTTCTAGTTAGGCGATTTTGATGCGAAAAAAGGCAAAATTTAATTATTTGACACGTAGAATATGAATTTCAAACTAGTTTAAACCCAGAACAACCCCAAAAATTCGAAACAATATATCACAAATAGTTCTTTTACAGGGATACTCGTACGAATTACACTTCGATCTCTGGAACTTATGAACTGATTCTAAAACTTTCACTGATGAAAAGCTGCACTATTCCTGAGTATTATAAGCTACCTTTCATGCATATATCACAGGGATACTCCGAAGAATTACATTCTGATCTAAGGGCATTTACGTAACGACTAAATCGATTCTAAAAAAAAAAAATTAGTGATAGGAAGCTACACTATCCCCGAGCAACATAGCTAAAATTCATGCATATATCACAAATGATTGTTTTACAGGAACACTCATATGATTTACATTGCGATCCATTTGTACGTCTGTTACTACTGAATCGATTCTAAAGAAAATTGCATACTACATTGAAAGCTGTAGTATTCCTGAGTATTATAGACTATCTTTCATCCAAGTAGCATAAATAGTTCTTTCATAAGGATACTTAAAATAATTTTTATAGATTGCGCTCTATGGGTATCTTTTTAACTTCTGAACAAGATTCTGAAACTTTCTTCACTGATAGAAAGCTGAACTATTCGTGAGTATTATAGGCTAATTTTCATTCACTTAACATAAATACAGCTCTTTTACAGGAACACTTAAAATAATTCTAATAGATCATGCTCTATGGGTATCTCTGTAACTACTTAATGGATTCTTAAACTTCTTTCACTTATTGAAAGCTACACTAATCCCGAGTATTATAGGTTATCTTTCATGCATATAGCACAAATAGTTCTTTTACAGGGACACTCAAAATCATTCTAATATATTACTAGCTACGCTCATCTCAGTAACTACTGAACCGATTCTAAAAATACATTTATCAGCAGACATAAGCAAACTGAAACTACTCTGGGTCGATGTGCTGTTCTTTTATAGGTGTCGCAGAAGCTAGGAGAAATTTCTCGAAGTATCCCCATAAAGCACCAATTTTGATTACGTCATTGGAATACAGTTGAATCACTAGGCTATTATGTAATATTAATGCAAGAAAGCAAACTTTCATACTTTTAAACAAACTCTTACCCGTAGGGAAAATCCTGCTAAATGTCCGAAATGCGCCAAGCTTGGCGAAATGTCAGAAATGCGCTTTTTGCGAAAAGCGCTTTTGCGCCAAATCGCTTTTTGCAAAATATCGCCAAATTTCGCACCAAAAATAAGTCCCCAACAGTGAGGTCAGTTAAGTCCTAGCACCAATATTTCTCGAGATTTAGAAAACCCTATGTTAACCAATGAGGAATCCTAATATTCCGTATCTTCCGTTCTAATTTGACGATTTTGCTGCAAAAAAATGCAAAATTTAATTATTTTACTCGTAGAATACGAATTTTAAATTAGTTCAAACCCCAGAACAGTCCCCGAAATTCGAAACAATCTCTCACAAATACTTCTTTTACAGGGATACTCATACCAATTACACTGCGATCTCTGGAACTAATGAACTGATTCTAAAATTTTCACTGATGGAAAGCTGCACTATCTACTTATTTAATATGCTAACGTATGCGGTACCAAAATCAACGATATTTCCATGCTGCGATCGGCAACAGCTTGATGTAAACATTAGCGCAATAACAATAACGCATGTGCGAAAATCGAAATTAACAGTTCAATGACGTCAAATGGAGCAATCATATTCGTTACTGGTTACGTATGTCAGGCAGTAGCTAGATTACAAAATAACAATGCAAACGTGAAAAAGCAAAATATTTCGGATCTTTTCACATTGCACGTTTAAAAAAACTTTTATCGCACGTTTTAATAAAAAATGCTTTGCATTGTGCTATATAATGTTTTTATTTATTTATTTATTTTTTTTTTTTGCTCGCGGCTACAGCAGACGAATTCTGAACTGCTAGGTGCGATCTGCTCTTCTAAAGGCTCACCGAAATCTCTAGCAATTTCTCGAGACTCCAGAAAAATTCCAATCAATCGCAAACTTTGATTACGTAACTGAAACACAACTGAGTAATACTAGGCTATTGTCTAATACCAATGCGGGGGAACAAACATTACTGTCCCTCAGTGGCGAATCCAGAAATTTTTTTTGGGAGGGGCTAAATTTTTAAAAAAGCTTATTTCACCCACTTAAAATGTACTATAAATCAAAATTTTAGTATAAACCAATGTGCATGCTTTTGGGAGGGGCTAATTTATAAAATATGATCATTTTAGCTATTTAAAGTGTATAATAAAGCAGAATGTTACCCTTTAGCAATCTCTTTTGGGGGGGCTGAAGCCCCCCTAGCCCCTCCCCTGAATCCGCTACTGCGTGTCCCTATTAGTAAAATCGCGCCAAATGTCCCAAATGTCACCAAGCCTGGTGAGTTTATGGTGAAATATCACCTAATTTTACGCCAAGAATAAGTCCATAAAATTGAAGTAAGCTAAGCGATAGAGCCAACATTTTTCGAGAATTCGAAAACCCCCAACGAGGACACCCAAAATTCCCCATCTCGCGTTTTAGTTAAACGATTTTCATGCAACAAAATGCGAATTTTAATTATTTGATGCGTAGAATACGAGTTTTAGATTATTTAACCCCTGTAGGGCAGAATAGACCCGAGAATTCATAACAATTGAATCTTAAAATTCTAATAACAAAAAGTTGTGTTCGGCAAAAAGTTGTGTTCGACAAAAAGTTGTGTGAATTTATCCCATGAAATGTGTTGTGTCCTGTGAAAAAAGAAGTCGTTCAAGTAAGAGTTTTCGCCACTTTAAAGTTTTCACTCAACCCTCAGTCCCAGGGAGTTTTTTTGTATTTTAAAATTTTAATAATAGCGGGTCGTGGACAAAGTGTGAAGTTAGCCCCTTGAAATATGCTGTGCCTTATAACCCCAGAAGGTAAGTCACTCAAATACAAATTTTTGTGGCTCAAGCCTTGTTATTCGACGTTCAAACCTGAGGAATTTATTGATTTTTAAAATTCTAATGACAAAACGTTGTATACAAAGTATGAAGTTAGCCCATTGAAATATACTTTGTCCTATCTAAAGAAGTAAAGTCACTGAAACAAAAAGTGCTGTCACTCCCTAGTAGCACAAACAGTTCAAAAAACGTTCAAATTACGTTGGAAACACGTTTTTTGACGTTAAAAAACGTGTTTTAAACGTCTTTTGGACTAATTGTGCTACTAGGGCAAGTGGTTGCATTCGACGCTCAATCCAAAGGTGTAGACTAAATCTTAAAATTCTAATAACAAGGCATTATTTACTGTTAATTCAAACCCTCGAAATATACTGTGCCTTATATCTAATTAAATCGCTGAAATAAAAATTCGTTATTGTTAGAACAGTCGACGGTCAAACCAGGAACTTTTTGAATCTTATAATTCTACTAAAAAAGGAGATAGTACTATATTAAGTATGAAGTTAGCTCCTCCAAATATGCTGTGTCCAAGAACTGCAGAAGGTTAAGTTGCAGAAAAAACGTTTTTTGTCGCTGAAACGAGATCATACGACCCTCTATCGATTTTGGTGATTAAAAGTTGACACATCGTAAGTGTGGGGCTGACAATAAAACTTCATTTTTTGTATATTCCCTTTTCTAAAATCGCTGAAACAAAACTTTTTAATGGCCAAACACGCTCAAAACAAATTTTTTACAGTACCAAAATAGATTTTTTTTACAGTTTACCTGAATAATTTTTTCACAGTAACTTTTATCATAAAGGCACTCAAACGAAAGTTTTAAGTGCTCAATCATGGTCAAACCAATGACGTTTTCTTCACTATTTTGAATTTTAATGCGTCTTAAAACTATTGGCCAATATTTTAGTAGAATGTTTGAAAAATATCTTTTAACCCTTTAACGCGCAGTGTTCCCGCTCTAGGAACACCAAACTCTGACGTTTTGACTGTTGCCAGTCACGAAGAATAGATTTGATTTCTATAAAAATAGTTGCGGGTGACATAGCTCCACGAGAATGCTTTACTTTTTAAGCTCGTCATTTCCCGTCAAAAAATTGTCACGATTATTTTTAACAGCACTGACATCTGCTGAAAAATCGAAGAATGCGAGAACAGCTGGATAGATTGCCCAATGCTGAAAAAAGGGCAGCCGTTGCCATCGCTCGACTTAACTACCAGCAAGATGGCGGACGATCGAAACGTTCATCGCTGCCACAGATCTACATCTTTTTGACGACAACTGGCTGTGCCCGCTCACAGCCAGCTGCGTCAAAAAAAGGGTCTCTAGATCTGTGGCATCAGGGCTCGCGCGTACTCGCATTTTACGCGTAAATCGATATTTTTTGAAAAAATTGACTCTCACTTTTTGAAACTGCAAGTCAAATTTGACTCGCAAAATTTTAGCCTGACAGTTTTGCTACTCATGTTTGTAATCTAGTTTATATTCATCGTGCATTGCAGAGAAATCAATATGTAGGTGAAAATTAATAATTACATGAGAAAAAAGGAACTTTATTTTCTCTTTCTTAGATTTAAAAAAACAAAACAAAACTAGTTTTTTGACTTTGACTCGCAGTTTTCAAGAATTGACTCTCACTTTTATTGACTGCGAGTCAACATGACTCACAGATTTTGAAGTCTAGTGCGAGCCATGTGTGGCACGCGATGAACGTTTCGATCGTCCGCCATCTTGCTGGTATAGTTAAGTCGAGCGATGGCAACGGCTGCCCTTTTTTCAGCTTCTGGAAAGGGTTGCGCCTCAAAGGGTTAACTTCACAAATCTTACTTTCAATGGCTTTCTTCTAAGTAGTTCAGAAGCTTGAATTTTAATGCGTCTTAAAACTATTGGCCAGTATTTTAGTAGAAAGTTTGAAAAATGCTTTGTTAAAGCGTTCGAACCTTAGAAAAGGAAAACGGAAAGAGTCGCCCAAAAGAGAAATGATATGAGTGACATAAAGAAGGAAAAAGGCATGTTAAGTAATAGGAAAAGGCTTTCACAGTTGACGACAAATGTCGAAAGTTTGATAAAACGAATAATAGCGAGGAAAAAAGTGAAAGTTCGCAGCGGAAAATAAGGATGCAATTAAGGAAATTATGAAATGGAAACAACGCGGTTTCGTAAGCATTAGTGTAATGGGACTTGATGTGTTATATTTACCCTTAAATGTATTGGTACACACATTATGGAAAGTTCTCCAAAAATCAGAAAATCATAAAAAGGTTCGAATGTTGGTTGTTGAAAAATAAATGGGGAAAATACGTCTAAAATAGAAAAACAGATTTTATAAGCGGAGACAGCATTTTTAAAAAATAAAATTAGTTTTATCTAAAATTCTGAACTTGAACGCTATAAAAAAGATTGATCTCAAACGATTCAATAACAGCAACTTGATGGAAATATAAGTTTACAATAAGTGAACTCACAAATAATTATAATCACAGTAATAATAACACCAGCAGCATAACAAACAATATACTATTTTGTTCCGTTTCCTTATTTCACAGCAATCCGACTTACAGAATCTATTTTAGAACAACAAAAAATGTAATTTTGTCCTAAAACAGATTGATTTTTTTGAATAACCTAAAATATTAAAATAGATTTGTTCTGAAGATGTATCCCCCCTCCTAAAATGCACTGAAGAAATCATGGACACAGAAGGGAAATCTCTGCAGCTGCTTCTTGGTAACTTCGGAAGCATCATTTCTACTTATTTTTAATTTTTGTTTTTGCAGGGCTATAGCCATTTACAAGTAGAGGTCTGCGCCGCACAAAAATTCGCGGCGGCGGCGTAACAACCTCAGAAATCCGGCGGCGGGGTGGGGCGGCGCGGGAATTTTTTTTAAAAAGAGCATGATGAAAATTGGGTGTATGCGTACACACGTATATATGTATATATAAATTGACGTTAATATGATATTTTTTACAAAAACTAGTCTTGTGTATGATGTATTGTGTTGTGTGTGGGATTACGGTGAATCAGCTACACGTGGGCTCTAGGCTGAGGAGTCGGGTGCCCTCCGTATAGGTCTTTCTAAGGGATCCTAACCCGTATCTACTCTAGGAGAAAACCACGAAAAACTCTGAACGGTTAGGTAGGCGACATGACCTGGTTTTGAACCAGGCACCTTTCCGTCTCCCAGTTCAGAGTACAATGCGCTCGGTCACAGGTGGGGTTCTTAAGTATGAGCTTGCGGTTGTGGTACACTACTACATATTTCTACTGCAAAAGTGAAATAATAGGTTTTATCAAAATCGGATAAGTTTATGTTGTTTATACGGCACATTCACGATACATTTAGTTATCAGTATACGATTGATACTTTATTTGCATTTTAGCTTTTTTTTTTTTCCCTCAAACTTCTCATGAACCTGCTACACCTATAATGTTCTTTTGAGGTATAAACCAATGTTTAAACAGTTTTTTAAGCAATTAAATCAAGCCTTCGACTCAAAAAATTTATATTGTGTCTTTACAAGTTACTAGCGTTAAGAAATATACAGAAAAAAATGAGCAGATAAAGTTTTTAAAACTTTTCTAAAAATTTTTGAAACTGATAGTCACCGAGGTGTACAATCGGCGTTCTTTGCCGGCGCCTAGACCCCGGCGGCAGCGACGTGGCGCGGCGGCGCAGACCTCTATTTACAAGAGCTCTAAATAAAGCAGATACTTCTGTTTTTTATAATCGACATTTTAAGAATTAATTGAAAAACATTCTAAATTTTTTTAATGTTGTGACAACATGATTTCACAGTTTTTTGACCAACTAATTTCCTCTACTGTATAAAGGAAAAATTCAGAGAAAAATTGTTCAATTTAGTTTATACCGAAGTCGCCTACTTTCGAGGATGTCGCTGTTCAAAGAATCAACTTTCATTTTCACGTAAAATTTACTCTCACAATTTCGTTTTCCTGGCACAATATCATTTCTGTGAATTTTTACTGATACAGTTAATGCTTCCTCTAAATACTGTAGAAATGCCATTTTAATGTGACAGAAATAAGTCTCATCGTGTCAGACTTTCGCATAATGAAAAATATCAGCTAGATTACCCCACCCCCCCGAAATATATATATATATATATTCAGGATTTCGGTTAGTCTGTCTGCCTGTCCTACTTGACTTCAATGACAACCTAATTTTCAAGAGGATCTTTAAATAGAACAAGGAAAGTTTTAGAGACTTTAATAGGCGTTTTTGATATAACTTGTCGAAAAAGGTAGCAACCTGTTTAGTTTAGTAGCAACCGTCAAATTTTGTATATTTTTTTTGTAAATACTCTGTATACATTTTCTGTTTGTACGCTTAATATTTAGAACCCAACTGTAGTTTTTTCACAATTTCGATTCTCATCAGAAAAAGAAGGGATCCTCGATTATTGATCCCCTTTGGAGACAGCTAGACATATACAATCGAGGGCTTAGAAAGCCCCCAACCCAAGGCACCCAGGATTAGGCCAAAATCTCAGCTAGGACTGCGTAGCCAGGAAAAGATTTCGGGGTGAGGTCGAGAGAGTAAAGTCGATTTCCCATAACTGTCGAATAGTTCAACGCAGTAACTCTATCACCAATTTATTCTTCCAGAAAATCAAAAATGCAGTGTGTACGGTGTAGTGGGAGCCCCATCTTACATAAATTATGCTGTACCCGATCGATCATCCAACTGTTGTCGAGTGGTAACAAATGTTTCAAAAGCGCAATGTACTTAAGGTGACCGTACGTCCCGTTTTTAGGTGGCTTGTCCCGTTGTCCCCAAGCGCTGCTTCGGGACACCGTAATGTCCCGTTTTTAGAAAATGTCTCCCCGCAGTGTTCCGTTTTTCGAAAGACAGCAATCCACGGTAACAATTGCAATAGAGGGCAGTAAAAAATCTAAAGCCATCCAACGACAGCGTCTGACAAAAAAAAAAAAAAAAAAAGACCTCCCTGCCTCCTCTCGGGACGCAAAGAAAACGCTAAAAGTTAAAGGTAATGAAATCACTTTCCCCATTCTTTCATTCTCGTAAACAGGAATCAAGAATTTACTTTGTATTTTTAATTCTATTGTCTATTCTATCCAGTTTACTTTTGATTAAAAAGTGCAACAATTCTTTATCTTTTCTTGATATTCTTGTTTCTAAAAATCCTAACGCTTTCTCTACTGTTTTTCGTAAACGCTTTTCTATTTCTTTACCTATTTATGATATTTGGGTGGGCGGGTAGATGTATTATTTATGCGTTTCTTCTTTTAACGTTCATTTTTTTTCAATTAATTAAATTTATTTAATTTTCAATTAATTAATTTATTTTTTAAACTTATGTTCCTCTTTTGCTTATTCCTTCCCCTCGTTCTCCGTTTTACTCTCCCTTTTCAGTCTGGTTGTCTAAGAATTTTTTTCTTTCCGAATGGCAACTTCCTTTTTTCTGTGCTCTTTTGTTTACATTTCTCACTTTTTTACCTTCCTGTCTTTTGTGGGATGGTGTTTTTGAAGCTAACGAAGGGGCAACCCCTAGTACCACCCGAAACGTACGTCTTGCACTATTTTTTTATAGCATATGTGTGTTTAAACGACGTTCTTTTTTTTCATTTTATTTGGATATTATCATTAACACCAGTTTCTCTTCTCCTTTTTTTATAATAACTAAGGCCTCACCATGGCACAGTGGTTATGTCGCTGGAAATGGTAGACGGGCGAAGTGTGAAGGTCCCGGGTTCGGGTCCCATCGCGCGTCCGTCGACCTAACAGTTCGTAGTTTTCTCCGAAACTGAGCGTAAATACGGTTTAGGACCCCTTAAAAAGACCCCCACCCATAGGCCTAGATCCCTCGTGCAGATAATTGGCCTTAATCCCACAATACAACACATTTTATAACAACTAAAAGATACCCAGGCGCGCGTAGCCAGGAAAAATTTTCGGGGGGGGGATATGCGCCAAGAAAAATTTTTGGGGGGGGATATGAACCTATATGTGCATAAATAGTCGGAATTTCATACTAATCCAAAAATTTCGGGGGGGGGGGGCGATATATCCCGATATCCCCCCCCCCTGCCCAGACCTGTAAATTCAGTATCCCTACTACGTAAATTACCTTAAAAACAGTAGATGTCCTGTTTTGAAAGAAAAAATAAATGGTCACGTTAAATATACTGTCAGTTTCTCGAAAGAATACAGGTCAAATGATGCCTTTGCAAGAGATTACAACCCAAACAGTAAGTTTTCGTCAATGTAGCGATCTCGCGTGCAATAATTGAGGATTTTCTTAGATCCGTATTACCGCTTGCATGACCATCTAGCAAAGCAATTTGCAACTAAAATTTTATGGCTTCTGAATAGAATTTTAAAACTTCTTTTGATAAACATACCACAGATTTCATGCTTCTATCAATCACCGTTTTTGAGTTATTTATTTTTAGTGGTAGGGGTAAACACATTGTATCTGCTATCAGACGTCAAATCTGCTATCATACCACTGTATTTTTCCACAACGAAATCCTTTAAAATTGTTTTATATATTTATTGCCACAGTTTAAATCTCTGTAACTCGAAATCTCTGTACCTCGATTTTTCTCCTTTTCCCCATGAGATACGAGATAGTTTTGACTGTACCTCAGGGAACAGTAACGTCTATTACTTTAATTTCATTCATTCATTTTTTGCCCAGACCTGATATAGCTAACTGAAAAGCATCTGTGGAATAAAAGAAGGAAGACATGGACACAGAATTGGAATCTTGAAAACATTTATTGTACCAATATTACACGACAAAGTGTCTGGACGGATCCGTGACACATTCACTTTATAGACACGGATGCACAAGAAGGCAATATAAAAAAATATATATGTGTGTTAAGTATAGAGCGGTCAAAAAATTGACCACGTTTTGGCAAACATTATACAAAACTCGAAGAGCTTCTGCGAATTTTCCAAATAAAAAAATACATTACAAAACTGCTTTCGTGCAAGCCCACCAACTGTAATGCAATTGCATATAATTGAGAGAACAGGTCATATACAAAAATACATCCACGAGACGACAGTTATGAAGTATGATAACATGACTGGATTACAACAGACTGTAGGGTGATAGTCACGTTTATCTGACAAGAGAAAACGCTTAAAATAAAGATAAATAATCAACACACAACATCTTAGACTTTCATAAAAAGCTATTAAGTGTTGAGATAATATGACTTAAATAACAATACTGACATACATCTACAGCAATGATTTCGTGTGATGAATGAAAGATACTTTACAGGCAATGACAACTGTTATAGCAGTTTCTATTTAACCCGCAGAAATTATGTGAAATTCATGTGATTATAATCAAGTATGTATAATTTTCATGGGGAACAAACAAAAGAAATTTATTATTTTATTTATCTTTTAAATTTTAACGTAATACAAGAACAAAATCTAAAAATTACCTAGAAATTTACTTAAAAATTACTGTTTAAACAAAAGCATTGAATTTTCGAAAATGTTAACAATTAAAAAAATCTGTTAAGTTTGAGTGCGAAGCATAACCTCTATAAGTCGAAATAATACATACGAAATACTTAAATATTAAATAATGAAACAATATTAAATAATACAAATGAAACATCCTATCTATAACCTTTGGATGGGAATATGCCGTATAACCGGTACGACATATTAATGCTTTGATCAATCAAGGTTCGGAATTATCGCAAACGTTCTCTAATTTACCATTTTTGTTCAGAAGAGAGCCTTATAAAAATTTAAAATCCGTCAGTTTTTAGGAAAAGATTATGTGTTAGTTCTATGCACAGATATTCTTACTTTTCAATTTATTTTAAGCACGTGCGTAATTTACAACACTCCCTCCATTAATTTAAAAAAAACCTCCTTTTATTTAGTACAACTTTCTGCATCACTACTAATTTATTATGCTAACAACCGTTTTCTAAATGGGGAAAAAAAGTAACATTTTCTTCAGTTTTCTTAATAAATAAGAAACATATTAACTATAGTGAGACTCAAATGTTTTTATAATTATTTCAACACCTCATCGTTCTAACATTTAATTGAATACGCTGTCAATTCATTTATGTATCCTACATAGTCCTAAAACTGAATGTATTGAAGCAATAATTTATACATACGATAGTAATAACACTGCATGAATTTTTCTACAAAATGCTGCAGTGATATTGGCGATTAGAGTGGGAACACGTATATTGTACTATGCTTATAAAAGGGTAAAACAATGCAATACTTTTTTATTTAAATATTAAAGATCAAATTAAAATTACATTGTAAAACAATTTATTATATTTTCAAATAAAACAAAATTAAGAGTCATTTGAACAGAACAGCCGTATGATCTTCATCATAGACGCTGTACATAATGTGAATCACTTGCCGTAATATAAAATTCAATTCACCAATTTTTTTCAAAAATGAAAGCTTTGATGCAAAATGCAAGTGAATATCTGAATAACATTTTCTTCAACACACAAATGCGCTTTCTTGCTTTTTTTTTTGGAACAAACAGCTCGAGAAACAAAATACATTAAATTATCGTCGTATTCTGTAACGACCGTGTGAAAACATCACATTAAAATAGTTAAGCACAATGAAACAAGTGAAAATGTATATGACAGTTTGAACGGAAAAATTCCGCTGAAAATGCTTAATGCCAGTCAGCTCCATGAACAAAGCAACCTATGCACCTGCGCCGGCTTCCCTGTGAAAAGAAAATAGTTTTTATCAGCAACAAGTTTAAAAATTGAATAAAAGAAATTACTACTATTAACCCTTTGAAGCGCCGTGAAACCAGCTTATTTCAGCGCTTTCACTGCTGGTCGCTATAAAAAATATGGTTAAATGGTTCCCAAAGCTACACCTTCACAGGGCCCACATGTTATAGTCCCACAAGTAATAAGGCCCACGTGCATAGGCGCACCCACGAAGGGGGCTATGGGGGCTCAAGTCCCCACTAAAGGCAAAAGGCGGAAAGTTAGACGTGAAAAGCATTGAAAATTGAAAATTGTACCTAATTAATTATTATTTTTCTTTTTAAGTCTTTAAATTATTTCTAAAGTAATTTTTTAAAAGTTAGTTTTTAAATAAATACTTACAGTTAGTGTACGAAACACCGTTAAACTCGGTTTGAACGATACTAAAAAGATCAGATAATTATTTGACGATAGCGAGTTACACTGCTTGTGCGCATGTTGTTCTATGGGTAAATCAAGTGGCACAGAATATTTTGAGGTTATGAGTGATAACTATAATCGTGGCAGTGGCGTAGCCAGAAATTTTTCAATGGGGGGGGGGAGTACGACTACTGCAACTCACATATATGTATACGTGTGTGTGATAAGACAGTGAAGAATATACATTTTTTATAGCAAAAAATTCTTCATGGGGGGGTTGTGAACCCCTCCCCCTAGGCTACGTCCCTGAATCGAAGTCATTATAACCGAATTCAGCAGAATTTGTAGCCCAGCCCCTCTAAACTAAAATCCTGGGTGCGCCACTGTCCACGTGCAATGTTACGTTTACGCCCAGCCCACTTCCATAGCAATGAGCAAGAGAAATGGAAGTAACACGAATGTAAACATCTCACTCGTCATGTTCATGCCATAACCTTTCTTGCTGCCCTTCCTGCCGCCCGCGCTTTCTACGGCGCGCTTACAAATCCTCACTGCTTTCGGAGCTGCTGCACAATTATTTCCTAGAAAAGAAAAATACGGAAACGAGCAGAGCAGGGGAATGACTGAATGTAAATGGGGTATAAAGGGTCGGCGCCCACATCCTGTGTGTTGTAACAACAGCACGCAGTATTTTTCCGGATATGTTTTAGTCTCTTCCTTACCTTAACTTCATTCACGCATCCAGATGCTCGTTCCTGCTGTCTATAGAGTCGATGGTATCGCTGGAGGAACTGTGGGCCAGGTCAGAGTACTCGTCCAGTTGCTTCTGTCTCTTGCGCACGTTCCAGTGCAGGCACTCGGCCAGACTCTCGAACCAGTCGGTGATCTGGTCTTGGGCGCAGATGGAAGGTATCGGGTAGATCGACATGGTCACGCGAAGGCTGCGAGAGAGAGAGAAAAAGAAGCAGAGCGTGAGCGAAGGTGGTCCGTCCGTTTGTTTGTCTTTGACACTGGGGGGTCAGTGCCGATGGACCGTGACAAAAGGGTCAAGAGGAGGAAGAGAGCAGGAAGTGGTGTTGTTAACCCCTCTTATAACCAGACTTAGCTCAACTGTAATAATGGCTTACAAGAACGCTATTTGACATTTTTTAAGAAAATGATAGAATTGCATTCTATTAGAAATATTTTAGTTCTTGACTTTATTAAAATCAAGATTACTTCCCTTTTACAGATTTAATAGTAACTGACCATAAATATATATATATGGTATAATTGGCAGTAACCGCACAGAAAAAAGTGTTTTATTGAACTGAATAAAATGTTGTTCATTCAACAAAAATTTGGTTGGCGCTATTTCAAACGAATAATTTTTTTTTTTTAACAAAAATTTTGTTAAATTAGCAAAATATTTGGTTGAATTAATAAAACTTTCGTTGCATAATCGTAATCTGTATCAATACTTGTAATCGATTACGGCTGGTTGTATTATCGTTCAATGTCTGTTCTGAATATCTTGGACAATACTGTTACGCTGTATGTTTGTACAAAGGAGAACCTGCACGAGGGGTATCTGACTAGGATGGGAGTGCCTTGGTCGGAGGACTTTCCAAGGGGTTCTAACGCGTATTCACGTTACATCGGGAGAAAACCAACCACGAGCTTCCATATTTTAAGGCCATTGCCCACACCCAGCAGTTCCCGCTGTTACAATGTATTTGAATGGGGATAAATTTGGCCGCGCTTTCCGCCAGGCGGCAACGGACACCCCAGGACCGAACAATAGATGGGGTGTGAAACCGCAATATTATCCACGGTCCCCAATTACCTTTTGTCCGGAGTATCTCCCTCTTTCTCTGCGGTACGAAAAATTTATTGCCTACAAGTGATAATTGGCCAAGTGGCGAGCGGTTCCCTCTCGGTGTGGAAAGCGGCCTTTACTTCGTGCAGGAATTAAGTTAAATTTATGTTTTGAGAATATTTCACATCCACCCCTGGTAACGCTTTTAGTGGTTATTGTGTGCATATATTTTCATAGTGCACTGAATACAATTCCACTGAAGATGATGCTTGAAAAGCGGCCTAAATTTTCAGATTGAGAGGGAACACTAATTATTCGTAATTTGTGAAAAAAACAAAAAAATAAATTGTAAACTAATCTTTCAATCGGGGTCGGAAATGTAAAATGTCGACTAAAAAAACAGGAAATGCTGATGTAATTACGCACAGGTTTTGGTTCTGTTAGGTGTTGTTGTCAAATGGGAATACCATGAACTATACACAAGAAAGATTCCCATGTTACGCAGTGAGAGTTGACCGCCTGATGTTGTAGTATCACTCGCTACAGAACGAAGTATTTTTTGCGATTTTCAAGAGTTCTTGCAGATAAGTTTTCAAACATTTCAACCTACTAGTATAAAGCGTGACTTGAACATTGATGTTACGCACATACTGTGCACTAATAGAATTGTAGTACAGTAGAATCTCGCTACAACGATATCCTCTATAACGATAATTCTCTCTATTATGATATTTTTTTTCATAGTCCTGGCTGAATTCCCTTTAGATTAATGTAAAACAGTTCTCTGTATTACGATATCCTTTAAAACGATAATTCTCTCTACAACGATGGTAATAATTATCCCTTACATCACAATAATTCTCTCTACTACGATATATTTTTTTTTCTACGATGCATCAGAAGCCCAACTCATGCACACACATTGAAAGCTACACCAAGAAGGTCGAGGTAAAATGTGGTTGGAACGGGTTGGACTACGCCTCTGCCAAAGAACGTCTTCTAAGTTTCCTTTTGCTAATGTAACACTGTGGTAATGAAAATGAGAAAGTGCATTTCTCGTAAGGTGGAAAGGCAGTTGGCATTTCCTGGATGAAACATCTTTGATTCCTATCCCCTCTTTAAAAAATGGTCAAGGATTCCTTTCACCGGAACTGATATAGAAAACGATACGTTCTTTTGTCTGAACTTGAGTAAGAATTTTAACCTTCGATTATTGCACGAGGATATTTTAAATTATTTATGAGTTTTGTTTACTTTGAAGTTTGTTTAGTGAAAATCGAAAGCAAATGGATAAAAGAAAACAAATATCTATCGAAGTGAAATTCAACATCATAAAAGATTTTCATAAAGGCATGAAGCAAAATAAATAAGGATAAATTAATGGGTATGTATTTTCAATTAATATCTAATACATTTTAAAAAACGCTTTTGCGGCATTCAGGTATTATTTATTTAGACATTATATATTTGTTATTCAAATATGCTATAAGCTATATCGCTGCTAGAATCCCTGGCGAGGCGGCAAGGGTATTTAACTAAAATTCGTGAGAATTACTGAAAACTATAAACATGTTTTTCTCCTTTTATTTATTATATACTACTTGCGAAGGTGTGCTGAATGAAAACAGAACACTTTCTGGTGACACCGAAGGTATGGGATATATGAAGAACAAAAATCAAAAATCTTTTCGTTCCAATATCGATTCTCTCTATAACGATAATTCTCTTTACAACGATATATTATTTTGACCCCCAAAATATCGTTATAGAGGGATTTCACTGTAGTTTGTTCTACTGTGGTTGAGTTTTTTAGATGACAGTGTTTTGACTATCAGTTTAAAGGTTCATTTTCCTAGATGGCATGTTGGGTATTATGAAATTCTCCGAAGATCAACAAGAAGAAATTTGGATTCAATGAACCTCAGTGGGCTGACCTTGACTATAGCGGAGCAGAGAAAGAAGATTATATCGGCAACTTTTCTAAATAGATTCAAAGCAGAAATGATTTAATTACAATCTTGAAAATATACTTTAATAGTTAAAAATAACTGTGTTTTACGAAGTATAATTAGTTTTTCAACAGTTTGGTTACGGTTTGTTGCGAAACGCCTGGAGAGGGCGTGCCTCCCATTTTTCTTATCTCCAGATGAGATTAGATAACGCAGAATAAAATGTACCATCAGTGTGAAAGGGTGCCCCGTCGGCCCTAATAATGCCAACAAGAGAGCTTATATGCTCTGCTTAATTGTATTCAACCTTAAATAAATTTTTGTTTGTTGTGTTTTGAAGATGAGAGCTTTACTGAAAGTGATTTTAAATGGCTGAACCACCGCAACAACTGCTAAAAGAGAAGTATAAACAAATAACTACTCATCACTTTCATACGGTCTATTCCAATTTACCCGACTATTTCATATTAACCTGCATTCGTAACTTTTTTAAAAATAATTCTTTCTGTAACAACAAAATAAATTGTTTTTCTTTACAAATGTCATTTCATTACAATTAGTTAGTGTATGTACTCATGATGATTTTGTTGATTTTATTCAAAAACCTGTATAATTATAGTTATTAATGTAAATGGCATTCCATAATACCCCCCTCTTCTCTATATTATACAGTGAAACCTCCAAGAAAGATAAAAACTGGCAGTTTCTTCAAAAAGTGGCTAACTTACATTTAAATGTCATATTATAGGCACATTCTATTCTCCAAAAATTAGCTCAACTTGGGGAAATGTTCAACAAGTTAAATTTCACAATATTTCGATAAAATTACGTATAGATCATTTTAAACCCCAAACGTGCACACGAATATATCTAATGCACATGAATAATAGCTAAATCAAACAAAAAATTATTGCTAAATGTTCGTACCTGTCACCATGTCTAAGCTCTTGTCTTTTCCGACCGTCAAATGAAACCCATGCTAAATTTCTGGACTCGGGCGATACCATTATCTGTTCAAGAAAAACAAATGAAATTTCAAAATCATGAAGTAAAAGTATACACGCATGGGATCAGAGTACAAACATTAGTAAGGTGGAGTTATACCGTCACCTCCGATAAACAAGGTCCGCGCATTGAAAACGGGAAGTTACAAGATGGCGTATTCCGTAGTCCCAATCAAGAGTGTAATTTCGCTGGACACATTATTCAAACTTTTGTTTTCTAGCTAATGTTAATCAGGAACATTGCTTTATTCACATATTTACGTCTAGGCTTGGACTTCATATGTTTTATTTTAACTTTTTTATTTGGAAGAACATTTACTTCAATCATATTTCCATCTAAATATTATTAAATTATATTCATTTTTAGTGAATTTCAAAGGGTGAACCTTTCCATGGAAATAACAAATGTGTCTGATAGAGCAATGATTCTGCAAATTTTATGAATACATACAGTAAAAATTATTCTGTATAAATTTAAATACGTGATCGTTTCCAAGCAAAACATTTTTTTCTTTGCAATTATGATTTTCCTACACAAGACACCACTGTGAATACTACTACGTTTGATAAACTTAATTTGAATAATAAGTACATCTCTAAAATCTCTCTACCCAAATATACTAGATATTTGCATTTTGGCTTTTTAAATTTTAACATACTCATTTAGATATTGTTGGTAAATTTCTTGGGATTTCTATTGCAATATGTTCAAATATTTTTAACTGTATATTAGCATGAAGATTAATTTTATTACTTGTGAACAGCAGCTATACAAAACAAACTTAAATGTGTCAGGTTTAAATTTTTATGAAAGTTTGTAAAATTTCAATTTCATTGAAAGCATATGTAGTTTAAGTTGAAGACATTTATGGTAATATTTCAAAACATTTACTCTTGATATTGAGCAGAAACCCTTGAATTAAAAAAAAAATCTGTTTAATATAAAAATATCTTTTTCTCTTGCAAAATGACATGGAATTTTGTTAATCAAATATTAGTTTTTATGGACTTAGATGGATATATATTCTATATGGATATCTTATGGATCTTATGGATATATATTCTATAAAATTGCAATACTTTTAGTAATTTAAACCACCAACTTAATATCCTTTAGAGGATTTTTCCAATATACAATAGTTCAGTTTAATGTTTATCTGATTTTTTCTCCCTGCTACATAACAAAGTTGCTATTGAGTAAAATAAATCCCCTTCAAAAGATGCTGAATTTGATGTAATAAATTTATAAAATGAATAATTTTTTTTTTTCAAATTAAAGTGGTTAAGTTAATATGAAGAATTTTTCTACTTTTATAAAGGCAGTTTCATGTGAATGGATAGTTTATCTACTGTTCAAAAAGAAAAGGTTGAGCACTATTTCGGTCAAAATTCATTCAAATGAACGCAGAGCATTGGACTTCGGAGTCGGCCATTTTTAATTGCTGTGGAGGCCTTTATTATGGGAGGTGACGGTTATACCCCATGCACAAACGCAGCGGTGAATTCAGACACTGGACAAAGAAGCAACGATCACAGAAAGGGTTTCTCTGCAGTCGTGTACGTCGCAGTAATTTAAACTAAGAAAGCAAGCAGATTAGTTACTCGTTAAGTATATGCCATGTGCATATACTTCATAGAAATATGAAGAAAAATTATGAATTTATTGAAGGAGTGGATGATGTTTACGTGTTCCTATGGGGAACTCTCAAAGCACGTACTTAAATCAATAAACAAGCAATTCAGATGTATGAAAAATATTTAAATTATTATTTTTTAATGGCGGATATTATTTAAGTCACTATAAAAGTTCCTTAAAATTCAAGACTATAGAAGATCTTGTACTTTTAAAGCCTCTTTATTCAATAAATTTGACTAAAATCGGTCGAATTTAAACTTGTACATCCTTCTATAGTTATTTTATTTATTTATTTATTTTATAAAAAAAATATTGCGAATTTCTCATAACTGAAAACATTTCTTGAGTGAGTAACTCAGAAGACGGATTTATTTTTGCCCATCTCCCCACCCCTACCCCCTTTATGGTCTACACAGAGATTTACTAGGGCAAATGTTCAAACAACTATTCAGTTTAACAATTATTCAAGTGCTCTAAATAAATAATTTCCATCCCCTTCTATCTTACGTATATTATTTGACTTACTAGAAGACATTACTCATCCTTTATTCAAAATCATAAACAATAAATTTAAGATAGTACGGCAAAAAGCTCAGTGACAAAATCCTGCCACCATCCACGTCGTTTAGAGATCAGCTTTGCTTGTTAATTGTTCGTCGAGCGAACTTTTGAGTGTGCTAGGGTGGAGAATACATGCATGCTTACAGTGTCAAAAAGCGTCTTATGCAGGGCCTCCGAGAAATTTTATAAGACGGGGCGAAAATCTTCCCGGCCCCTTTCGTAAAGCACAAAAGTTTCGAAAAAACAGGAGGCACGGAAGGAATTTTTTTTTTGTAAAACTGCTCTTTTTAATGATTTTCATATAAAATAATAAAAGGAAAGAGAGTGTGGGGGGAGTTTTTTCAGGGTGGCTACAGAAATTCAGAAATAAAGTTCCCTTATTTTTCCCTGATCCTCGCATACCCGGCGACGATTCAAATTATTGGGATAGTAGAGAACTTCAGAGTACAATAAGGATACAAGGGTCACTATGCCATGAAATTCGACCCTCTTGGTAAGAAAGGCAATCTCCAATCGACCATTAGGGGTAACGAATCATTACTTTTTAATATGATTCGTTACTGAATCGCCCAAATACAGAAGTTTTGACCCAAAATGAGTGCATCCTACTTGCATTCAAGGTGTCTGATTAATTCACATGTCTATATGAATTGTATGTCTGGTTTCTTGTAGGATCCATATCTTGGTATGAGTCTGAATACCTGTGGTTTTGAACTCATATAGTGTCTACATAACTTAAATCTTTGATTTGTAAAGTATCTGCATCAGTTGAATATTGAATGATCCGCAAGTCAGATGCTGATCTGCAACGAAAACCAGTGTCTTTCACTAGACAAAAACAAAAAGTTCCATGATTTTTGGATATTTTCATGAAATTCCCTGATATTTCCATGATTTTTCCAGAAGGATAAAGTACCCTGATTTTTCCATGATTTCCCTGATTTCCATGATATGTCGCCAACCTGTTTTTTTTTATATGTAATGGTACTTTTAATTCATGTTCGAAGGTTGAAAAAATACTAATATTTAAATGGTAGAATTAACATTTCTGCAATCTAAATCATTCTAAAATTATGTATTCAAAATTTAGTCTATTAAAAAAAAAGATTTTAATTACGGATCTATAAATGAAATTTGTAACACATTCTGAAAAATTCACGGACGCACTTTAGCTGAACAGGGGCCCACTCTAACTCGCACGGGCCCAGGGGCGGCGTCCCGTCTGCCCCCCCCCCTCTCGTAGGGCCTGGTCTTATGAAATGCCATTCGTATGTATAAAGACAGGCTTTATTCTGGTTACTCAGTGGTAGGCAAGAGTATGCGCATGCTCAGATAGTATCAAAAAGCACCTTAAAGAAACTGTTCATAGCTACGTATGTGATTACGATGTATAGATATTTTCACTAGCAGATGCTTGTTTTACTGGAATTTCGCGTTTCAAAACTACTCCCAGATTTGAACAATTATTGCAATAAATATAATTTTGTAAAGTACTGTGTTACTGTAAAGTGAATAAGAAATGATTTCATAATAGCGAAAAGTATCACTCAGTAGCGTAGCCACGGAGAGGTGGGGTTATCGGGGTTAGAATTTCCCCCTTGAGGAATTGTTTGTCATACAAAATGAACTTTCTTCACTCTCTAATCACAAACTCGTATACCCGTAAGACGTAACCCCCCCCAACCTATGAAAAAATTCTCGTTACGACACTGGTATCACTTAACTGTATTTGCATATATCTAAAATAAATAAATGAGGGGGAGATATCTGGTACTGTAACTATTTTTCCCTTTTCTGTTTTTTATTCCCTTTTCTGACATTTTCTGTTCCTTGTTGGTATATATATATATATATAATAACGAAAGTTTAATCTAAAAAAACATGCAAGGCGATTGCAGCACGGTGGGCACGAAAATTCTCAACAAAGAAGACGTTTTTAAGAATAGAACATATTTTTATTATCAGTCCTTAAAAAATGTATATGTGAAGTCGACAGCTGACTTCGATTATCATTTATTTGGAAAGCCCCAAATAAACATCGTTTTAACAATAAGTACAAAACAACCTTATTCCCAGAGGAAACAACTTTTATACCTATACATCTTCACGTGGTTGTTCTAGGTAAGTTTCGAGAATTGCGGAGGGGATAATTTCAAAGAAAAATTTTATCAGAATGCGGAAAATGTTTAACTCGAGATAAGTCATCCCTTTTATTGCTAATCTTGCTCTAAGGCACGCGCCCAGCACCTGCTCGTGGGTTAATTAAAAGGAGGTTCACAAAACAAATTTCGAAAGCAGTAGGCAGATACGACGCACCTAACAAATTAAAATATAATTGCGTTTCCAGCAGTTAAAGGAAAACAATGTATGCAACCGAAAGAAAACAAGTAATATTTTGTCTTACAGTAATATTTTGTGGAGAGTAAAACTCACGTTTCAAATTCACAAAAATCTAGAAGTGTACTTATTATATTTTTTTTAAATTTAATTTGTTAATGTGTTTATTCTTTAGTTTTCGCTTTGAAGGTTCACGTGGTCATGGGCAGCTTAAATGCAGGAGTTGCCACTGAACCTGCCCACTAGGGTGGTCACAAGTTATACGGGGAAAATTTTTTTTAATGTTATTTTTTGGGGCACCCCCCTAAAAGTTGCCAATTGACTAGAAAATGAGATTGGCAAAGTTTTAGCTCAATTGCATAATATTAACCCGTGCCGCATTGAGGTTGAATTCTTAAAAAATTACGATTTTTGCTAAAAATATCTAGTTTTTCCTTCATTTAGTATAAACTATTTGCTCTGCAGACCTGGTTCTTGTTTTATTTCGTAAAAAATGTTGTTGCTTTGAACTTTTACTCTCAACAAAACCAATATTTAATGACATTCAGTGTTTTTTAGGTCAGTTTGTGAATCTTCCCTCCAAAATCTGCATTTTTGTAAAATTAGTGAAAAAAAAGACAAATTAAGAATTTTAAGTAATTTTGACCGTCTTTTGTATTATTTGCATCAGAAAACAAAAAATAAATCAAGAATTTTCATAACTAAACTACAATTCGTGAAATATATTTATTTATTTGATATGCATTTCTGTACTTCAGAAGAAAGATCTTGATTTGCATTTCAGTTGAAGCACATCTAAGACAAACCTCTGAAGTTTTCTTCATTACAATGCTATTTTTGTTGTCTGTTATTATTTACTTTTAGAATGGACATGAATGCCCATACGTATGGGAAAGGAAGGACTATGCCTCCCCTAGCTCCCATATTATCGTTATGATTTACATACTGGTATAACGTAAAAGTGGTTCAACACTAACACATAATATCTTTCCGGTGCAGGACCCTTGACGTGCAATAAGACTCCGAAGACAAGAATTTTTTCGAAAACAAAGAATTGATCTCATCAAAAGCAGATTTTAAAATTCTGATTTAGAGGGTGCTGTTGTTCACTGGGATGGAAAAATGCTTCCTCATATTTTGAATAAAGAAAAAGTAGAGAGAATAGCGATTTGAATTAGCTGTGGACACGAAGAACAGTTAATAGGAGTTCCTCAGCTTGAAAATAATATGAGAATAACTCTTAGGCAAAAGCTGTATTTACAGCAGTTGAAGAATGGGAGGCAGTTGGTAAAATTCAGGCAATGTGTTTTGATACGACTTGTTGCCTAAGGAGAACGTGCATTTTTTGTTGCAACAATTACTGGATCGAAATCTTCTATATTTACCTTGTCGCCATCATATTTTAGAAATCATCCTAAAATCTATTTTGATTGCAAAGTGGGCGAAGCTACTGCTCTTCATCCAGATATTTTTTAGAAATTTCAGATTAGGTGGCCTAAGTTGGGCAAGACAAAGTTCAAAACTGCTATTGAAGACGAAACTATTACATAAAAAACGCGAAATTTGCAAGAAATTTCAAATTTTATTGCAGAACATTTAAGAAATCAACAGCTCAGGGATAACTATAAAGAATTAACCCAACATTGTTTAATTTTTATAGGAGTCTCTCCAAATAGACATTTCTTTCAGAGTACCTGGTGCTGTTCATTATGCCAGGTGGATGTCTAAGGCAATTTATTGTCTCAAAATACTTCTTTTCAGGCAACAGGTCTCATTAACAGATTTAGAAAAAAGAGCTATCACAGACATTTGTTTATTTATAATAAATATTTAAGTAAAGGCATGGTTCAACACTCCTACTCAAACTTTATCCCCAATCAAGACTTAAAATTATTACAATACTGAAAATTTGATAAAGAGGCTGCAAACTTCGAAAGAAACATTATCTAAGCCTAGCCACTTTAACAAAAAATTGTAAACATTACTAATTTATTTTCTTTATAATGTGCTTCCTCTTAGAGACATAACTTTAATAATCAAATATATCTAAACGTTAGTTGTTCTCAATTTTATGCCTTTGACCTTATTTTCTGTTCATTTTTTTACTTAAATTTCAGATTTTTTTTTAAAATTACAACCTTTATTTTGTACACACACAAAAAAAAAAAAAGAAAACCGAAGAAAAACTAAAGGAGGATAAAGATGAAATATAATTTTTTGAACTTTCATTAAAAAGCCAACTTTTAAGATTCGGATCGTATCTAGTCCTGAAAAAAGCATAGATATATGCTTTTTTTAGGACTATTCCGAATGTGCTATATGCTATTTCCGAATGTTACCCTCTGAGCGTTTTGGAAATGGACAAATAATCTAAAGTTGTTTTCACGGTAAAATTTTCATGCAATTTTTAAATTATTAAAAAAAATAATAATAACAGGAAGATTTGCAATTATTTAAAAAAAAGGTTTCTAAATTACATACAAGCTTTAATACCAAACATATTTTATGATATCTCAGTATTACAAATGATTATTATTATAGATGTATTGCAGTGAAAACTGGAATAACGTGGACGGGATTTGACATGACAGCCGCTTGGAGGGTTAAATCTGCAAGTTTTTACACAAAAGTGATGTGTGGCTCATCAAGGCGGGAAGGTTTCCTCTGAAATGAGATCAACACCATGTTTCTAGGCTCAATTTTATCCATTTTATGATGGAAAGACTGCTTTTTTGCGAAAAACCGCGATTTTTCTAAACTTTAACCTCAATGCGGCACGGGTTAACATTATGCAAATGAGCTGAAACTTTACCAATCTCATTTTTGAGCCTATTGGCAACTTTTTGTGGAGGGCTCCCTCAAAAATTCGAAAGTTGATTTCTTGTGACCACCCTACTGCCCACTCTCATCATTAAAAAAAGCAGCTATGAAGATTTTCCTTCTGTAACCAGAGTTGCTTCCCAGCCCGGGTCTTTGAATGTTCCAGCAGGGCGTCTTCCCAATGGAACAAGTTACACCTGCGTTCAATGGGACGTTAAACGCCTTGACGCAAACCAACGGATATCTTTTAACCCTTTGAGGCGCAACCCTTTCCCAATGCTGAAAAAAGGACAGCCGTTGCCATCACCCGACTTAACTACCAGCAAGATGGCGGACGATCGAAACGTTCATCGCGTGCCACAGATCTAGAGACCCTTTTTTGACGCAGCTGGATGTGCGCGCACAGTCAGCTGCGTCATCCATCTGCGTCCGCCATCATGCTGGTAGTTAAGTCGGGCGATGGCAACGGCTGTCCTTTTTTTAGCATTGGGCAATCTATCGAGCTGTTGTCGCATTCTTCCATTTTTCAGCAGATGCCAGTGCTGTTAAAAATAATCGTGGCATTTTTTTTACGTGAAATGACGTGCTAAAAAGTAAAGGATTCTCCTGGAGCCATGTCAATCGCAACTATTTTTATAGAAATCCAATCTATTCTTCGTGACTGGGAAGAGTCAAAACGTCCGAGTTTGGTGTTTCCAGAACGGGAACACTGCGCGTTAAAGGGTTAAGTTATGAGAGTGCGCTCGATACTCCACATGCAAATAGGGCAGCAGCAGCAGATGGCATATTACTCAACTCACCTTCAGCTCGACACCCGCGGGCACGACAATGGGCCTGAAGGAGAGGGAGTGCGGACAGATGGGGGTGATCATGATGGCTGGTACACTAGGATGAATCATGGAGGCACCTGCTGCCACAGCGTAGGCCGTGCTTCCAGTCGGGGTTGAAACGATGAGACCTGAAAGAGATAAAATTGCACGTTACAGAACTTTAATAAAAAGGAGAAAAGTGTGAATCGGGAGCTCATTTGGGTGCCGAACTTACTTAGATCGAACAGATCAAGTTTCATACATACATTCTTTTAGGCACGTAGTCAGAAACGCATTTGCGTTTTCTCTTTCGAGGGGAACTTTCAAATATACCACGGGATTTCAAATTTATTTACGAATACCTAATTTTTAATTGAGGGTAAAACCCTTCTCTAATGTTTTTCAGACTAGTGTGTATATACGAGGTATATCCACAAATAAGTTCCGTTTCTATTTCTATCCACGGCAGCGCTGTGATCGCAGTTCCGAGTATGCGCGGCAGTTACTCTGACTCAAGTAGAAGAAATGTACGCTATTTTTAGATCGTTGCAGCCGACGTGTTCTTTATTATATCAGCCTTAATTGAAAATGCGGCCGCTTGTGAAATCAGATCTGTGATTCGTTTTCTAAATGCAAAGAAATTTAAACCGAGTGTGCGAGACCATTAAGAAATTGCGCCGCGCAATACAGAACAAGCACCGAGGACTACTGTCAAAAGGTGTTGTTTTTTTGCACGATAATTCCCGACCTCACACTGCGAACGTGACAAAACAGCACCTACAGAAATTTGACTGGGACGTGTTTGATCATCCTCCGTACAGCCCGGACCTCGCTCCTAGCGACTTTCATCTCTTCTTACACCTAAAATCTTTCCTTGGGGGTCAACACATTTACGATGAGGACGATCTGAAAGAACATGTTACCATATGGTTGACGACGCAGGCGGCAACCTTCTATGAAGAAGGAATACAAAAACTTGTGCCACGCTATGAAAAGTGCCTACAAAATTTCGGAAGCTATGTAGAAAAGTAGTATAACAGTTGTAGATTTTTGTACAATAAATTTGTTTCTGTATCTGTACACGTTTTTCTTATATAACTTTGTTTTCTTATATAACTTTGTTTTCTTATATTATCTTTGTTGATATACCTCATATATAAAGTCAACTCCGGATGTAGTGAACTTTCGGCTATAGTGAACGCATTCCATTAGTCCCGATTCACACACGTTAGAGATGTTCACAGTATTTTTCTGTTTTGGTGAATCACGACTTCGGTTGTAGTGAACTTAAAAAAATTCTGGACGGCAGAGGTGATGTTGTTCGATTCCTACGAAGATTGTCTCTTTAGTGTTTGAGTAGAGAGGAAGAGATTATTAAGCACCTGTTCCGAATTATATGTGGATTGCCAATGTCTACGCTAACATAATGATAAACAAGAGAGGGTGATAATTTATTTCATTGCTATAATGCATTCTAATCTTTAACCCTTTGAGGCGCAACCCTTTCCCAATGCTGAAGAAAGGGCACACGTTGCCATCGCTCGACTTAACTACCAGCAAGATGGCGGACGATCGAAACGTTCATCGCGTGCCACAGATCTAGAGACCCTTTTTTTGACGGCAGCTGGCTGTCACAGCCAGAAGCAGAAATGGACGATTCGACCTTGAACAATTTCATTTTCCATTCCCAATGCAATATCACAAGTTAAAAGCGACAGCACCTTTTGCATACTGAATGGAATGTACATTATTTCCATAAATGGAAAAATAATTATATGTTTGCTTTACTTAATAAATACTATTTCTATAACCATAAATGCGATCCATTATGTTTGACTTACTTAATAAACATTCAGTATTTGTATAAAATACCATTTTCTAGTTTTGCATTAAGTTTTATTGTTCAACATGGGGAAACATCGGTATTAGTGAACTTAAGGTATTGAAATCGGAATTTGCCGGTACTCAAAAGTTCACTATAAGCGGAGTTAATATATATTTAAATAATGTTGTTTAGTTTAAAAGAAATGATTTATTTTTAAAATTAATAATAGATCAACTAAATTCCATTATTTCACAACAGCGAGATTTTACTCAATTACTCGTTATCATTTTCGGATTTATTCAATAAATGTTTGACGAAAGAGATTTCTGAAAAATGATAGCAAAAATAAGTTTTTTTCAGAGTCGCAATAAACGGGCACTGTGATGTCATTTTGACGTCAGTCATATCTTACCCTTGATTTACGTACACTACTATATCGTACAGATGCAGTTTAACACTAAACTGTAGTATCTTTCTGGGGTAGGACTCCCATGCATAAAAAGGTGGGTTGTTTCGTGCGGAGCACTTTTTAAGGATTCCTAACGTCTATTCACGCTACATCTGGAGAAAACTGCTCGAAACTCCAGACCGTTAGATTGACAGCCGAGCTGTAGGCCAGAACCCTGGACCTTCACACTTCAGCACCACCTATCAATGTTCAGTGTCTTATCAACTAGGCAATTGGTCAACTCTAGAACAAAGTACAGAGGAAATTATTTGCAGTTGAATTTAGGGTATACGAACATTAGGGGATGGGGGGAGAGGTGGTGATTTCATTTATGGACTTCATTCTATTCATTTTATGGTGGGTGATCTTTACACTCACGAACGTGACTCAAATAAACTAAAACATTCAAATATGCGACTAGATTATGCATTACGTAAGACATTAAATTAATTATTCATGAAAATATTAGGAATTTGAATAACGGCCATGTGTTAGTGAGACTATGGAAACGCTAGAATGCAGGGGTTTCATGCTGGAAACCACACAGCACATATTACTTGAAATCCTCATTGCAATGCAGTTGATAATGATTTTATGGTTCCTAGTTTTATGAACATCCGTTCAAAACTGCAGGCATATTCCAATGACATTTCAAGGGATAAAGATTTTTGCTCTCCTAGCAATTAGATAAGGGTTTGAAAAGAGAGAGCTGATAACATTTTTTGTGGAAATTTGCTTTAGTATGCTCAAGGCAAGGTTCATTTTGTAGATACATTGCGAAGTTACAACATACTTGTGAAAGTTTATGGGCAACAAATACTTGATTTGATTGGGGGAATTCGGTCGATTACTAACATGAGGGATCAAGGTCGAAGAGGGGGGGGGAGATGCCCACCATGTGAGTCTTTCTAAGGAGTCCTAAACCGTATTTACGCGAAGTTTTGTAGGAAACCACGAAAAACTCCGAAAGGACTAGGGTGGCGGGCGCGACTTGGGTTTGAACCAGGCGCTTCCCGTCTCTCAGTTCAGAGCGCTATGCTCTCGGCCTCTAGTCAACAAATACTTGAAATAACACAAACAAATCTCAACAATGTGTATTCTATTACACAATTTTATGATGTTGGGGCAAGCAAAAATAGAAACCTTATGCAGATTAAATTTATTAATTGAAAATTAATGTACCTGACCACAGAAAAAAATTACTGACCATCTCCCTGAACTGTGGTGATATGTTTTCCGTCCAGGTAAAGGTCGATGTTTGACAAGTATGGTGAAGGCCCCCTGTCTACAACGACTTCGTTGAGAACCTAAGACGAAAAACAAAACAAGAAAAGTTGGTTATAATGGAAGACTCATTCGAAAAACAGTATTTTCATAATCTTTAGTAATTAAATTTTTTATCACATAAAAAAAATAGGTCGGCCAATAGAGTAGAAACACAATTGCACATTTTTATTAATTTTCGGGTTGATTGGCAGACTACCAATACTTCACTTCGAACGTTGGCATAAAATTGCCTTCCTTCACCTTTATGGCGCGGATAGATGTCATTTGAAAGCAATAGTTAAACTTCCAGCCAGCTGAAAGAAAATGTTCTGCTATAGGATGCTGGTGAGTCGGAAGAACATGGTAAGAGTTTATGTAAAGCTCAAGAGAAGGATGCTGTACTCAGGCGCGTAGCCAGGAAAATTTTTCGGGGGGGGGGTATGAATTTATATGTGTATAAATAGACGGAATTTCAATACTAATAAAAAATTTCGGGGGGGGGGATATATCCCGATATCCCACCCCCTGGCTGTACTTAACCGAGATTGCAACACATTTCCCAATTCTCATCTCACAACTTCAGAGCACGACACCAAAGGCAGTCTAATCGCGGACCGAGATCAACGATTTTGTCCTCAGAATAACCAGTATGAGGTTCAAACTTAAAACGAGACCAAGACTTAGTCCTAGGCAATAATTTCATTTGTGATCTTTTCCACTGTATATAGATGTAGCTGACAGATTGACATTTTGATTATTAGATGCATTCTTTTCGTAAACACTCTATGAGGGTTGCTTTTTGTATATTTATTTAGAAGCAGATTCTCCAACTTGTTTATTTCTAACAGCAACAGTAAATCCCGCGTTTTATCTTCCTCCGTTTAACCGAAATTACATAATTACGGTTAGTTAACTAAAACATTTATAGGATCTTTTGATACGTCCAACGGTATCAAAACCTCAAAATAACCTCCATTAAAATATCATGTATGAATTATTTCAATTTCCTGAAGTGCCTCTCCAAATGCAGCAAGGAGGGTGCCACCTTGAAGCACCTGAAACTGATAAGAAAATATTTTTTCCCGCCACATTTAGTTCGCAAGCAGTTCCGTACGTGCAAGATCTAGACCATTAGTTCCCAAACTTCCTGTGTCCATGGACGCCTTTTTACATCAAAAATTGACAATGAACTACAAGTGAAATTACTCTATTACAAATTCAGCTTTAATGCCTTAAATGGTAGATGTTGACATAACAATAAAATCTAAATATAACATTGTGATATCTAAAGTAGTATTTATTGAAATTATACCATTTACTTTATTAAAAAGTTTTCTTTTCCAATGAGATGGGTGAACCTGGTGGAATGAAACGAGAATATCTATCTCCAGATCTATATCTATACATTGTTTAAGAGTAACAATCGTAAGTCTTCATAAGTGCAAATTTCCAGTCGATTTCTTTTTACGCGATGAGGCTCATAACTGCACTAAATTCACGTTCTACCAAATAGGAAAACGGAAAAGCAATCAACGACTTCTGTACAGCGACCTCTAATGTAGGATATACTATTGGTATATGTTTTTAAAATCAGAATTCATTTTACCTTTGTTCAAATTTGTTTTCAGGTTCTCATTTGTGAATTTAAAATAAAAGACTTTAAAAACGCAAATAAGCGTTATATGATTAGAGGAATCTTGAAAACTTTTACTAAACCTTTCGTTTGGTTTAGTAAAAGTTTTCAAGACCTTTCAAAAGACTTTAAAAACGCAAATAAGCGTTATATGATTAGAGGAATCTTGAAAACTTTTACTAAACCTTTCGTTTGGTTTAGTAAAAGTTTTCAAGACCTTTCAAAAGACTTTAAAAACGCAAATAAGCGTTATATGATTAGAGGAATCTTGAAAACTTTTACTAAACCTTTCGTTTGGTTTCGTTTCGTTGTACTAAACCTTAACAACCCTCACGATGTCCAAGCACCCTACATTAATTTTATTTACCATGGATGACTTCAGCAGTCACAAGGAACCCCAGGTGTTCGTAAGAATCACTTTGGGGACCACTGATCTAGACATTTCAGTAATACAATGGTGCTTAGTTCTACAAGGATACAGGAAATATAATCTGAAGTTAGTCTTCTTTTACAAAAATCATCTTGTTTATTTACATTACAAAAAAAAAAAATGCTATCGTTCAACTTCGGAATCACATGTCTGAGCAACTGCAACGTGTCATAGCAGTACCGGGTACACAAAGTATGCACAATTTTGAACTCACAGATCAGTTTTCAGTTGGTGGTAAACGAATGAATGCTGACAAAGAATTTTTTGCATTTGCATGTTTTCAAAGCCGGAAAAGTCAGAATTACAACATTCTTCCACTAAATACTAGTTTCATCGCATATATTTAGCACACAAACTGGTTCCCTATGTTTTATTACAGACATTCATGTGGAAGATGGAGATGCGACAGTAAAATTTATGCAGTCATGTGCTCCATCACCTTCTTACTATAGCCCAGGAAATGATAATTAATACAATGTTTCATTTAATTACATCTTTTGTGTAGGTGACATTGCACCCATAACAGGAAAGTCGTATAAGCTTAGTACTGAGTCTTGTATTTTAGTGAATATTTAAAAAGAAACTATTCTCCTAAGATGTAAGACATTGAATGTCATGCATGTGCACAGTAGATTAATACGTGGGCAGTTCGATAAGTCCGTGCAAAGTCTAAACGATGACTTCACTATACCGTTCCACAGCTGTATCCGTTTTCTAGCAATTTTTGGGGATTCGTGGATGAAAATTCTTTTGGATATAAAATTTTTTTGGCTAAAATTTTCCCAAATGAACACATTCCCTCCTTTCCACCAGAAAAAGAATTTTCATCCCTGCGTCCTAAACGTAGGAAGGCAAGCGGACATGGATATAACCACTTGCCTTTCTACCATATTCTGGCCTGTCATATATATATATACTTCATCCAATTACGTCTTCTGATTTACCATTGATTTTATTTCTATCTGCTGGATGTGTCTGCTCATTCCTGTCTTTACATAAGATTTTAAGTTCATTGTTTTGCTCATATATCATTCCATGGATATTTAGAATTTAGAATTTTGTATTTGCCAAGTGGATGCTACGTTGATTCGTAAGTTATGCCTTTTACTATATATATATATTTATTTATAGAAAGAAGTAAAAAAAAGTAAAAATTATCACGAAAATTCTGAGCGCAGCAACTGCAGCTCTAATATAACTTCTCGCGTTTATAGTGACATTGTATTATAAAACCCGAAAAAAAAAAAAAAAAACAGTCTTTGTCAAAAAAACATACAAAAACACGACAAGAAACATAAAAATACTATAACCAGCTATTTCTATAATTTTAAACTAAAATTATAATTAACAGGCAATATTTCAAGATATTTAAGCTTCAATAATTCAGTCAATACAATAATCAATAATTCTGTCAATACAATAGTTCACAATCTCCTGACACCAGTCCAGAAACCTGTAACTAACAAGAACACCTGTCTCCCTCTGATGAATTAGCTGGTTATAGTATTTTTATGTTTCTTGTCTTGTTTTTGTATGTTTTTTTGACAAAGACTGGGTTTTTTTTCGGGTTTTATAATACAGTGTCACTATATATATATATATATATATATAAACAGGCAATTTAAGGAAAGTGCATCGATTTAGTAAAATAGTGTACACACGGGCAACGAAAATTCTGAGATCTACTGTTATTCTGAAATCAGGGAAAATTATTTGCAGTAATGGAGAACTGTTGCCATACATACTTCTAAAGTAGAAGTATTTGAACTTAAATAACTATTGGTATCTAAAATATACGAGCATAAAACGACCCAGAAAAACAATTGAATGCGTGGTACATTTTTCATGTGACTATGCACCAAGGAGTTAAAATGTTTTGGGAAGACCCATTAAAATGGGTTAAAAAAACATCTTTTGAATGGCTTTGAGCTGTCGTATGAAATTTTGCTAAAATTTAAGGCCAGGCATTGCAAGAAATCTGCCGTCAATGTTAATAACTTTTTCACATGAAAAATGAAAAATAAACACGTGTAGAAAAAAGCTAACCAAAAATCTTGCTTTTGAATTTTGAGGCTTGAATGCTGTTTGTGTATCAGTGCGTCAGAAAATTTGGTAAAGCTATCTGTCAACTGTCTTACCAGAAAGCTCGTGTGTGGCTTATTGCTCTTCTCGCCCATCTCATTCTTCCTGACTATTATACACCGGAGTCGACTCCGTAGTGTCAAGGCCGCATGACCTAGAGAGAGAAAAAGTAGAAAGGATCGTCAGTCTGATGAAGAACACGCTTCCGAACATTTACAGGAAACAGTTGACATAAGGCGGATGCTGGAAAAGATACACCAGTTTCCTGCTCCTAAAGCGAAGGACAGTTCAACAAAGCTCGGAAAACAGGAACGTTATGCAAAATGTATTATGACAAAATATATTTTATTACAGACTCTGTTTTGGACATCAACAGTTTTCCTGACGTTACGAATCTGTGAGGTTGTCTGTTCTTCTAAGTTTTACGTTAATCGTTTAATAACTTTATATAATCGTTTAATTATTGATGATGATCAATTTTCCCATTGGTTTCAATTTTACATGTCGTCTTACTGATATGTCGCCGAATCACGTGACATCGTCAACCTTGAGTATGGAATGTGACCTCGTGTCTGACACAAAATTTGGCGATAGCCTCTGTATTGCTAGCTTCAGAGTTAGCAATACAGAGCTTCACCGCTTAGAGTATTATTACAACAAATAAATTGAGTGACAAAATTGTATAGAATACTCCACAAATGGAAAAGAATAGCGAGACACTGAGAACATTCCTGGAAGGGCTTGTAAAGCTATAAAAGGACAGCAAGTCGTCTCCAGTTAGTTGTGATTTGGTAATTGCAGTAAAAGCAGCATCTGTGTGTCGTCAGTGGCGCCGAAGCACCAAGGATTATTGCCATTTTGTAAAACGTACTGTAAAGGCTATTTGTGGAGCAATAAAGCCTTTAGATTCTATTAGGTATTGGTATTATATTCCATTAGGTATTGGCTTGTGCAATGGGTGAATCAGGGTTTAAGATACGGTTGCATTTTTCACATAATTCAGACTTGTCGGATTGCTAAAATGAAACCAGAGGGTTTTCGTTTCTTTTGCGAAAGTATCCTTCATACTAGGGAGATAGCAGTTTTTTCTTTGCAGTCTTTGAGTATTTTGCTAAAGATTTTTTTTTAATTTTAGCTTTTTTACTGAAGAATTTTTGAAGTTAGCTTAAACCGTGGAGTGAATTGCCGTTCGTAAACTGTTGTGAATTGAAGATTGTTCGACGATATTCTAGAAGCAATACACTTTGTGTTCGTCTTTACGATTCGGCTGGTTTTTCTGACGAACTTTTTGGACACAGCGAGTTCTCATCGCATTCACACACACACCCACCCACATGAACCTGTCATTCCCCAGTCAATTTACGAGAGAAATCTGTAACAATATTAGTTTATACAGTGTGATGAACGTTTATACAGTGTGAATCAGAAGTATCCATACAAAGGATGAAAGCAGTGACTAATTTGTTTTTCGTGTTCACAAAACTGAACCAATTGAAAGAAGATGTCTCCAATAGAAGAAAAGCAGTTTGATATTATGACATCATTAAACTGTTGTATCGTGTAATACACTATTTTTACAAATAAAAAAAAATAAATTTTTGTCATCAGCTTCATCAACTTTCAGTGCCGAAACATGAATTGAAGACACTGGCATCCTTACTAGCAATTTTGCTCGGGCCATCATCGGCCGGCTACGTGGCCGGTGATAACCCGAGCAAAATTGCTAGTAGGGATCGGAGAGCAAACATAGCATCGGTAAAATTAATTACAAAGAAGAATTGTAAGCAATTAATTCCATTATCTTAAGAGCGGTTTGAAGTTGTGAGTCCATTAATCTATCCGTGAACAAGACTTGGTATTCGGAAGATAATAGATTTTTAGGAGATAAATGGTGCTCCTGGAAAGGACCCATAAACTTTTTTTTTTCGTGGATTTTACAGTGTACAGAATGGGAAAATCTCCATTAGCTAAATCTGTTTGAAAATCGATAGCTTGCTTAACATTTTTATTTGAACTGATGCTTGATTCTGTAAGCACACTGTTATAAGTTTGTTACAATATTTCACCAAAACATGACATTAGAAAAGTTGGCCCCATAAGATGGAGAAACCTTGTTCCAGCATTTGGTGCTAAAGTTGAATCATATATTTATGTGCGTCGAACCATAAAGTGAAAAAAAAAAGTTGAAGCACAGAATAGAAAACATTGAATAATACATTAGGTAAAATATTGACCCTTAAATTGCCAAACATTTTTTAAATGGCAGTGCCTGTGTAAGCCACATTCTAATTACATATCTAGCAAGCTGCGAAATGTGTGAGTGCGGCAGGAGCAGAAATATTACCCGGGACTACCTCGTGAACATTCTTTACGTAAGCCACTGGACAAAAAGGTTTCTTCTCTGGAACTTATGGAAATACTTTTACTGCTTCACCACCAATGCCATTGCTGTACTCTGATGCAAATAGCTGTAAGATATTGTCATATGGTGGTGTAAAATTGAACCATGAATGAAATATCATAATTTAGCATAGTTTTGAAAAATCCAATGAATCAGTTGTCAGCGAGCTTGCTTTTATGACTCCGTCAATTGTTGTTGTATCTGGGACATTTATTTTCGGATTTGTGCGTTTGGTTCCAAGATTCCACTTAAAAATCCATGTCAAATAATGAGGACGACACAGAGACATATTTTTCGAACGTCTAGGAGAAAGGAAATTTAAACAGCCAGGAGATTGAGGGAAGTCGAACCCACACACGACCGTACGCTAAGGTGACTAGTGCCACTCCCTCAATCTTTCAACGTTGAAGCATTCCCCACCCCCCATACCGAACAAAAGTGTAAATTAAATGTCAATGGTAAATGATTTGACTGCTGAATTAAAATGCATATTTTATTTAAAATCATTAACACCGAAAGTCGTAGGTTAACAAACTATTGAAATAAAAGTGCAATATCAGTTCATTTAATAGTATTTGAAAAAAAAAAAAAGAAAAAAAAAACTTACCTTCTAGGACGTTCGTAACTTGTTCTTCAAAGTTATCGAACTCAAAAGGCGTGAGGAATCCGAGAGATCCCAAATGGAATGCCATCACAGGAGGAACACTTTGCTTTTGAAATATAAAAGACACAACATGAGACACGTTTATCGCTTTAAGACAAACAAAAAAATTGCAATTTAACAGTCACAAAGCATGAAATGAAATTTGTATTTATAAATTTCTCTAAACTAAAAGATACCGTGATTCTAAAAACATGGAAAAAGCTGCTCAACTCAAGTCACAAAAGAGGTGGCATAAAGGGAACAAGCGTGTTCTAGAAGCGAACGCGGGGCCGTTCAGATTTGCTTTGTGTCACCAATATTGTTAACTTTGTAACTGGTAACAATCTTGAGAACAAATCCATTTTGAATCCAGCGTAAAAGGTTTGTGTTTGTGGTGAGGCAGGCCAAAACTAGCCCCTTGCCTGTGATGCCCGAACGCAGTTCGGACAAAGCGAATGCGCCAATGCGATGCGCCAATTTTGGAATGCCCGACCTGAGTTAGATAACAAAATTAAAGAGAAAAATAAATGTTCCAGCTTTTGGCACGTTTTTCTCAAATATATTCCACAGGCAAGGGGTTAAAGGCATCTGCCTGCTGGTCGGAGATGGGATTGCTCCAGGCAGAGGACTTCTTAAGGATGTTCTAACGCGTATTCCAGTTACATCTGGAGAAAACTGTCCAAAACTCCAGACCGTCAGATCAACAGCTGCTCTATAGGCACGAAAGCAGAACCTTCACACTTCATCCCTCCTCTATGTTCAGTTGCCTTATCCGCACGGCCAAGGACAAACCCATAGAGCAAAAAAACACACAAAAATGCTATTCTTGTTAAGTTTGCTTAAAACTGCCTCTTTAAGGTGAGTAAGCCTTCATGCTGAGTTCTGGAACGAATGACAGTTTTTAATAGGAAAGAAAACTTAAACAGCCTTTTAAGAAAAGGCCAAAATTAAGGAGAAAACAAGACGTTATCAATTTTTTCAAATTGAGGGAAAGAGCATTTCATTTTTTAAAATATTCAATATATCCGGAAGAAAAGTAATAAAATTCAAGGTGGCTGAATTAAATCAAAACACAGGGAAACAAATGCCTAACGACGAACTTTACAGACAACGGCAAAAGAAAATATTGCATTTAGAAAACATTTTAACGAAACTCGGCTTTGAAATTAAACGCCACAATAGTAGTGCTTTCTTTCGCTTAATTAATTCACGTTTTAAAAAAACCATTTTCGTATCGATTATGAAACCATTTTAAAGTATTTAATACACTTATTAGAATTTGAAAATGGCTCCATGGCCTGAGAATATTTTCTATCAAAGTTGAAAAATGTTGTTTATGATTTCAGTTCGTTTGTCTGCCTGTCCATACCGCAAATATGAATCGGTAACTACGAAATTTATGTTTTTTATTCCCATATACTGTATCAAGTATTTATCGAAAATGGTGAATGCATAATTTATAGTTCTTTTAAGGGTCTATGGGTATAGTCATTCTTTAAAGCGAATTTTACAGATATTCGGCGATTTTAAACAAAGGAAAACTGACATGTTATTAAGGATTATAAAATAAAGCTCTCCACTGAACATAGTGCCTGTATCACTCATAATTCTTCGACAGGAGCATTCAAATGCATTACTATCTTTAGAAGTTTAGTGATATTAATCCATTTTAAGCACAATTCAATAAGTATATAAACGATTGTACTCGCTTACTCTTCATTTAAAGGATGTACATAATTTATAGATCTTTTACAGGGTCTTGCGAAATTAAATGATTAGTAATATACAGCTTTTTTATGGTTATCCCCGAAATCTCGTTAAGTTTGACGACGATACATGGTCAAATTTAGCGCAAAAGGAAAGCGTTTTATGATCGATGCGCTTTGCGTGATTTATCTTTCTTGATGACAATGAACAAGATCTTTTCGCGAGTATATTTGCGGAAACTTTCAGCTTCGGAAAGACTCCGCTCTATTGAGTATACCCCCTTTACTTAAGAGCTTTACTCTCATGTTAATCGTTTAGCGTTGTCCATTGTGCTGCGATAGTTAGGGCTTTCCTGTACAGGCACTCTATTATAAATAAAGTTGTTCAAAAGAATTTTGTCAATGTGCTTGTTTAGACCTCTTGCGGATAACCTAAGAAATTTGATAATACTTGGTGTCCACACTCCCAGTAACGCAGAGATTCGAAAATTTACTTTATTGTCCAAACGTCTAACAAGTTGTAACCTCGTGTATAAATGTGTATTATTGACAATATTGGACACTCTCTGCGTATTTAACTTTTTTATGATTGAACTGAATAATACCTCGCTAGTTTGTGCTGATTTTGTCATTAAATGTAAATCCATCTTAAAATTGATACTATATTACTGTACGTATTTAAACCTGCTATAGGGTATAGAATGATTGAAATTGCTTTTAAGAAAAGTTAGTCTTAGGTATAAAAGACATATCATCCAGAGTAGTTTGTACCTTGTACAAAGATGAGTACTATCATATTATGCTGTAGATTTTTTTTATTGTTGTGCAATAGCATATGTCTTTTTTTTTTTTCTAATAGAAGCATTAGTAATACTCAAATGCGTATTTAAGTGTCACTTGCTTTTCAAATGTACGTTTTGTGTACGCATTACTTTGATAACGCAAAAATGATAACTGGTAAACGGTAAGCATATCTTCATACCTGAAATAAGGATGAGGCGTAAAGGAGAGTTCCATCACCCCCTAAACAGACGATGAAATCTATTTTGTCGGTGAGATCATCTTTTCCTGAAAAGAGGAACAGTCACTATGTCATTGTTCAGTAAGCAAAAGTTATCATGAACTCTGATTTGATAGTTTTGAAATAAATTAGTTTAAGAGAAATAAACTTTTAAAACTAATATTAACAAAGCAACCAAAATGAAAACAACAGCAACAACAACAAAAGGAAATTAAATATTAATTTTACAATTATATCACCTAGAATTGTAAATAATAATAATAATAATAATAATAATAATAATAATAATAATCCAGGAATTGTAAAATCGTATCGAAGAAATATCGACTTATTACCTTCACGTTGAAATTATTTTTTGCAATGATTATAATTTAAGAATTACTGTTTGCAATAATTAAAAATTTATTATTAATTAATGCAAAAATACTGTTTCAAGATAATTTTGAAATGAAATAAAAATTAATTTTCTATTAACGTTTTTACAGGATGCAAAAAATGTAGTGGGAATATGAAATTTCAATTTAATATTTCTTAAAAATTATTTTTATTTTTAATCTTATCATTTTATTGAGCATGGACTTTCAACACAGTATTAAAGTAAACTTTGTTACAGTATAATCATAATAATTCAACTTTAGTTCTAAAAGCTATAAACTGCTTAGTAAACTCTTTAAGCTTATTTGTATAAATCGTAATTTGTGAATATAATTACAATAAACGTAAATTTTTTTCATAAAAAAGTATTATTCGTAGCTGCTCCAATCTAAAAACCAACGAACACACACACCAAAAAAAAAAAAAAAAAATCATTAAAGTTCATCCCGATCTGACATTAAATAAAAAAAGTTTTAAAGTGTCAGATACATAATTTCCTGATGCGTGTAGATTTTGACGCTTCAAAAATGTAGAAATTGTGCTTTTCTTCTTTTTTTTTTTTTAAAGCCATTAGAACAAATTGCATACCAGTATTGAAGTATACTACACAAATGTCAGGAGATAAAACAAGAACAAAGCAAGAGGAAAATTCTTTGTACAACAGAATATGTCGCGCAATTTATAAGGAAATTTTACCTTCTTTAAATGTACAAAGCTTTTCTTTGACTAATGAATAGGATGGATTGAGAAGAAGGTAATCTTCGTCCAGAACGGACGCTTCGACGAATACTAACATGTGTTTTTCCTGAAAGAAATAAAAATAGATACATCGTTAATACCTGTTATAAAAAGAAATACAACATATAAAACATACTTTCATTCTAAACCATGATGATCAATGAAAATATATAAATAGAGTTCTCTCTCCCCAAAGTTTTACAAAACGAAGTGGTAAAATAATTACATTTTCCTTAAATTTGACATGAAAATTCATCGCAGTATGGTTTTTGCAAATCATTCTGTTACTGGTATCTGAATTATTGTGGAAGAGTGGTACGATCCGGAATAGTTATAGTGGTATTGTCTTAACAGTCTGATCTTCCTTCAAACCACTGACACCATATGAGAAAAATAATGAGCTTTCAATTCGTGTGCATAGTGCATCCTTCACAATGTTCTCTGCGGTTTTGGGCAAAATATTGTCCAGTTGTCTAGGTACTTGAAGCTCGTCATCTAGATCTGGCTGTGCAAGAAACAATCTATCTCAACTATCTATCCACTTACGTTTGTACAGACCTGTGATGCGATGACTAGTTGTATCTCCATGCGCATAAGGAATGCTGATCCTGAAGAAGAATGCCATATTTGACATGTACGCCGATGTAATCGGCAGTGAACGGTGTATTGTGCGATTTTGTCGAACGTTTGCATAATTGATGGAATTCTTGTACGTTGTTGCACTCGATAACACACACTCTTCCATTATCTGCTGACGCACCTTTGGGTTCACAAGTGGGTCCAAGAGTGTGCGTGTGCGTCTATGGTAGGGTGATCAAATTCCGCTATTTTGATGCAGCTGGTTAATTTTTAAGAGTCAAATAACAGCAGAACTATTGCAATGCAGTATCCTATTAAAAAAAATTTCTTAAAGAAATAGTTCCTGTTTTCATTGCAACAACATTGAACAGTCATAGTACGCTTAGTATCTAAATATTTGATTTTCAGTATTCAAAGCGTCCTCAAAAATTGAGGACATTTGTTCACCATAGTCTATAGAGCAATAATATTTGGCGCCGTAGTGCTTTACCCCTAGTCATTTCTTACGATATGAAAACTGTATTCTTGGAACAGTTGAGTAAACTAACACCAGTGTAGTGGGTCTTGGTGGAGCTATGTTGACGTCATCTTGGAAGCTTTCTTAAAGTGCTATAGCATATTCGATGTACAATGACTTTTCGAACATTATCAAGTCTCATCAAATTATTCACATCGTAGTTGTGTACTGACAGGTATTAATCAGTTTCAATAGGGTGGGGTGTTCCAAACTCCTCAGAGACCAGGGATGTAGCCATCGGGTTGCCCAGGGAGCTAGGGCACCCCATCCCCTCGAAATTTTGGATTTTTGTTAATTGGATGTCAATAAATCAAGCATTTTTGTGAGAAATTCTACCTTTCTAATATTTTGCTGCCCCCCTCCCCGAAATTTTTTTCTCGCTACGTCCCTGTCAGACTATTCTAATTTTTTGGTATCATCCATCATTCTCTAGCATGTTACCAATATGTACCAATATGTACTTGTTGTTCCTTTTTGTGGTGGTAAAATGGTGGTTGTGGCGGTATTGGCTAAAATTACAGCATCACACTGTACCAGAGTAATTCGATCTGAATACTTCTTACTTGATTCCATGATGTTCATACGATTCTCGTATGAGATCGACATGTATGTGCTTTTTGCTTGTTGTTGCTGTTGTGTGGGCTCTCGTATCAAGTCTTGGTCATCGGTTTGGGCATCTGTGTCAATGATTATATCCATAGATGGTGGGTCATTTATAATCATTCATCGTAGCACATACATACTTGTGTTCTTGAGACTGATGCTCAATGATGTTGAGAAGGATGTTTTGAGGCTCTAAAAATACTCAGCAATGATTATCATTTCGGTGTTTGCAGCTGATCTTGGTACCACAGTAGGTTGCTCCCCACTGACTTCGAAGATGTCCGGGAAAAAAATTGTCCCGCATGACATTTGAATCCTTATTAGCCGTAGGTAGATACTACTATACTTAATGATCTTGACGAATGGTGTTATTCGTGATAGCAGTCGCTGTTCTAATTGGCATTGTTAAATCAAGTCTGGAACAGCATTTGGGTCCAGACAGTTTACAATATGCCATTGGTCATAGAATTTTCTTACGACTACTGACATGCGTCTTACAGCTATGGCAGAGTACTAAGACTAGCTTCGATAACAACAAGAATTGGCAGCCGTGCTTAGTGAGCTGAGTAGGCCACAACTTGGGTCGGGTAGCATCGCTTCTTGAAGATTAAGGCTACTGCAGATATGGGATCTGGCGCAAGCCTTTATTCTCATACCCGAGTGTTGCTAGTTGTACCTAGTGCTCCGTTGATTGGTGGTAGTGTACCCACTGTGTAATTTTACCGTTAAAATGTAAATTTCTTCTTTCATTAACGAAACTGAAAATGGATGGTTCTTCGGTATTAAACTGCTCTAATTACTACCGAAAGATAACAAAATATTCGAATTTAAAACATACACTGCTAAAAAATTCGACGGTCGTGAACTGTCGCAACATTTTAAAAATTTGTCTAATATATTAGTTTGTTTTGTCTTCGGATAAAAGTTTGAATGCTAGGCAGTTTAAAGTATATATTTTTTTTTATATAGTTCTCTATTTACTATTAAAAAAAGGGGCGGGGGGGGGAAACTTCTCGAATAAACGTTTTCTTTGAAAGTATAGAGAAACTGTGCTTTAAAATGCCAGGATGAGCGCTAGGTTCGTCAAAGTAGGTTGTTGGCGGAATCTCTGTACTCAAAAATGAAGGTTTGCGCCACCATGTTGTTCCTGGGGATCTAGTGCAGACTTTACAAGCTCTATAGAAGAACGTGATGATGGCAGCTTCAAATTTTGGGATGCATTGCTTTTTATAGCACCTCTTACTTGGAGAACTGTGTTGTATCACGTGAAATGTCGAAAACGGTTCTGTTCCTCTTGGATTGATGTCTGCTCCAGAGTTTCATTCTCAAGTTGACTTTTCCACTTCTTCAGTTTACTTCGTTATCGTCTGGCTCTCGCAGGCTATCTTTTGTGGAGTAATGACAGCTTTTTGGGGCAGCATTTCCTAAGTCCAGGCAAGACCACCCGAATTTTTGTCAGAAATCAGAGCAAAATTTCATACGGAGGTAAGCGAGTCCAAAAAATCGATTGAGTTATTGAGTAAATAAAAGAATAATGCTTAGTATTGAGAGGGAACTGGGTAGTAACGTCACAAATAAAAAAAGCTGATAAACGTCAAAAAGGCAACCATTTATTTTTAAATGAATTTTAAAAAAATAATGGAAAACATCAGGCCTTAAACATGTCTAGTTGGAATTCAATGAACATACAACTAGAATTCAAACGTCGTCTGAGCTTTTTTTTTTTTTTTGTATGCAGTAGATTCGGTTTTATAAACTGCCCAATATTAAATTATCGTCTGAATTTTAAACAGCATGTATACTGGGAAAATATAATAGATTAAGCATGTATATGAAAATAAAAGATTGACTTATCTTCAATGAAAATTTCTCCTGAACTGTACATGTACTCGATTTCTCAATACCTGCGTTTAAGATTCGATCTTTTGTTTAGCTGTGGCTGATTTCCAACCACACAGATGATGAAGCAACCCTCTGAGAACACCAAATGTGTGTTTATACAGATGTGTGAAGTCGTGAGAAAAGAATTAAGAATCAGATAAAAAATATTTTCACAATTTTTCAAGGAATGGAACTTAATCAGTACTTTAACATACAAAATATGAACTTTTCCTTATAAAAACGACTAACGGAAAAGTTTAATATGTAAGGTAGTCACGTATCAAGAAAGAAATTCTGAGGGTTTCCGAAAGGTTAATACGGTAAAAATTTTCACAAAAAACTTAACTATTATCATTTCTTTTTTTTTTTTAAAGTCCAAATTTTGGGGTAAAGTGCTCAGCAAATGTATCGTATTGCGCAATTATTTTAATTATTATTCGTGACAAATGAAAGTGAATAATAAATAGTCTAATAAGTAAATAGTAAGTAACCCATCACTGCGCTCGCGCAATCGCTCAAACAAAGACTCACTGGGAAGCAACGTTGGACAAAAATTGGTCAATTTGGTAGTCGTTTCAATTACGAAAGCGAAAAGGGTAGATTTTGGTACAGTGATCGGTTAAATATTCAACTCGACAGATTTTTAGGTTCAAGTTTGCCTGTAAATTGGGAAAGAAAAACAAAACAAGATTTTGAGCTTTATGCACACAAATTTACGTTAATCATGCATTTTGTGTTTTTTAATGTATTGAGTAGCGTTTTCCAAAATGTAGATAATGACAAGGTCTTGAATGTATATCTAGATATACCTTTCCACAATCTGCAAGTTAAGTATATGAAAAAAATTTAATGATGAAAACGGAGGAATAGAACGGTTGCTATAGATTCAGTTTCTGAACAGTGGGTTGCTAAATGGATTCAATTCCTAAAAAGTTGGTCGCAATGTTTAAAGATTAGCGAGCCACTTATATAGTGGATTGCCCTTCTAGAAATATTGGAAAACTCCTGAAATTTTGTCGCAATGCTCTCTGAAGCAGCCTGAAAAATGATGTCAAGTAGGAAATTTTGATGTGTCAAGCGATGAAATGCTAAAGAAAAAATGTTCACTAAGATCAAACAGCCCTTCAGTAAAGCGTAAATATTACTAATACAGATCAATATCTTACGTAGATGAGCCATTTGACGAGATCTATGAAAGGTTGAATGACAGCCAGATCGTGGACCTTTTTGATGACTAAAACCGTCAATGGAGGCTTGTGCCACGTAAGACGCTGACTGGCAGGATCTTGGATGGTCCTAAAGAATACATGACATCATGCTATAAAGTTCATCGAGAACATTGGAAAATATACAAAAACACATTACAACTAAAAAATTTACTGGCAAGGAACATTACTGGCATTTTGTAAATAATGGATGCCATCTTGTCTTATACATGGATTAGAGAAACGAATGAGATAATATACATATTATTACATAAGTACGAAATTATTTGAATAAATATTTTTTGCACAGAAATTGGTAACTGTCTGTTTTCTTCACAATAGACGACTCTACTCTGTACAGGACACAATACGGTACTTGCTGAAGTTATATTTTATGCGCGTAGTTTTTTGTAAAGCTGTCTATTTCTGATATCATTCTTTTCTGTTTCTCCAAGTGCTTAGTGCAAGCACTTGCTAATGAGGCATTTGCCACTATTACGGTCCGAATTATTGACCATTTTATTATGGGGGCACCCAAAGGGTGTAGCCAATGTTACCCCCCCCCCCATGAAGGGAAGAATATGTTAACCTGCAAGCCCAAACCTGGAATCAAACTCGGACTCAAGGTGAGATGGAATGGCCACTAAATCACCTGGGCTGTCCGACTTAAATCACTTTCGTTTTAATTCGATTTATCGCTTTTGATAACAACCGCACAGGTGGTATACTGGCTTAAGCACTATTCAATCACACCTTGGGTCCGGGTTCAAATACCGGCTTGGTCATGGATGTTAACTTGTTCATCCCTTCATAGGGGTTACCGCTGGCCACCCACTCTGTGCCCCTGTAATAAAGTGGCCACAAATACCTTCGGGCAGTTGCAGAGGACAATGCCTAATCGGCAAGTGCCCGCCCGTTGAAAAAAAAAAAAAAAAAACTTTGAATGATAATAAAAAGGCGGAGCATTTTCGATAAACTCAATATTCTTCCACAAGAAGCTTTACTTATCCATTTTGTAATAAGAGCTTTTCATAAATTTGCTTGACATTTGAATGTATTTTAGCTTTTAAAAACACCCGACATCAATATTGGTTATGAGTCTTAAAAAACTATCGTAACTGAAATTTTACATATAGACACTAGACTTTACATATAGAAAAATGTTCTAATTTCCGAATTGTCAATCAATACTAAATAACGGCTTTGACATTTTTTCTCCCAATGCGTTAGATTGGTCCAGCAAATGACAGCAACTTTAAGTGCCTTTTCTACAAATTTAAAAGTTCTTATTAAGCTCAAAAACCGTGGAAATATTATAAATATCGATGACATTTGCGTCAATATAAGGAATCATAACATTTTAAAACTATGCGTTAAGTTTTTTTTTCTTTCTAATGAGCGAGTTTATAAATTAACGTACACTCGTAGTTTAAAAAAAGTGAGAGGTCTATATTTACCTCTATTTTACTCACTGCATGCAACCTATGAAATATAGCAGGCGGAAAATATTTGTTATTGCCTGGTGATATTACATGTATGTTACTACCTGGGTTACAATATCTGTTTAATAAACAGTTATTATGTATGTATAAATAAAACATGTGTTATTATAGATACATAATAACAATCTCTTTATTTTAACAGTAGAAACTAGCTTTTCTTCACATACAAAATTTATTATCAGTACAGCCGTTTACATCAAGACTCATCAATAAAATGCAACAGCCAAAGTGCAAAAAGTGCATTTTGCACAACTGCAGACAGGTGCGAAGCTCCAGTCCTACAAAATCACGTGATGAAACAAAATATTCACCTGTATTCCTGAAACTTATCTAAAGAGGTATTAAAAAGAGACTTGCAGTTCAGTAATCACGTGAACTCAAGAAGTACTTTAACCCTAAAGAAATTACACTTCTTCACAATACCTCCTATGAAATTGCTGTCAGAAATCGCACTTGATAAATATGACGTTCTGCTGTCACTTTTATCTCGGAGCAATATACCTTTCTTCCCATACTTAGTAAGAAGTACCTTTATCTGCGTGAGAGATAGTACTGCTTTCAAATAAATATTCCGAAAGCATCTGTCTTTAAACACTTGTTTCAGTATCTTATTTAAGCTAGAAATTATACGGTAGAGGGCGCAAAGGTGCAACAACGGAGAGGGCTATAGTGGCTAAAGTCCCTCCCTCAAGATGAAAAAATATTAGTTTAAAAAAAAAGCATAAGACGCTGCGATAGACCGTGATGTATTGAATTCTTTTAATATACACCAGTAAAAAAAAAAACTATAACTGCATCATACACTATTTTCGATGGAGAGCCTTATTTTGTAATCCTTAAAAACATGTATCAATTTTGTTATGTTTGAAATACATGAATACCTTCAAAATACGTTTTAAACTATGATTGCCCATAGTGCGATTATGTATCAGAATTATTTTGCTTGCTCCTAGTAAAGAACGATAAATGCTAGGCACACCATCCATATTACTGTATTTTTATTAGTTCTTTATATGCCTGCAAAATTTCCCAGTTAATTGTATGCCTGAAAGGGGCTGAAAATTGAATTAAAAGATTCCATTGCATTCATTTATACATACATACTTACATGTGAAAGTAATAAAAGCGTGTAAAAGTGAAAAAAAAATTTTAAAACAGAAAATTGTCGCTGAATTTATGAACTAAAATACTTTATTTTAAAAGTTGTAATCAAGTTATTCCGAAAGTATTTCCAGAAAAAAATGTTCTTCTTTAAATAAATACTTACAGATTATAATAATCAGTTGAACTCTATTAGAACGTCCTTGAAGAGTCCAAATAATTATTTGTGGCGCTGCAACCAAGTGACGTTATAAGCGGGCTTCTGTTCCATGGGAAGGGATGCAGAATACTTTGACGTTATAAAGAAATTTTTTCACTTTAAACGAGGTCACTGGAATCGATTTCCAACTAAAATCTAAAATCCTGAGTGCGCCACTGAGTTGGCATATATTGTACATGAGAAATTCATTTTGCAAAAACTGTTCTGTTATTTTCTACATGAGAGAGAGTTTGGTCTATACATTTTCTAGACGAAAACTTTTTATTTAAAAAGATTGGTTTTTATCATTTTAATTGGAAAATTTCTACGGTTCCGGTTTGTCTGCTTGTGTGTTAGTCCGTCCAGTGTGATATATGCGTCGACTGGTGCGAAATTCGCCTGCGATTTTGCTAGGTACTGTACTTTACCATGTATCCCTTTAAAAATACTAAAAGCTTTTGAACAAAATCACGCAAAAGAATGGCAACAGATTTTGATTATTGACAGTGATCGTGTAAAGGGCGTTTTAGAAAAGTTCGTCTGTTTCAAAAAATCAAAACTTTTGTGCTTTATGAGGTTTATGATGTCGAAAATAGTGTATGAAGCAGCTTTTGTAAGAAGCTGATTAAAAATTTACAGGTGCATAAAAAGAAAATGCACCTGTAAATTATTACCAGCATATTATTATTATTTTTTTCAACGGGCGGGCACTTGCCCACTAGGCACTGTCGGCCATTTATTTTACTGTCAGCTATCTCTCCTATGAAGGAACGGACAAGTTAACATCCATGACCAAACCGAGATTCAAACCTGGACCCAAAGTGTGAGACAATGGTTCTTAAGCCACTACACCAAATGGACGCCAAGAAAAGAAAATCAACGTACAGTTGTAGTGAAAAAAATTAATAAGTATATATCATACAAACTAAATAAAATCTTGTAGAAATAAGAAAAAGAAAAAAATACCGAAGAAAAAGAAGTAACGCAGACTTACGGGTGGTATTGAATCTTTTTGAATATTTAAGAGAAGATTACTCATTATGCTTGCAGATCCGTGTGAGAAAAGAAAAAAAAGGGGGAAGGGGGGGGAGTCTTAACCTTTCTCGCCTACGAATTCTTGCATAGTGTGAGGCTTTATTACTTTAGGGTGGCACTGCCGGATAGTTTCTCTGTCACGACCAATTTATAAGGTCGAAGAGATTAACAGGGACCAAACGATAACCGTTTCGTTCCTATACAGAACAATAAAAGAACTTCATTTATTTCGTACCCAGTCGCGTATGCATTAATTTTTCAGTCTAAAATTCGGCTGCTTCGGGATCACCAAATCTAGAACCTGAGCGACGGAAAACTGTGTGTGTGGGAAGGTGGATAACAATAAAAGTACACCATGCTGCACGCATTGGTTAAACGACAGCACTTTCTAATACAATCTCTGTGCATTTACTGCTGCGTAATAAATAAACTGTTAACCTGGTGGGCGGAAATAGTTAAAGCAAATAAGATAGTTTTTTTTTTGTCATTGCCCTTAGAGCCTAATTTATCAGTTACAGGGTTCCCCGTATACGAAAGGCTATGCCCATCATTCCGATGGAGAGAGTGCTGACATAAACCTCAATTATGCAAATTTTATTTTGCTTCACGGGCGTAGCCAAAGGGGGGGGTTAGGGGGGTCATAACCCCCCCATGAGGAATTTTTTGCCATACAAAATGTATATTCTCCACTCCCTTATCACACACATGTATGCATATATGTGAGTTGCAGTAGTCGTAACCCCCCCCCCCCCCCCATGAAAAATTTCTGGCTACGCCCCTGACAAATAAATATCTCTAAAACGTATCAATGGACGTCTATGGACCGTAATGAATTAGAAGTATTGCATATGATCCTGTAAAAGAATTACCAACGCTATGCATGCTCCATTTTCAATAGGCGGAGTGAGTATCAGTAACATGCACAAATCTCGCGGTTATCGTTTGCACGGTTGGGATAGTTAGAGCGCAGACAGATAGACAAACTGAAGTGATAAATGCTTTTGAAAAGAAGAAAAAAGATTGCATTTTAGTAAAAAAAGTTCTTAAAAAAATCGAAGGAACTAAATTAGGAAAATGAACTAAGCAGCATCTTTAAACTGGATTTTATTTTATTTTGGGGACAGTGTTGGGACCCATAGTAAAAATTCTAGCAACTATGTATGGCTGCTCAGAGCCAGAAAAAAAAGGAAAAAGAATGTAAAAAAAACAACAACTAGTATACATAAAAAGTTGAAGAAAACAACACCCAGCAGCAGTATTATTGATGAAACGTCAATATCAGACACTAATGAAAACACCCTGTCGGCCAGATAAGGCGTGCTTACTTTTTGAATTGTGCTCATACAAAACATGTAAAGTTAGTTTCCATTGTGCAGCAGTGCATAAAATGGGTAATGAATGTTGGCGTACGTATTGAGAATGCCTCACCTGAGCAGAAGTAACCTACGCATAAATACAGAAAGGGTTATAAAAAGAAAGAGATTAAAGATTATAACGCCAGTTATGGATATCTATTACGAAGATACTGATGTGACAGGAATCATATGCACAATTCCAAAATAGATGGTCTGTCTTATATAAACATCATGAATTATATCCATTGAAAATGCTTGTACATTTACACGAAAGTTGGACAGCTTAATTGTTTTTCGTAGGCTGCATTTCACATAATTAATTTACTGATGAGATTAACAAAACTCTCAACAATTGCGGATTTTTGAATCTCAATTACTCAATGCTTCTTTTTACTATTAAAAGTCGATTTCCGAAAATCACTTATTGAAATAATTCTGACGGAGTGAGAGATGTAGCTAGGAGAGGCAGATATGTATCTTCTTCCAAAATTTCATCTTATACGGGGTGATCCACTCAGCAGGCAATACGCGACTACAAAAAATAATAATTTTTTGCATAGCAAAAATTATAATTCTATGTTACTACCTCATAAACAATTTCTGAATTTCGGCACTGACATATTCCAAAACTCTGTTAGTCTTTAATACAATATTTAAACTATGTCATTCGAAATTTATTAATACCGTTAAATATTTATGATGTTCTTCGTGTCTTTTGGCTGCTATATCATACTTAGCACATAATTTTACAGCGTTTGTGAGAATTTTGATTTGAGGTTCAAAACACGTCTGCATCGCTTATAAGACGAGGTCTTATAGAAATTTCACACGTACATTTAAAGATAAAATCACACAACAATGTGAGTTCAGTTATTAAAACGTGACACGTGATTGCCTATCAACTTCATGCATTTGCCTTCCAAACTCACGTGACAGTTACATCACACTCACACGGGACAGGTAAGATCAGAGACTTCTATCATTAAAAAGAAAAATCATCTGAAACACACATTAATTCATACAGAACTTGAACTCAATGTCGCTAAACTTTACAAGTCACTAGGAATCAAAATAAAACAAAGATTTAATAATATAATCTTTATCATAAGTACTTTACTTTTTGCGAAACGACAGGGTGTGTCGACAGGGCCGGCCCAAGGGGGGTGCGAATGTAGGCGATCGCCTAAGGCCCCGCGCTTATAGAGGCCCGGCTCCTGGGCCATTTTATTACTATCTCATAAGACATGATAGAGAAGAGGCCCCGCTCTTGCGCTTCGTCTGGGGCCCCGCACGCCCCTCGGGCCGTCTCTGGTGTCGAAATTCCCACCCCGGTTTGGAAGGCTTATAAAAAATAATATATTACCAAATCAACAACAAATTTGTCTTTACTGGAGAAAGAAACATTACAAGTTTGTTTCACAAATAACGAGCTTCCTCCACGTTGGATTGGTCGAGGTTCTGACGACGACTATCGCCTTCTTCCGTGGCCACCTCGCTCTCGGGATGTAATTCCATGCGATTTTTTTTATGTATATGATATAAATTAAGATTTCAATTAAATTTTAAAATTTATGTAAAATGATTTCTAATTTGCTGACAAATGAAATCTATATTTTTTAAAGACGACAACGAACAAACTCTTAGAGTTATTATTATTATTAATATTACTATAAAATGCAGTTAATTAAATAATTTTCTGTTTTAAAAAATGTTCTAGATTATTTTGAATTCATAATTCCTATGTAGAATAAAACAGGCTTTAAACAAATCGTCTACTTAACGTTGTAGAACAAGAGAAAAATAAATAAAAGCAAACATTTAATGTAGAAGATACTATTTCAATAATTTTTTAACCAAATTACCTACATAAAATGTACACAACTGTAATTTATTATCATGAAAACAAGGAATAAACTTGTGTTACAACTTAAAAGATATTTGTATAAATGCAGTTGTCTGTTTTATTATTCGTTAGATAATGGCATAGCTAAAGTACTTTGATTAACGTGATTGAACGAACTTTCGCCAAAATAAATTCTTGGATACGCTTTTATTTCTAGATGTGTTAGTGAAGTTTGACAGGAAAACTTCCAAATTTTAAATGTTTTGCAAAAGTCTACTTCAACATATTTTCTAATTCCTGGGGAATTATTATCGAAGCTTGAGCATGTAAACAATATTGACACTTAAAAATAAACAATGAAACACAACGCAGTGGCGGATCCAAAAGTAGGCGATCATTCTCCCCTTGAACATATTCTAACCTAAAAATCTATTGGGTTATTTGGTAGTTTAACCCACCACTGAAGCACAGGTTTGAGTTGATTGCTAGCATCACTGAAAAGACGTTGTGCTGAATATTCTTCTACTGTGACTAGTGTTGCAGAGGAAGCAAACACTGGGTGACAGTTGGGGAAATCTTTTAGGACAAGTCTTTTTCTTAGTTAAAACTGGGCTTAAGATTTGAAATGGATTTTTTTTTTTTTAATAATGTATCATCTCTCGCCTTCCTTGTCACTTTGCTAGATCCGCCACTGGTACAGCGACAAAACGAAAGCAGTCTTTTTGAAAAAGACTGATCTTTTTTGGGGGGTAATGATAGTAATTGACTTACATTACCATGGCTGAGTTTTTCATGATCCTCCCACAAGGCCCGAACTGACATATGGGACTCGGAGCATTCAAAGATCTAGTACGCCTGAAAAGAAACAAAAATAATCAGTATCAGCTGCAACAATAGAACATGGAAATTTTTAAAACCGAAATTACCAAAGGAGCCTATAGTGTTAAAAGTTAATAGTTTTCAACGTACAGGAAACTCGTTCTTATGGTATTCTTAACTCACTATAGAATTTAAAATGGTAACTTTGGGAAGGTGTTGGAAATCGCACTTCTTAAAACAAAAGAATATTTGAAAACCAATTATGATCATCTGTTTAATAATTTCCACAAGTTATGATACTCTTCTTTTCTAATTTCATCTACATTTAGATAAACTAGACTCAAGGGAAGAAATAATAATGATAAATTTGCAAGTCATTAAAAAAAATCTAAAATACATTTTACGCTGAAGGCCATTAGACCTTTTTCCCAAACTAAAGTTATAACAGCAAAATTTATATTACAAATAATTCAATTTATCTTATGAAAACTGATACAAGCTTTAAAAAATACACAGTAACACATTCTCATACAGTTTTAATTTATCAGAGCTTTAAAACTGTTACTGAAACACTAATTCTCATACCGTTTGTATTTTTATGATATATTCTTCAAAGATTTTTTTCCATAAAATATGCTACATTCCACAACACAATAAATATACTACTGTAATCATCCTCTTTTTCGAATGATGAAAAATTTGTTCTTAGATAACGAAATATAGCGCAACATACTTTATTTCCTTAAGGAAGTCAGCAAAAACTATATAAAAAGCGTCTAGTAAATTAATGAAACGCGTGTCACATATTCAAAAAGAATTAATTGAAATTTTTATATGTATATTATTTCACGAGTGTTGTGACAAAAATACATATTTTGCTTGACTGGGGGAAAAAATGCTAGTGTTGTAGTAAATTGCATGGAGCATTAATCTGGACAGAATGTTTTGCAAATTTAAGCGATATGTCGCTGTATACGAGGCCACTATAAAGAAACTCATCAGCACATGCCATTTGAACGACCTTGCTGGTTTTTGACATCTTTGAAAACGCAAAGCAAGAGACTCTCCTTCAATGCCAAGTGTTGCTTTCCAGGACGGGCTCTGAATGCTCCGACCCACAACAGTTTTTGTGCTGGATACTACGCAAAGGGTATTTTTCTTGCACAAAGACTGATAGGAGCATTCAACACTAGGCGCTAAAAAAGAATCTCCATTGCTGTTTTTTTTTTTTTTTTTTTCCCCTACAACGATTAGAACGAACAGAACCAGGTTAAACACGGATTCAAGGTGAAAAGAAATAGAAAGAAGGCGTAAAAGAAAAAGAAGCATTCGACATTTTAGAATAATGATTAATAATAATTATGTGCACGCTACCACGCTACTGGGTTCGAACAATTTTTAATAAATTTGGATAAAAGCGAGAAAATAAGCTCTCAACGGCACTTTCAAATTCAATGTAATTAAATAAAAATTGTATATAATATAGATCTTTAGTTCATCAAAAAATGGTCGATGTATTGCAGTGAAAAAATGAAGTTCAGAGAACGCAAGCTTTCATCTGAAAATTAATAAATTTTTAGACAATATTTACCAGATAAAAATTTTATATGAAAATAATAATATACTGAGCTCGAAAAATCATTTCGCTAAGCAAAAGAATACTACGCCATTTTTATCACCTACAGGAGCATCTTCACGGGCTTTAATAAAATAATAAAAATAATAATAATGTATTCTAAATACCACACTGAGAGGATTAAATTAAACACAGACACTTAAAAGAAGCTCAGCTGGTAAGATAAAAATATTTACACCGCTGTCGTGTCCAACGGCTAAAGCCTGATAACTTAAATTGCTCTCTTAGCAGGACACATTTTAAATAAAGAATCATAAAGATTGTCTAAAAGAAATGAATAGTTATATAAACTAATTTAAGAAAATTTTTTAGATTTTTTTTTCTATAGCTCCATCAAAAATTACTCAATAGAGGCAAGCAGTTTACTTCAGCGTGTTTACATATTTTTATTAAAGTTTAAAACTGCAATGAAAGATAGATTTTTCATTGTACTAATTGAATTTCCTCATCGAAGTACCTTCAACCTGGCATTGTGTGGTCCTGTTATTTTAAAATAATGGCTGCTGTGTGAATTTTAAAATGAAATTATAAAATTATTTGTAAGTTTTGAACATCCTTCATGAAAGTTTTGTTGTCATGTAAGTCTTATACCATAAAAATTGTATGAAGAAAAATTAAGGATTTTTTAATTAATATTATAATCATCTGTAGCTTTTGAAAGGTTCAATAAAATGATTAAAGGGAGATGTTTAATTTATTAACAAAATCGAATTTTTTTTATTTAAAATAAGTATAAAACGAACGTATAACTATTTTTAATAATAGCAAATAGTTTTATGGAAGAAACAACAGTGATATTGACCTAGAAGTTAAATAGAGCTGTAAAGATACATCAAGCAATTCCTTGCTGAGATCTGCGGTAATTTTAACAGACTTATTTCAGAAACTGATAATTACTTAGACACTCGTGTGTAACACTATTATATTGCATAAGGTCTTAAAAAAGGTTTCTCAGAAGAAAATTTACTCACTCAGTACTCTTGCGTCAGCAGTTCAAATTATTTTTAACCTTATGAAGACAGAGTTCATATTCAAACGGGTTCTTCATTTTGTCGACAGCCACTTTTCATTTTTTCATTTTTAGTTATTTTTATTCACATTTTATAGTTATAAGTATAAGCATGGACCATTCGCAAATTAAAACATTTATAAATAAAGCAGGGGTGAATATAAAACTTCTCCAGTTTTGTAATGAGGAAGGGATAACTTTCTAGAAATTTTCAGTATTTTAAAAGGAATTTGTAATTTTTATTTAAGATATGTGTTTTTTTTAACATACATGTTACTGCATGGTTATGTATTTTTAGCAGTCATATTTGTTTATTGCACCAGTGGGTTACGAGATTTGACAACCTGTTGCTTGAATTTAGGCTTAGCCTGTTAATTCACATCGTTACAAAAATGCAGTGGCGGAAGCTCCATTTCTGTGCTCAGTGTTGTTGATCTTTATTTTTTTTTTACGTTAATACTGATATATAACGTTACTTTTGAGTCCATTAAAATTAAATTAAATTTTTGAGTCCCTTAATCCTTAAAATTAGTCATTGTTTCCATTTTCATTAATTTGATTTTAGTTTCTTTTCTTTTGTTTTTACTCAATTTTACTGTAAATTCTTTAATGTTTATTATAACAATCGACAACCACTGGGAATAACTATAGTTTTGCTTAATCTTATTCCAATATTTTTCTTTCTTGAAAGTTATTTTTCCTTTTTTCTTATTGCAATATATTTTTCATAGGAATGTTTGAAACCACTTGATATATATATGTCTTAAAATCAACTCCAGTTAAATCAAACAAAAGTTCAAAGTAAATTTAATGAACACAGGGTTAGTCTTAAATGCTAATTATTAAGAACGCCACCCCCCCCCAAAAAAAAAAGAAAAAGTTAGGGAGAGCATGGGCGCCTATATCTATGGGCAAGGAGATGGGCCATCGCCCAACCCCCTCCCAGCTCTTCAAAAAATATCTATAATACCATAATGTTTTACGTACTCGTATATCGTAGGAGTAGTTCAGCACTAAAATATGGTATCTTTCTGGGAAAGGATCCCTGACTAGCAACCCCCCCCCTCCATGTGATCATATGGGCGCCATGTTGGGAATTGTACAAAAAAGCGGGGGAGAATTAAAAAATTTCCGCAAAGAGACTAATTAGCATAATTTTGTTATCAAAATTCTAAATTTTAGGTAGGGATCTCCACGGACCTTTTCTGGCTTTACATCTTTGGCTTACTTATTGCAATTCATAAGTTGATATTAGAAAGGAATGTTTCGCAAAGACTTGGAAATTAGAATTTTCCAGAATTTAAACTATTAAGAGATAAAACAAGGACTAGAATGGAATAATTGAAACTAGTCTTCTTGCTCGGGCTTCTACAGAAACGCTCATCCGTTCTGGTGGCGATATTTTAATAAATACATCGAGTTTTTGATGGAAACATGTCTAGAAAATAAAATAAATTACAATCGCCTCTTAGGTATACCTGCAAATGCTCAGATCGTTTAGATAGATGTCTCAGTGTTCATTCAAGCATTTTCGCATCAATATAGATGATCAACTATAGATGGTATATGTCCTACGCTAAAAAAGTGCAGCCGTTGTCGTCGATCGCGGCCATCGTGATTCTACCGGCCCTGCTTGTGCACTCCGATGAGTCATCCAAAGAGGCCTACGGATGCTCACTTATTGGTTTCAGCACTTAGATACGTCATCTAACGGCCGAATGTAACCAATGAGGAAACGTCCGTAGGCCTCTTTCGGAGTGCACAAGCAGGCCCGGTACAATCAAATGGCCCCGCGTCGATCCATTTAACTACCAGCAACATGACGGTCCATCTGGTCGATAGCCCATCTGGCTCCACAGAGCTAAAGAAGTTTTCTGACATACGTATTTAGCTCTGTGGCGTCAGATGGGCTATTCGGTCGACCTCCATGTTGTTGGTAGGTAGATGGATCGACGGCAACGGCTACACTTTTCCAGCATTGGGACCATTTAACCATATTTTTTTTTGCGAGTGGCAGTGAAAGCACTGGAATAAGGTGGTTTCACGGCGCAACTACCGTGCGTCAAAGGATTCATAAACCAGGGTTTCTACAGATGTCACAGCTTTTGCTTCCCTTACATCTATCATGCTCTTCCCCGACTTTTTATCTAGCGTGCTTTCCTGAATTTTGTGTTTCTATTTTTAATATTAAATCCTTTAATTAATAACTTTTTATATATTTTGCCCCTTTTTTACAAATAATAATAATAATAATAATAAAATCAATATACAGAAAAATATTATTTGACATCACTGGATTCTAACAAAAACCATGTTTGATAATAATTTAGGATAAAATTAAGAATATTTCAACTGAACAAGATATGTTAATAAAGGTCACATTTTAAAATTATTTATAAGGTTAAATAAGAAAATGAAAATAAAACAATTTCTACAATTAGGTTCAAACAGGAAGTATTTTCTTGATTTTGCCGCAAAATTCAAATATTCTTGCATTTCCCTGACCTTTCTTTAATTTCTTCAAATTTCCCTGACTTTTTTTTCCCAAATCCCTGACTTTCCCTGACCAAAACTCATTTCCCTGACTTTTCAGGTCTGTAGAAACCCTGTAAACACATCAGCATTTTGAGGGGAAACAAATATGGAAAATAAAATAAATAAGAGGGATGTACCTCCAAATGCTCATACTTTTAGAGAAGTATTTTAGCGTTCATCGGTACTTTTGATATTGTTGTTAACTTATATGAGCGCTAGATTATATTTGTTTCGTCACGTGTCTTGAGTGATGTGTTGTGAGTCGAGCGTACTTCATGAAAATCCATTCTTTTTTCATCTCAGAGGAAAAGAGTACAGTGAAAGACGTTCTGACTGTATTTGGTTCCGAACAAATGGAGAAACTGCACAAATCAACAACAACAAAAAGGGTGAAAATTGAAATTGAAAACTTCTTTAAAAATTGCTACGGTTTGAAAGTGTATGAACGAAAAATTTGTAAATTCTTATGTCCATTCATATCAAAATATAGTGCATAACATAACAACAGCGTTATGTTCATACAGATCGAAGCATAGTTTTGCATTAACTTTAGAAAATGTATCATAAACTTCCACAAAACTTATGGTATTAGGCTAATAAAGTTGGATTCAGTTTAAAACTTCTTTTGGGACCGGTGTTCGGGACCGAATCCGTCCGGCATTTGGAAAACGTGAAGCAAATAAAGTTCTTTATAGGGGGAAATTTGGAGTATTGCTTTTCCGTAATTTTTTTAGAAATCTAAAAAAGAAATAATACTTCTTATCATATAATACAGATTTACTTTTACTATAATATAAATTTATATCCTGACTTGAATAAGATCAATCGAAAGTTGGCTGACTGCTGCAACAAAACATTTCGTTTAATTGACCACCCTTTTTGTTCTTTGAAAATAAAATTAGGCAAAATTTATGTTAGTAAAAGATATTGCTTGGATAAATTACTATATACAAAGTATCCACTTTTTTCATTTAAAGTCTTTTATACATCAGGCGAAACAACTTTATAGGAATGGACAGCATCCGTTAGCAGTCAAACAGAAGCCAAACTGCAGACCGAAGACGATTAACTGTGCACACAGAACTTGACAAAAAGCGTGGGATTGATTTCATGTAATAAAAAGATAATTCCAGTTAGGTGTCAAACAAGCGAAATCTTCGAAATCTTTTGCGGAAACTGACGTTAAAGGTCTTGTAACGTGACCATTTATTTATTCCTCAAAACGAAACATCTACTGTTTTTAAGGTAATAGTGTAGGAAGACTAAATTTACAGGTCTGGGTATCTTTTAGTTGTTAAGAAAACGCGCAAAAAAGCTTGTGTTCATGTTAATATCAAAATAAAATGAAAAAAACAACTTTACGCATATACTATAAAAAATAATGCAAGACATACGTTTCGGGTGGTACAAGTGGCACGCCCTTCTTCGACTTCAAAAACACCATCCGACACAAGGCAGGAAGGTAGGAAAGAGAGAAATGTAAACAAAAGGACACACAGAAAAAAGGAAGTTGTCATTCGGAAGGAAAAAAATTCTTAGAAAACCAGAGTGAAAAGGAAAAATAAAGTGGAGATTAGGGGAGGGAGAATAATAAGCAAAAGAGGAACATGATTTTAAAAAAAGAAACAAAAATTAAATAAATTGAAATAGTTGACAAAAAAAGAACATTAAAAGAACAAACACAAAAACAATATATTCCCCCCGGCGTTTTTTTTTTTTTTTTTTTTTTTGCGTCTCGATAGGGGAGGGACAGAGGTCAGGTTTTCTTTTTAGAGACACTGCCGTTGGATGATTTTAGATATTTAGCGGCCTTTATTGAAATCATTATATTCCAATATTCAAAAATTCCCCCCCCCTCAAAAATGAGGGGGGGGAAAAATGACCCCTTGGGTTGCTCTCTTCCTAAAAACGGGACATTGCAGGGGACATTTTCTAAAAACGGGACATTACGGTGTCCCGAAGCTGTGCTTGGGGAAAACGGGACAACCCCTTTTAAAAATGGGTTGCTCTCTTCCTATAAACGGGACATTGCAGGGGACATTTTCTAAAAACGGGACATTACGGTGTCCCGAAGCTGTGCTTGGGGAAAACGGGACAACCCCTTTTAAAAATGGGTTGCTCTCTTCCTATAAACGGGACATTGCAGGGGACATTTTCTAAAAACGGGACATTACGGTGTCCCGAAGCTGTGCTTGGGGAAAACGGGACAAGCCACTTAAAAACGGGTGACCAAACGTCCCGTTCAAAACGGGACGTATGGTCACCTTATCCTTGGGGGAAATGCTTTTAATTTATAGATGTAGCGTTTGTAAATATTCCGCAATAAAAGTCTGCTTTTTCAATTAAGCAAACCCATCGAACATCAATGAAAGCAAGTTACTCTTGATGGGAATGAACTGGTCAACATCCGTCTACTATAGATTGATTATATAGTTGCTATATATTATTTATTTTTAATGGATGTCGATTAGTATTGTGCATATTTAATTATGTCACAAAAAATATCTAAATACAGTTTTTACAAAATGAAGCAAAGAAATTTTAAAGGAGTCGAACTGGCTCAGACCTAAATCATTTGATAATATCGAACAGACGGGCATCCAACCGAAGGCTGGTGTGGATGAGGTCTTTCATGGGCTGTCCCTGTAGAACACAACTAAGCCCTGACTAATTCCATTCAGAAAAAAAAAAAAAACTGTAATTCTGGTGAAAGTCACAAACGGAGTATCCAAAATAGTTACTGAAGTCACAAGAACGTTAAGGAGAAAAGCTTTAAATTTACGGTAGAAATGGATAGAGCGTTGGTAAATTAACTATCATATCCTTTTCGAATAAAATAATAATGCATCGAGCGTCAGTCAAAACCACTTACCCTTGGTCAGAATGAACTGGACAGCATCCGTTAATAGTCGAACAAACAGATATCAAGCCGTAGGCTGGGGTTGGCGAGGCGTTTAGACTGTCCACGCAAAACATGACAGAGACGGGATCAATCTCATCCAGCGGAAAGGTAACTCCGGCAGATATCACATAACCGAACTCTCCGAAATTATTCGCGGAAACTGAAGGGGCAAGAACGTTCGAAGGAGAGAAATAAAAAAGTGATTTGTTTTTTTACACTACTATCTGCTTCGGGAGCATAGCTGAAAATCATTGGAGTATCACACGACGTTCTACTAAGCTAGCAGGCCATGGCTGCCGTGTCAGAACGGTAGTGACGTAGAGCTGAAGGAGAAAGAAGAAATGAAGAAAAACACGGCAAATGATAACGGCTAAGGAAATTTTTTGATTTCCTTTTCTGCTTATTTTGGAGGAAGACAATTGGGAGAAAAAGGGCTGGACTCTTGGAGACTGTGCAGCTGTGACAATGGACATTCAAAACAATGGTTTGAATTGAAAATTGAACATGTCACTAACAAGTTTTAATGAAGAAATTACGATACTTTTCTTTTAAATTAAATCGTAAAAAAAATTTAAAAAAGCGAAAGAAAAAGAACTTTATTAATAAAAGTGTATTTACGCTAAAAAAGTTTACAAAACTCTAATAAAAAAAAAGGTTTTGTGCATTAGAGATTTGCAGATTTTATCCATTTTACAATATTTTCCCATTAGTAGTAGATTTATTTCTTCAGTAATAATATTTTATTACTTTTTATTATTGTGCACTTTAAAAGCAAATAAACAGAAAGATAAATATCTTAAACATCCATCGTTCTTAACACTTTTCGTGAATTATCAGTTTATGCTTTATTTTTCATACACAAATTGTAACTTAGTAGATAGATCTATTCTTTCTATAAAAAATAATGTCTTTTAAATAATAATAATAATAATAATAAATGTTAATTACTTAATATCTCTATTAAAAAATTCTTTGTAACTTGTATAACAATTGAAACTACGAACAATAACGGAGAATTTAAAATAAGCACTCCATGTTAGCAAAAAATGTTATCATAGTCATTACGATAGTTGCATACAAGCTGTCAAAACACAATATTTATAATAGAATGACAACAATAACATATTTTAAACAAAAACAATAATTTTTATTTGATCATACTGCAGTTTATATTAAATGCCAACTGAAAATTTATATGGAAACATGATAGATAAAATCAGCGCAAAGACAGTTTAAAATTTATGCGACGTAAAAGAATATAGATATAATACTTATGACACAATTAAGAAATAAAAATTTCTCATAAAATATAAGCTACTTAATCGCATAAATAAGAAGTAAGTTATATCTTATTATATATGTATTTATTTCGTACCACACCATTATTCTCAGAAGCTTAAAATGCATTTTTTTAAATAAACTTTATAATGATTTTATAATAATATAATTACACCGTTTTGAGCTAGAATAGAGATAGCAAACTTATTAAATACAATCACATGAAAAAAAATGCTATACTACTTAAAAGAAAAATATTAGCAATGAATAACTGTAATAAATATTTACTCACAGTTCTCCACGTACAGCTGCAAGAATTCGCAAGTAAATATTTAGTCAAAATGTTACTCTACGATTTAAAACAGGTTTTACAATTAAATTAAAATATTCGCAAACTTTATAGTAAAACATCATCGGTTATCGCAATATCATCACGACAACGTGGCAAGATTTCCACGTTATGAAACCAATACACAACTTTTACCATAAGCTTAAATAAGATATAATTATTTGCAACTGACTGCCCTTTACGAAATTTGCAACATTATGCACAATACACCTCACTGAACTAAAAAAAAAATCATTTAACGTAATTATTTTAGTTAAGGATCATCCCATAAAATTTCCTATTAGGAAAATAGCAGCACTTTATGGAACAGGAAAACACGTTTTGTCTAATGTAAAACAAATGTCTACCCATAACGCCCAAAATGCAGGAAAATAGGAGGAAACTATAGCGTAGGAAGGTTTTTCCCACCAATTACTTTTTGTTTTCAAATTTTATAGTGAAAGTGAATGTAAGATTTATATTTAGCCAATTTATTTAGCGTACAATTACTAGTAAAATGCGATAAAAATGCATCAGTATTTCATTTCTTATTCATAAAAATACTTTGAGAATATGTCACTGGTTGTTTCCGCGAATGATTTTTTTTTTAACAGTCGGAGAGAAATTCCCGTAAATTTATGAAAAGCTGTATTCTTTTCTTTTTCTTTTACAGAAAAAAAAAAAAAAACCATACAAAGAACTTTAGTATGAATAACAAATAGAATGATATACATATAGAATTATTTCAAGGGATTATAACAATTTTAAATCTAACGAAAGTCTCTCCCCATCCCACACTTTTTAAAGATTTTATTTCCTTCATTAAAATGTGACATAAGAATCTTTGTGTACACTTTAGCAAAATTTTTTAATCATACACGAGTTAACATGAATCTGTCCCCCATTTTTCAAGTTGCGGAAAATGCGTCCAGTGAATTTTCTCAAAATCCCAATGAGAACCTGTAAACATAAAGAGCTAAAACTGTAACAAAGATAGTTTTATGCACAGAAGGGGGTTTATGTTAGGAATCATTATGATGAATGGCAATAACAGAATAAATCACGATGGTCGAATATTCAAAAGTACTAAAAAGTTTTTGAATATTTTCCGAGGAAGTGTCACACAGCAATGAGGAAAAGTTTTGTAACTGATAAAAGTATATTTACTCAGACGAAGTATATTTACTCAGATTTGCTCAGACGAAGATAAATCACTGATGTTTTTACGAATTTCGGATAAAGCATACGATTTTTTTAACCACATACACAAAACTCTTGAACAAAATGAGTATTCCCTCTACCCCCGTAGTAATTGCAAGCTTTTGACACTTTAAAAAATACACGCGGGATAATTTTCAGGCTTGACATTATTTACTTTTTTAGAGGGTGTTGTATTGAAAAAGTACTGAAGAAAGTCACGATTAAAACAAATTAAAAGCAATTTTAGCATTGAAGCAATAGCTCAATTTACTGGATGCTTAGGTACGTCAACTATTTCTGTATTTTGGATGATATTTCAAAACTGGGATAGGTAATGATAATTCGGAGGTCACTTAAATAAATTCATACCCTTCCATTCTCGGCTAAGAATCAATTTTCATTAACATAAGTTAGTTAAAAAGTTCTACAGGAACGTTTAACTATGGAGTTGAGATTTTTAAAAATTCTCTATCCCACAACAGGAATTCAAACATTTTTGTATGAAGAATGGGCAAAATTAGATATGCTGCCCAACACTGAAAAAGTGCAACCGTTAATATCGGTCGATTTAACTACCGGCAACATAGCGATCGATCGAATCACCAATCGCGTGCCACAGAACTAAAGAGCTTTTTAAAACAGCTAATAGGTACGCACAGCCAGCTGGTAGTTAAAGCAAGCAATGGCAACGACTTTTTTTCACCGAATAACGGAGAAGTACTTGAATTAGGTGGTGTTTCACGGAACGACCACCGTGTGTTAAAGGGTTAAACTCTGTTATGTAACAAATTTACAAGAGATTACGCAAATAGCAATTCATTATGCAAGGCAGTCATTTTCTCTCAATGGTTACTTTCACGGAAGATCTTCGACACTCAATCAATTCTCATAACCATGAAAATCGCGCAATCTTCAGGGATTACTGTTAGAAAATAGCTGTAATCGCCTTCTTAATCCTGTTTAATTTTTCAATTGTCTGGTCCTTCGCTTACTGATAAACATGTGCTACATACGGCAAACGCATCATGGCCACATCAAGTCAAACTCTCAAAACGGAAGATTTTGCAACACTTTCCGAGATATTATCGAGTTTGCTTAGCTCTTTTATTTTTTTTTTCTGCCTAAGGTGGCGATATCCTTACGGCAACAACATCATTATGTAATGGGCATGCATTTCGCTGTGTTTTCTTTCATGACGAGCCAACCTTGAACTGCATTGCTTTTCAGGGCTCACTGACCGACAGACATTGTTGGTCAATGCTCACTAACGTAATGGCGATTCCTTCTTTTATGACTCAATTTCCGTTCTCATTTCTTTGCCCACTGATCTTTATTGATTATGGAACTTCCAAGTCTTTGATTTAACTTAACCCGTTTCGTTACTTTTCATATTAATGTAGTTTTCCTTATCGATCTTCTACGTTGATGGCAAAAGTAATTGAGCAAATCAGCCTGTTGGCATAACTTTTACTGCTTGTTTAACGATCCTACAATTTAATAGAATGCAACGGCAAGATAAATGGTCACGTATTTCCATTGTTTATATAGTGTTCGTTGCTATGGAATATTAAAGGTTTTAACCCGTTAAAGTATATAAAACATGATTCATTAAGCTGCAAGCAAGAAAATTCTGTGAACAGCTGGGATATTTGCCTCCATGGCGACATTTTCATTCTTTGGCGAATTTCTCATGCGCGTAATCGATAATCATTTTCCTTTATGATTGCCATTAAAACACTTTTCTTATGCATAATCCTTTGCAGATTGGCATGCTTAGCGCTGCAAAATATTTCATCTTGTCGTGGTGGCAAATATCTAAGCTGTGCCAAGTTCTGTTGTGATATTCAATGCAATAAAGCATACCTCATTTAATGAATCGAGCTTAGTAACCTTTTTTATTGACTATCATATAAGTAGCAAGAGGAATTTACAATTTAATAGTCTATTAAAATAATGGTGAAAACAATGTGAACTCAATTAAATTATAATTACTATACTTATTTAATATGCATATATATTTTCAACATGCACTTAATTCCAAGAATATTACAACAATGCAATTCGCAGTCAGAGAGCGTAGTTATTTAAAACGTTCAGAAATGAAGAGTGAATTTTTTTGAAAGTCAATTATCGGACAACAATAGAACATTTACAACAATATCACCAACAGCAACAAGCCTCCTCCATCATTTTCACAAACTGGAACATTAAGAACAGTTTCATTATATGCCTCTCCTGATTACTAGCCGGAGTTAATAAAGTACAAGAGGATTATATCTATCTCCCCCAGATCGGAGACCGAGATAAAACTGTCAGAGAAGTGGATCAAAACACCACGCAAAAGACTGCGTGCAGTCTGAACGCTGCAATTTGCTCATCAAGGTCTTGTCAGTTAATACATAATACACAAAGGCCTTTTAATCTATTTGATGTGATTCCTTTCAAGCAAAGAAGAAAAAGAACAATGATATAACTTGGGACGGTCTGTTAAAAGGATGGGCTCGCAAGAAAAAAAAATGGCGTAGGAAAAGAATGCAAACAGTTCATTAGCAATGGCACTCATGCTTATTGTAATGGCACGCTCGGAAATATTCGGTCATTCAGATCGTAACAGATAAAATATACAGGTACCGGCAGTGAAAAATAATAGGGGCCGATATTCACGGAGGAATGTTTTCCGGTGTTAAACCTCGCTAAAAGTCGTGTGGTAAATGGGCGAAAAGTGTCGTTTTCACTGCTCATGTCAAGTGCATGCAAGTTCGTATGTTACAGGGATATTTCAGGGCCTGATATCCGGAAGGGCATTTGGGGCAAGATCTTGGGCCTCCAACAAACAGGGCTGGGGGAGGGGGGAGCGAATTATCCTTTAAGTTTAAAAATTTGTAAATTTTGATTTTAATTTAAAACAAGAGACAGCGAAAATTTGTTTATGATAAATAATAGTGTTAATAGTTACTATTTCATAGCCCTCGCACTATATTCACACCCCCTTTTTTTCAGGTAAACGGTTTTAGTGTAACTGAGGCAATTATTCAGCGTAAACATCCTTTAGTCTTGGCCTTAGTGATGTATGCTGATCGCAAGGAAACCATACAGCTGATTTTTAATCGGAACTGACAAATTTAATGCCTTTCTAAGTAGAATAAAGATCTATACCACTATAAATAAATGCTCTAATATAAATATTAGGAAAATAAATAAAAAAATATTTGGAGAATGTCGCTCGAAAAAGGCTAAATGAAAGTAACAAACTTTCAGAACGGCGGCTTATATTGCTTAGTTAGTCATGAGATCGGACATTATTTCATAAACATAGATATAAAGAATTAGAAAGTGCATTAAAAGTTTGCAATTATATTTGTCTTTAATTTGCACAAACGGCAAAATTTATTGTATTCTATAAAAGAATTACTTCTTTGAATTTTATTTAGCTTTAGCTGAAATTTCGGGCTCGGACTCCGACATAAATAATATTGCTCGGGTTCGGATTAAAAGTCTTCGGGCTCGGGCTTCAAAAAATGAGCCCGAACTCATCTCTAGTGTATACGCCCAGGAAGGTTAAAGCATCGACTGCGGAAAGCATATATCTACGCCCGGGAGTGGTTAAGGGGTACACACACACACACACAATTTACACTTAATGAAGCTCATTTAATTTATCTTTTCCCAAATGATGTGATAATTTGTTTTCTGTGTGTCTTCTCTTTTTTTTTTTTTAAATAATAGGGCCATTCAATATCACGTGTGGGACTTAGATTTTAACTTTGCTTGATAAGTTTTAATTTTTTTCAGCACGTCATTTTTCAGTTTTTTTTTAAGCTAAATCTAATATGATGTGCGTTAAGAGGAGTATAAGATTTCTCTTTACTTTTAATATATAGTTTAAAATTTTATGGTTAATGAGATTGAAACTAGGAGCATATACATAAGTGTCACGCGGGTGACAATATTCCTGTCCACACGTTACACTTGTATAAATCCTTCTATCTACAATTTCATGAACCTTTAAAAGATGAACTTTGCATTAAAATTAAGGTAAATTTCTATATTTTGAATTCAGCATATTAGATTTATCTGAAAAAAAATTATAGCGCGTTTAACAAATGACAATGTATAGAGAAAGTTTACATTTCTTTCCCACACGTGATATGGAATGGCCCAATACACATTTTATTTTCGAGTTACTTTTATGATTTTAAAGTTTTTAAAATTGGATAGGGGCGACCAAATATCTACAAACAGTCCTGCTCGCGGAAACCCAGCGTTATTTGGCAATCTCTTCCCTTCTGCCAAAGAAGCGATGGCCACAGAGGACAATCACCACTGTTGTGTATTCACTGTTGTGTATTTGTAAAAATGTAAGTGAGCACTTGAGTTCTGATGATTAAAATTAAAAAGCTTAATCCTCCCACTTGAAAAAATTCATTTAAATAATATGTAAAAGAGAATTTGCATCAAAGCAATTACACTTAAGCAAAAATCAGTTCTATAAATACTAATTTCGAACTTTGAAAAATAATATACAATAAACGTATTTCAGTTAGTAAAAAATGTCGGTGAGTAAGTGATGAAAGCAGAAGATCAGTCAACGGAATTTCAAGTCTAAGCCAAAGATTGAAAAGCGAGGTTGGACAGTTTCCCCAGACAAATTAAGAAAGGGGCAATTTCTGCCGGTTCATATACCTCTACGCCAATGCTCAAGACTTTCCAAAATATAACTTCTATCATATTTCATTGCGTATAAAAAAATTTTAAGTTATGCGTGAATTATAAAAAATAAACATTGCATGAATGGAGATAATCTCCGATTCCAGTTAATGAAATTCGAGCTAACTCATCAAGATCAATCGCATGGTCACTTACCGTATCTTTCGGCACAGCTTGACGCTCAGCGGCAGATCACCGATCTTTTCGGCATCGACTAATCCGTTTATCCCGTTTGTTGTCGCATTCGTTAGCAGCTGATCCATGGAGAGGCGAACGATTTAACCAATTTCCAATAAACACAAAACGAACCGGTGTGTCTGGGACAGTGCCCAAGGAAGACATGCATCGAAAATATTACCTTGTAAAAGAACTGGATTTTACGCAATTCTCTGGCTTCTCAAGGTCGAAAGCGAATCCGGCACTGTCTTTTATCGTTTTCAAACAACGGTGGTGCTCATATCTCTCTCTCCCTTTTTTATTTATTTATTTTAATATGGTTTTATTTGTTTTCCCATCGCTTACCCCCCCCCCCTTCTTCCCCTTTTCCGATTCGTTCGATAACGGATTTTGAACGAGGAAGAAAAAGAATTTCTTTGTTTCATCGGCTTCCTGGCGATGGGAAGGAAGGCCACTGCGACCGCATTCATAGCAACCGAATCGCTAAGATTGCAAGATCGATTTTCTTCTTTTTTAATTATCATAATTGGCATTTGCAGAAAGCAAAAGACTTTATTATTGTTCTTATATCAGTTTAAGTAACAGAAAGCAGGAAGGGAAGTTAATCTAAACGAAACCCAGTTTGCGTCAGTTGTTACACATGTTCAAGGATTCTGGATGACTTTGGCTTTGAATTAAAAAAATGGCACTTGTTCGATTTTCAAGCATGGATTTATTTGTTGCGTGCACTAAGCTGAGTCTGCAAACGGTCGCAGAAAATATCTAACGTTCACTGCATGCTCATAAATGATGGGATAGGACCTTTTACATTTTAGACATTTTTTTTCGTACCCGAAGTTCTTAAAAGATATTAATCGAGTTGTTCTGTAACTTTGGACATTGTTACAACTCCTTTCCTGTGATGATTCAGACACAGATAAATTTTTGGGACCAACAAAAACTAAATAAGAAAACTTCATTTTGATCAAACTGTAGGTATATCTTTAAAAAAAAAGGAGCCTTAAGGAACGTTTGTTTAAAATTTTTGAAAAAAAAAAACTGTTCCCGCTTTTTTCGTTTAACCCAAAGAATTTTCAATAAATTTCGTCAAACTCATGCAAGATATGACAATATACCTAAACAAATATAGTGACATTTTGAATAAAATGTAAGTATTTGTGATAAAAGTATGGAAAATAAAAATTTTCAACTTCGCTATCGAAAAAATATCAATTTTTGACCTTCATAGTTCGGCAGCCAACTTTATAGATCAACTTATGTAAAAATTTCAGTGAACGAGCAACGTTACGCCAGACCAACACTGGGCCGCAGCAAAGAATTCAAAGACTAATACGGAGAATTAATAAAAATAATATTTTCTGCCATTGTCTCTCTGCAATAAAAGGAAAAACGGATTAACTATTCTTCGCGAAGTTCGAAGAGCACAAATACAGCTATTTCGGTTAGAGATGAGTTCGAGCTCATTTTTTAATAGCATTTAAGTACGAGCACGAAACCCAGCCCCAGATAAAAAGTAATTAATAAATAAGAGACAATTATTTTATTGCTAGAATATCGTGAATTTTGCTGACGGTTATGGTGTTTCAAATGAAGTGCAGTTAGAACATTGGTGATTTCCCCTTTCCCAGAGACGGAAATGGCACATTATATGCCATTATACGTCCATTACTAAGAAGATCTCATGATTAACAAAGCAACCGTTCTGAATATCCAAGTTTTACGCACCTACTAGACGCCCCTGCTTTCCTTTGTTTTATGTTTAAAAATGTGTTTATTTCTCCCAAAATGATGAATCTTTCCTTTAAATCCGTTGTTCACGGTGTCGCCACCTGTCCAGATTCCACCGGAACAGTCCCGATTTCGATGATACTGTCCAGCGTAGCCGACCTATCTAGTTTGTCCCGATTTTTCACAATGACCACCGCTCGATTCGCTCAGACTTACTTCGTCATTCTGCTTCTGTTTTGAGGTTTGGTTCGGAAGAAGGATCTTCAACTGATGAACTTTCGAAGACTACTGTCTAGTAAAGAGTGTGCTACCACAGCTCGATCAACATCAAAGTATTATTAAAAAATGGGTGCATGTATTTAAAACCTTAAAGGAGCAGGAATTAAATGCGTTATTTTGTCTTGTATCTCTCGTTTTGAGCATACTTTCTCCAATGCTTACATTGTACGAGTATTTTTAATTATGGCAAACAAATGGTTTAATGTTAGAAATCGTTGCTCTGTAGATTGAACAAAAGCAGAATTGCAAATTTTGCTAAACATGAACATGATTAATTCAGAGTTCATAAATAAATATAAACATGATGCGAACTAAGGAAAGCAGCCCATAGTAATAAAAAATATTCGTGGAGAAATAAATAGAATTAAATACAAATGGAAGGTGCAGTATTTTTTATTTTCTTTTCAATTAGATTTTCCTTCACTACAGACCGTCGCAAATTTTTTTTATCCCCGAAAGGTGGCAACGCTGGTTGTTCAATAAATGAGAAATTTCTCATGAGCTGCAGTTCAAACACAATAGCGAATTACACAGCCGGAGCTTATCTCATGTATGGTTTTGGGTATACATGGGCGCCGACAGCATAGGGCAAGGGGGGGGGGAGCAATGTCCCCCCTGGATTTTTGTATGCAGTGTTTTTCCTTGCATTTTTGCTCTTTCCAACATGGTAACCATACGTTGAAGTAGTCTTTGCCCCCCCCCCCGGGAAATATTCTGCCGGCGCCCATGTGGGTATGAAGTGCTTTTTAAAAGCGATCTGCTCGACGTTGATTTATCTTCCCCATTTCCAACATATCATTAGTGAGAATTTAAAACATCCAGCAATACTTTCAACAGTATAATAGCCAATTTCGAACTAATCTAAAGACAGAGGAGGTTAGAGCCCTCGAACAAATTGAAAATGCTCGCTCTCCATCAATTTCACAGTTCCATTTACTATTCACAGCCAAAGATATAAAAGTTGAGAATGGCCTGCCTGCCTTTTGGACGATATGAAACAATGTGCTTTGAATTCTCAAACAGACTTTTATCGGAGACCCTGCTGAGAGCAAAGTTGCCTTCCGAACAATAAAGTTAGCGCTGGAGCTTCTACCAAGTCACAGGAGGTCATTTGCATACAAAAGATACAATTTATCGCATTGAGATAAAATACCACGCAGGTCGTTGTAACGACGGCGTATAATTGCAATGAGATAATGATGAATGCAACGGAAATATTACGGCTTAAATGAAGAATACTTTGCGAGATTTATTAATATAAGCGTTTAGAAATCTTTGCTAGTTGCAGCATTAACCTTTTTACAAAACTTTTTTTTTCACTTTCCTGTTGCATATGCATATAATTTTTCTTTGAATAAATATCTTTCTTTAATTATTATTATTATCATCATCATTATTATTATTATCATCATCATCATAGTAAAAAAAAAAAGAGAGAGAGAGAGAGAGAGAGAAAGAAAAACTTAATGTAATTTAGTGTATTATTGTTGTTGTTTCCAGAAAACTAGTTACACGGGTGGTTTTTCGATAAAGAAGAAATCTGACAAATGAAAATTTCCAAGTATTGAAGTACCATGGATATGCTTGTTTTTTCACATTTATCTTCCATACGAAGCAAGTACCAACACTTTATAAGAATAATTATTTATTTCTAGAAGATAAAGCCCGTGTCGGATGCAATTACAACAGGTGCTAGAAAAAGCATTTGACAAAAATATGTCTACACTCAATCTTCATCCACTTAAAATAAATAAATTCATACTAAATTTTTATTATAAACCAAAATCAAATTTCCTGCTTTTCTGGAAACGTGCTCAAACTTTCCGCATTCGAACGATTCGTTTTTTGGGAACAGCCGCTCTTATATTAATGCTTTCTGCAAAGGAAAGAATTTAATTTGTGAAGTTTAAAAAAAACTGGGTAATCTGGAAAAACTATTTTAAATAAATTAGAGTCTCAATTTCCCCTTCAAAGCCTGATAATCGTGACGTAAATATCAATTGTGATATCTAACTTTGTCACGAAAATTATTAACTATTTTACTCTGGGAAAAAAGATGGAGCTGAAAATAGCGAAAAATCGCTTAAAAAGTAAGGAACGGGTGGATGTCCAGATTTTTAAAGTAGCGCAGATTGTTTTCTATATCTTTTTTACATAATTTGAAAATTTTCAAGCCGATGGCACCAAGAGTATGAATTTTATTTCGTTTTTAGACAATAACTTTTTAATCTGTTTGGATTAATGACGGTAAGAGTTTTGTTTTGGAATGGGTGAACTGGAATTGTGACAGAAACAGCAAGTCAGGGAACAGCGTAACTATATGGTAGGATTAATTATTTTTCTTTTTATTTCTCTTAATTAGAAAAAGGAGTGTTTTGCGCTTTCCTAATAGACTCTATAAATTTGGCCTAAAATCTTACGCTAGTTATTATTAAACCTATATTAATGTAATAAAAGATTTCTTTATTTTACTATAATTATAGATATTTAATTTTTAATGAAATCCAGGGGAATGATGAATTAATACACCTACCCAATTGAGTCAGCTTGCAATGGTTCATAACGAACACTTTGCATCTGACAATTTTTGCAGTGTAAAAACTTCCAGACATCTACGCTTCCAAAAAATAATTATCATGTAGCTAATATAGGATGGCTGTTATGCAAATGAACTCACATTGCTTGGGGTATAATGGAAACTTGGAGGAAAACTATTTAGTTAGCACCCAGAAAAAAAAATTATTTAAATAATTTTATATTATTTTAAATAATGATATTTTTTCTGCAGAATGATACTGAAATAATATATATAATATTTTCATATGATTTAAGAAGTATGTACAGAGAATAGCCAGAGTAATGTTGATCACTGCATTTGTTTTTCTTTTTATATATATATAAAAAAATGTTTTTTTTTTGACAACCATACTGCTAATGACATAGGGTTATTTCTTTTAAAAGTATCATGGTCTAAAACATTTTTTACTCGAAGTCAAAGCCCGATGTTGAGGCAATTACAACTGGCGCAAGCAAAAACCTGTGAAGAAAATGCATTTACACTCAATGCATTTCATCTTCGTTCACTTAAAAAAAAAAAAAACCTTAATATTCAGTTTTTATTATATACTAGCTGCTACCCGCGACTTCGTCCGCGTCGGCTTTAGAATTAGGTCCCGAGAGAAATGAAGCATGTGTGAATAACAAATATGTTTGCGACAAAAGAAACTGCATTTAAATATTATTTGCTTTTTACTTATTTTAAATGAAGTATAATGCATGGTAGTATACTTCATTTAAAATAAGAGAGTATGCAGAGTTACTAAATTTAGATTTTTTTTCAGGCATTTGGCGAATAGAGACAGTTACGACAGTATTTGCGAACTGTTTTGAGTGTTCTTGTAAAAGAAATATTTATGCTATATGCATGAATTTTAGCCTATGTTAATCAGGAATAGTGCAGCTTTCTATTAGCGAAAAAGTTTTAGAATCGGTTCTGTAGTTACAGAGATACCCAGAGAGCGTAATGTATTAGAATTATTTTGAGTGTTCCTGTAAAGGAACTATTTGCGCTACATGCATGAATTTTAGCCTATAATACTCAAGAATAGTGTAGCTTACTATCAGTGAAAAAAGTTTTGGAATCGGTTCAGTACTTACAGAGATACACATAGAGCGTAATGTAATTCTTATGAGTATCCCTGTAAAAGAACTATTTGTGATATATGCATAAAAGGTAGCCTATAACACTCAGGGTCCCACCAGTGTCTAAGAGGTTCTGCTCTCAAAACTGGAAGGCGGAAGGTGCCAGGTTCAAACCCCGGTCGCGCCTGTCGACCTAGCCGCTCGCAGTTTTCCGTGGTTTTCTCCAAAACCTCGCGTAAATACGGGCTAGGATCCCTTAGAAAGTTCCCCACAGAGGAATTCCTCATATAGGCCTAGGACCCTAGTGCAGTCAATCGGTCTTAATCCACAAACAAACAAACAATAATACTCAGGAATAGTGTAACTTTCAATCAGTGAAAAAAGTTTTAGAATCGGTTTAGTAGCTATAAAATTTCCATAGAGCGCAATGCATTAGAATTATTTTGAGTGTTTTTGTAAAAGAATTATTTATGCTATATGCATGAAAGGTTGCCTGTATGTTAATCCAAGGCATAAGCTATCTTCATTACAAATTTTTCCAAATCCGTTCAACCAGTTTTGTGTGATTCAGTCAAAAACATCTAAACACACAAACGTACACATTTATATTATTGGTAGGATTTGGAAATTTATGAACTTTAAGAAACACATTTGGACTTTTCTTTCTAATGCTTTTTAATTTGGCGTAAAATCAACATAATTTCCATACCATTTCATGTTTTTCAAATGCATGTGAATCTGCAAATAGAATTTCTGCTTTATTTCAAAAGCATAAATCATTTTGTGCGGGCGATAAAACGGTTTTTAATTAATAATTAGAAAAGTAATTAAAATTTCAAAATTCTGAGCCTCAGGTGCACTTTACCGAAGTCATAGGCTTATATGCTCAAATTTTCAAATTTCTGCTTTCTGTAGATTTGTCTGGAGAACATTCATTTTTATTATTATAGATAGATAGATTTGGCATAAAACTGGCATAATTTCCGTGGTATTTAATGTTTTTCAGATGCACGCGCTTCTTCATTGAAGTAATAGCATTCTTGTTAGCTCAAAACATGAATCATTTGATACGGGTGAAATTCTCCAAGCATGGAAACGTAAAAACAATTTTTAATTAATAATTTAAAAAGTAATTAAAAATCTAAAATTTTAAGTAGCCTATAGCATTTTTCAGGGTCCCATCTATATCTAAACCAAAATTCATCATAATCGAATCAGCGGTTTAGGCGTGAAAACGTCATAAACAAACAAACAAACTCACTTTCGCATTTATAATATTAGGATACTCAAATCGACTTGAATGCTCTTCTTTCTGGAATTTTCTCGTATTCCAACGAATTCGTTGGAATTCGTCGTCTGTTCATATATATATATATATATATATATATATATATATATATATATATATATATATATGAGACGTCAGATATTTCAGGTAAGCTTGAGAGTTAAGGCAGGTAATATGGTTTATTGAACATTACAATTAAGTTACAATTTAGAATGAGAAGAGGGGAGGGGAGGGGAGACGGGTACAAGAATCAGCGTGGACTCATGAAGCAGTTCCAGTGGCAGAAGTCCCCCGATTTTCGATGTGCGGGAGTATTTACGCTTACCACACCACGTGGTCTGCGAAGACACAACTCCTCCTCTCTCTTATCTCTGATCGAACCACACATATTTCCCAACATGACCCGCATCCGGGGACACAAGGGCGTGGGGACACGTGTACATCTAAAGAACTCAGAATCGACGGCCTGATGTTTGACAAATAACAAAATAAATAAAACATAGCTCCAGAGCGCGCGTGGCAAGTATGACAGGAAAGTAAAACTTACAGTGAAAGTACCCGCTTGAACAATACCCAAACTAGTAAAACCCAAATTACCTTTTTATACATTACATATATATATATATAGCATAATAAATCAAAAGCCTGTTGAAATCCCAAACTTCTAAGATGTTTTTAAACTGAGTAGTTAAAGAACAATGGAAATTCGCTTTTTAAAACCGCAACTACTACACAGCCCCTAGCAGTTTCTTTCTAAATTCCCCGCTGTTTAGTCTGACTGGCACCTTTGAATCAAAAATTCCTGTGGCCTAGATATGGGTTTGTCCAATCACTGCAGGTTGCAAAGTCACATGCCAAGACCTCAAAGAGTTAATAAAAAGGTTGACACAGACAGAGAGGGGGCTTTTTTGCGTGGCTGTAACTGTCACCAAGATCTGTACCAAAGCTGTTAAAATAAAATTATGTAAACCCGCTGGACTTCCTCTCTTGGCCCGACAACGAGTTCCAGCAGCGGGCGGCCGGGGGGCTCTAAGCTAGGGTCCCGACCGAGCCGCACCACCTCTCTTGCTCAACCCGACGATGATATTAAGCCTCTCCTGCTCTGCCCAACTTTGTGTTATTTCACACACACACATATATATATATACAGGGTGTCAGGCAAATAACACCCTGAGTTCAAAATTAAAAATATCATAAACAAAAATCAATAGAAGGGTGCAGCAAACAGTATATTTATTATGTAAGGTGTAAAAATTTTATACAGAAGTTTCAAAGTAGTATATACAGAAACCGCTAATAGATGGCGTTGTGATTGCAGACTTCTATAATGGATTGGCCTCTATATTCTCCCGATCTGACTCCCTGTGACTACTTTCTGTAGGGCACATTGAAATATGCTGTCTCCCGGAACCATCCCAACACGCTGGAAGAGCTTGAATCGTCGATTTGTGTGGCATGCGAATTCGTTTTCATTGAGGCATCACGGGCAGTGAGAGCTAATTTCATTATTCGTTTGCGACACCTCTGTAAGTTGAACCGTGAAAATTTTGAAACAATTGTATTGGGACTGCTTGCAGAAAATGAATTTACATTTATGCATGAAGATCGTCGATCGATTTTGACGTGCAGAGTCATCTGTTAGCAGTGGCGTACGCAAAGCGGTGTTTCGGGGGAGGGGGGGTCCTAATCCACCTTGTCGAAGTTTTTTAACATCAAATCGACATTTTTTTTAAAATTTTCAACATGAAGATTACCTTTTTTTTTAACATTAAGATTACATTCGTTACGCCCTCTCCCCTTAAAGGTAACCTGTTTACGCCACTGTTTGTTAGCAGCTAGCTATTGTAACTACTATTGCAAAACTTTGTATAAAAATTTTTACAGGTTACATAATAAACATACGGTTTGCTGCATTCTTCTATTGGCCTTTGTTTCTGAGATTTTTAATTTTGAAATCAGAGTGTTATTTGCTGGATACCCTGTATATTCTGGTATAATTTGGTTAATAGTATTTCAAATTTTATACTGTTTTGGCCCTCTGATTCTGATATATGTATTTTTTTGGGGGGGATATCATTTTTGCAGTAGTATTCTTCGTGTTTTACTTATTAATTATATATATATATATATATATATATATATATATATATATATATATATATATATATATATATATATATATATATATATATATATATATATGAATGTATGTTTCGGACGGTAAGTTTACAGCAACGTTGGCCGATTTCGGGCTTTGGCCGTAAGATATATACGTATATATATATATAACCGAAATCCTACATTTTTATTGTCTTTAATTATAATCTTTTGGGTATGGCCCTGATGAGAGTCCCAGAGGTTATAATTTTCATTCAGTTAATTTTTGTGTTATATATGGTTCATTGTTTTTCGATCATCATACAGTCTGGCCCTCTGTTTCTGCTGTTGTATATTTTTTCCTGAGGGGTATGTAGAGAGAGAGAAAGAGGCGATATTTACAATGATTTCATTCGAACTTTAACTGTATTTTACTGTTCGGAAAATACGAACATATGACGGCACAGACATTTAGCATGCGTTACTAAATTTTTCTTAGACTTTACTTTTCTTTAATAATTTGACTTCACACTTGTATAAATAGCTCGAATTCCGATTCGTGTCTCAAGTCGAAATATCGATCCAATGCTGTCCCGTATCTGGAAAAACGCCCATGTTAGGGCATTTGTATTTTAATGTACAACCGCATTTGATTTATTATTTGTCATGTGAGTGACACGTATTATTCAAATCTCCATTGCTGTCAAAGAAAATAAATTGTAAGAAAAATAGTCCGTAAAAAAAAAAAAAAGAAATAGAAAAGAAATAGAAAGAAGGAAAGAAAAGAAAGCAAGAAACATTTTAAGGGCTAATAGAAAATTAAGCCGTCCTTCCTTTTAACTATTAGTCAATTGACAGCCTGAATAAAGAATATTAATATGACAGGGCCACTCCCTGCTTCTTAGACATGTCAGTACCTTGTTAGAAAACAAGAATGATAAATATTTTTCCGACATTGGCGAAATTGAAAGCGCATAGTTTAAAACAAGCAAAACAAAATGTATGTTACATGTTACTTCACACATCTATTCCCTTCAGTTACGAAATTAGAAGGAAAAATGAAATAATTCTATCCTAAATACTTCTGACTGGAATTGCAACAAATGTTGCCAAGTTTTAAAATAAAATTGCATCAACTATTCAGGAAATATAACTTGTGTAAACTGTTTCACAAAGTGACGCTAATGAATGCTTCTATATTTATACAACTCTCTCGAATTTATTAAAGTGTTACAAAGTGTAATTATGTACTTTTAGCAACATATTATCAATAAGGTAATATATATGTATACATTCGATATATGATATTCATTTTTTTAATTATCTATCTATTTATTGACTATAGATGTACTACATTAATTGCAGTTTATATAATAAATAGTAAAGTGTATCCATTAAAAATATGGAAACAAACAGCATTGCGACTTCAATTTTTTTAATATACTAGCAGGTATTTAATTAGAAAATAATATGAAATAAGCATAAAAGTAGTATAATAATAGTACAACAAAAATATTTATGGCTAAATAATTATTTATTTTTAGAATAATAAATATAACTATGATATAAATATAATGATCAGTTGCGGTATTATAACAGTATTTTATTGCACGAAATGAGTGTTAATAGAAATAAATCTATTGAATACGCATTTATTATTCATTATATAAAATTTATTCCTATAAACATAAATTTCGTGTAATGAAAAGTATGCTCATTTATGATATTATTTTTTTTGTTCAATAAATATTTATTACTTAGATCTACATATTTTTTTTGATTATATTATGTTATTATTACGTTATTTTATACAGCATTAAATATAATGTATTTAAAATCTTTTTCAAGTGCACACGTCTAATACAGAAAAAGTCATCTAAATTAGAAGTAATGATCGACACTATGTAATGGCAAACATAAACTTAATAACTGATTTTTTTAAATCTATAAAAGAACTACGCAAAGTTAATTAGAAAACTTTAAAGTCCATAACAAACGTCGGTTTAGTTCTTTCATGTGAGCTTCCTAGGATGAAATATCACTAAGGTTTCAGTCCTTACTTAGTTTAAATTTGTTACTGTCCTTTTAAGCATTACAGATAGTTATAAACTTTTTTTTAATGTTGAAAAAAAAAATTCAAATGAATTTTAGAACGAAAATAGTTTTGATGAAAATCCGGTTTATAATAATCAAGTATGACACAGAAGAATTGGCACTTTTAAAAAATACACGGAAAGGACAAAAAAGAAATCAAAGTCAATCATATGAATTTGTTGAAGCGCCACTTCAGAAAATAATATACCTGTGAGATCATGGGGGGAAGCGTCCATAACTATTGCTAATAATGAGTCATCGCAACTTTTTCTATGTTTATACGCGTTTTCTTAATTCCTCTAAAATGACTGTAACACTGAAGGACAGAGAGAAAAAAATATATACCAATTATAAGTCGAATCATTAAAATTGCCTCATCTCTTCTTGGCGTAACAGTAATCAGAGAAAAAAAAAATGATTTTACTAAGACTGGTTTATGCTTCGTCCAGTGTATCGAAGTTGTATTACGTGATAAACACAGGAAGCAGACCGTATCCAATATATCATTATACTATCTTTTTTTTCCTTCAGCATTTCGACTGTCCAAGTATGGATTAATTGCCGATGAGCAGTTGTAAAAGAACTCGTTCCTTCAGGTCAAGATTGTAGTTATAGCCAAACGCGTAAGAAAAGGTAAACAAAGTGCTCAGCAGCTTGAAAAATTTTTTCAAATGCGTCTCAGTGCTGGGATTTTTCAGTTAAAAAAACGCGTGGAGAAAAAATCTGAAGGGGCACATGAGTCATCCTTGCGTTGTTGAGATGCTTGAACTTTGCAACGATAAGATTTTTTTAATCGAAGCAATAGATATAATTAGATTAATTGAACTGATTTCATTTAATGCACACGATATACTGAGACTTATTTATTTTTGTAAATAAACGTTGTTGATTATCGTTTTCAGCAAGATAAAAAACTTCGTAGTAAAATCGTTAGAATTAGCTCTTGTTTCAGGGATTTGAAATAGTATGATCATGTCAGGTTTCTTACACTTTCATGTAATAAATAATTCTTAGAGGTAAAATATGAAATCAATTAAAATTTATACTTTAACACGACTGTTTAAAATGGCAGTTTACGGAATTGCTTTTGCAAACAAGTCACTGAAAGGCATTGAACAGTGTCAATTTTATACGAAAATAGCAATTTTATCTTGCTAAAAGTAAAAACTGCAATATTAAAACAGGAAATTTGCGATTAAAAAACGAATATAAAAAAACAGGTCCAGTGAAAAAATTCTGAACACTTTGTCATGTTGTTAGGAATGCTTTATTTATTTATTTATTTATTTTTCCAGCGTTGTTATGAATGAGTATCCACTTGTAGGAAATGAGGCGGCAACATTTAAAAGGAGAATATTCAATTTTTTGAAGGAGTTAAGAAGCTCTCTTTTTCATGGGATATAAATGCTTATCGTATATCCCGGCGTATTACACGCACCATTAAATTTAGGTAAGTGTTACTATTTTGAAGCAATTACTGCTGTATAACAAGCATCTCATTTTCCCAACCGAAATCAACGGATTATTAAAAAAAAAAAAGTGAAATATCTAATGCGCTATGAGGAACAGAGGGTGACTTTCTATGGTTTGAAGAAAGATGACGATGACATTCCAGAAAATGTAAAAAAGAGGATGTATACAATGGACTTTTCATGTGATCTGACAAAGTTTGTTAGAAATTATGTACTGTGGGTTGGGTTTTTTATTGTTTATATTGTTAAATATATCGACAAACTCAATTAAATAGCTGATAATAATTATCTTTTGTACTGAAATGCATATTTGCAGCGTTTATTTATAATTTGTTTTTGTAGTTACCATTTTATATTCGGTGTATAACACGCACACGAAAAAATGAAGTAACTGTTTCAATTGGAAAATGCGTGCTATACGCCGAGATCAGTGGCGTAGCCAGAAATGTTTCATGGGGGGGGTTACAACTACTGCAACTCATATATATGTATACGTGAGTGGGATAAAGGAGTGAAAAATATACATTTTGTATGGCAAAAAATTCCTCATGGGGGTTATGACCCCCTAATCCCCCCCCCCCCTTGGCTACGCCACTGGCCGAAATATACGATATGCTTAACAGAAAAACAGCAGTTTATTCATGCAGACTGAATAGTCCTCAGAAACGCTTTCACTCCATTCAAATTAAAAATGTGAATTTTTAATAAAAACATAAATTTTTTTATTTGTTATATAGTTTGCAAATTCGGTAAGCACGCGAAAAATTTAACTTTTGAGGAAACTTATATCAAAGAGTTTATGCCCATTTCCGTTATTCCTCTCTTCATAAGAATAGAAATCATTAAAAAAAAAAGCTACTCACCAGATATTATTGAAGGCTATCTCTGCTATAGCCTGCAGCAGCATTACGATACTGAGGTGTGAATTTGTCCAGTTTTCTCTCTAAAACTCTTCTAAAATTTTTGTTTTCTTTCGAACTATTATGGCATCCTTGCCGGTTCCCGAATCCGACTGATGAATATACCCGCAAAAGCAATAGAAATAAAATCGATTACGCTATCTCATTACGTAACGGAAGCACACTCGTGCGGTGGTCTCGCGGACTGTCCACTACTCGGAGAAAAACTGTGTCACTCAATGCCGCCAGAAATGCATATAAAAGGGGAGGATTTAGGTCAGACCCGCGTGTTTTTTTTTTTTTTGCTTGTTTGATTGCTTGGAGACGCGTGTTTGTTTCAATTACCTGAGATTTTGTGAACGACGTATTTCTTTTTGTATGTGTGTGTGTGTTTATATTTTCCCACTTTCACTCCACGCCTCCTCGTCATGGGTTTGACCGGTCGTTCAGACGCCAGTGGAAATTGTTAAGGGTTTTTTTTTTCTTCTTCTTTTCTTCGTTTTTAACCGAGAGTTTTGTATTAAAATGAGGTTGAGGCTAATGCCACTGGTGGTGTTTTTGAGTTTCGACGTGGTCTCGAGCGGGTATGCACAAAACGCTGCTCTTCACCCTACTCAGTGTGTTACCATTCAAAAGTTATATTAATTACAGGAGCTAAAGCGCCATAAAATCAGAACATCTGTCTCGTTTCACCGTGCTGTACGAGTCTCTTTTAGCAGGGCCGTACCGCAAAAAAAAATTTCGGGGAGGGTCCAAAAATTTCGGAGGAGGACCAAACGATGAAAAAAGCTGAATTTTTCACAAAAAGACTTCATCATTATTATTTTGTCAAAAAAATAAAAAATTCGGGGGGGGGGGGTGTCGGAACCCCCTGGTCCACCCCTGGTCCACCCCTGGATACGGCCTTGTTTTTTTAGCGTCTTATACGAAAGTGACCGTAATTTTTAAGACGTGTTCTACGAATCCGCCTTGTATAACCCGTGTTCCCGGGGGGTCTACTGCAGTGAAGAACACAGGATTCCCTCTTGGAAGGGTTGTGACACCAGACATAAAGTTGTGACACCAGCCAACCACCTGAAAAAATGCAGAACAAAATTTGTTCTTTAGGAAAGGGTCTATCTCATGAAGTCGTGACACCAGACAACTCGTGAACATGACCACCTTCATAAAGACATCCTACACTTCAGTATACTTTAATTTGTTTCTAAATTATGTTTTTATTTATTTTTATCTTAACATAAATTATCTAATATTTATAATTATTTATAAATATTAATACTAACTCATAATTATTTATGTTATACTAATTATTTATATTATACTAAAAAACAGTGGCGGCTCGTCATTAAGGGCCAGAGGGGCCTGGTCCCACCGACTAAGCACCGTCTAAATCAAAATATCTTCCTATTATGTAAGGCAGTTCTTTCAATAATTTACCTTCATTAAAAAAATACACGCGTTTTACTCTATTTTAATACTATCCATTAAAAAACGCACTTAAAAAAGCGATAGTTATACGATTTCCCCCCCCCCCTATCTAAACCATGCTTGGGCCATGGGCTGGCCTGCCCTGAATGGGACGTCTCTTCTCCGTTCACCGGGTTGACATATTTGGCATTGAGCACAAAGCCATACTGACGCAGAATTAACTTGGCTTCCAAACGGCTTATTTGGCGCTGCCTTCTGGGCCCAGATCTTCGGGCCCTCGCACGGTGATCTACACGACCGTACGGGGAAATTTCAGCAATCGGTAGCTATTGGCGAAATTTTCCGCTCCCCGAAATCATTCTTTATTTGCGTGATCGTATTTTTGCAGTGCAGTCAGATATTTTTCTATTTTGTTTTCTTGATTTACGAAAAGCGATGTATGAATGTATTTTTTATATATGTTATTTATTTTAAAATAATTAAATCATCTAAAAATTATGAACAGGCAACTATAAAGAACATAAATATTAAATATTTAAATGTGGCTTTTTGTTTAGTAATAAAGTAAACTTTTCAATTTAACATAACTACGTAAAAAATACCAAAAGTTGTATAGTAAATTCGATAATTATTTGTCATTTGAGAAATTTTAAATACTTACGCTGTGTGAACGTGGGGATAGGTTGTTCTATATGCATATATATTTTCGCGATTTTAATTGGCAATATTTTTTTTTTTCGGGCCCCACCACTGAAACGGGTCACAAGCCGCCACTGCTAAAAAGAGAGAGAGAGAGAGAGAGAGAGAGAGAGAGAGAAGAATTTGATAAGGTCTTTGAACGTATTAAAATGACATATCAAGAACATGATAATTTTGCGATGCAAAGTTGATAACTCTTTTGGGAGGGGTCCAGACCCCCAGGACTCCACCCTTGTCTGCGCCACTGGTCTACTGTATATATATATATATATATATATACGAATTTAACGTACTAATCTTTTTTGAAAAGTCAATATATGCTCTCAAAAATGGGCAAGAATGGAAAGTTATTTTCGCTTTACAAGAGCAGGTAGCTGTGTGCTAAGATGTGGTAGAGTTGTTTTGGAGTTTAACCTGTGGGACCCAGCTTTACACTTTCTCAAGAAGAATCAACAATGGACACAGAAGGAGTTGTCTTCAGTGCTTTTGAATGGGCGCGAAAGTATTAAACCTGACTTCAAGATTGTTTTTTTTTTTAAAAAGGAAAAATGAAAAGAAAAGAGAATAAGGATGACTGATCTTTAAAAAAAATATCTGAGTACGCTATAAAAGCAATTTCAACTTCTACTACAAGGCTATATCAACAACGCATAAATCTAGTTTGGATAAAAACAACCGTAAGTAAGAGAAAATTAGTTTAAATAATACTCCCATGCTTTAAAATTATGAAGTAGCTTTGTAGATGTAACAACGGTAGCTGAAGGTTACTGCACAGAATCTTACGTCACAGATGCATATGAAGTACATTGAAAAAATTGACAAAAACTGTCATATCGATATTAATCAGGGGCTTAGCCAGGGGGGGATATCGGGATATATCCCCCCCCAAATTTTTGGATTAGTGATGAAATTCCGTCTATTTATACACATATAAGTTCATATCCCCCCCCCCGAAAAATTTTCCTGGCTACGCGCCTGATATTAATATTCATGTAGATAAAATAAGCCCTGTGTATATACATTGCTCCGAAATCGAAAATCATCTGTTTCAAGCAGGCTTCGCGAAATCGCCAGTTCTCCTGTCCAAGCCAGGACGGTCAAATTTCTGAAGTCGTCGTTCTCTTCTACGGTCGACGGTTTGCTTATGATTAAAATCAGCGATCTTAGGAAAGTTGCGATACTTTCCACTGAAAAGTAATCGTTAGAAAACTTAGCAAATTTTTCAGTTTTCAGCAATTGAACGTTCATTTAAAGCAGGACCTGGCATGCGACACATTCATGTTCATCCAATAATAACAACAACAAAAATGTAATGTAACAAATGCAAAGTAGAAAATTTCTATTAAACGTGTGTGCTGATTAATATTTTCCAACAATTGTATACCAATTATGCAAAGTAAGTTTGATTCTCATTTATTGCTATTGCGTAATGCATTCCAAATTTTCAGTACGTAACTAATAAATGAAACGTGTGTTTAAAAAAAAAAAAAAAAAAAAAAAAAAAGAGGACAGATAAATAAAAAAATTCTCAGTACGCATCCTTGCGGATTTTGCTGATTTTGCGAAGCCTGGAACGCAAGAGAATCCATGGAATGGTCCTAAAAAAGTTTGCTTGTCTCTCTGTCCGCCCGTGACGTATTTTGTTCGCATAGCATTCGAAAATTGTTGAAGTGAACGAAATGAAGTATAGTAGCATGATAGTTGGTCTGAACTTCAGTGCTGACAATGATTTTTTTCAAAATTTTCAAAGGATTTTGAGATTTTGCCAAATTGTGTAAAATTTTGTTCGGACGTCGTATTAAAATGGATACAGGGAATGAAATGAAATACGATAGCTTGATGATGAAGCAGCCTTACGTAAAATACAACCTTTGAATTCTTTCAAACCTTTCAGTGTTTGATTTTTCCAAATGTATTTAAAAATATAAATATATTTCAAAATCATATATTAATATATATATGTACGCTCTTTTAAAAAAACTTTCCTCCATTTTTGCAAGTTTTATGCTTATAAATTACAAGGATTTTTACATCAGGATTAGCTAATTCTTCAGAAAAAATAAAATAAATATAAGTAAATAAAGGTTAAGTCGTCACAATTTCAACCACAACAGAAATATTTTGATGTTTTAGAAACGTAGATATGTTAAGATTACAGGGATAACATACACATGCCACTTACTTCAGTTTTCCGGAATGCTTTCACATCCAGGAAGGACAAACCGACAACGCCTATGGGTCAAAGCAGCTAATCGAATTTATTTATCTAACGCTTCAACACAATTCCACCTTCACTTCGTCTAACGCTTATAGAGCTTTTGGTGAAAACAAAACAGCCGAAACAGTTATTTGTTTATACGCCCAAGGTGTGCGGGAACACCCCAAGATATAACCGCATGTCGTACAAGGTTAAATTTTATATAAGTTAATAATCACATTTTTCTCTTCTCTCCCCCCTCCTGCCAGTGGTCTGTTTATATAACTTTCTCGCCTGTCCAGAGAGTGACCGGTCGTTGAGGCGCCGGAATTGCTTCAACTACCACATCTGAACGCAATTTTGTAATGAATGAGGTTGAGGTTATTCTAAAGGGCTGATCAGAGCCCAAAGGGGGAAAAAAAATCATCGAATTGAATGCCTTGGAAAAGGGGAGAGGTGTGTGTGTGTGGGGGGGGGGGGGGGTTGATGAGCGAGATTCACGACTTTTTTCCTGCCAAAAACTGTCGAGGAAAATTCGAAACACGCTCATATTTATATAGCAACTTCAAAAGAGACTGAACTTTGCATATTTCATGAGCCGTGAAGGCAATTTTATGAAATTCCAGCACTGAAAAAGAAAAAAAAAAAAAAAAAAAAAAAAAACAAGTCACCAAAGTACTTTTAATTTATATAATTACGCTTGAGAAATTAAAATATAGAATAATATGTTGAACAATACAGGTTATTTCAAAACTAACTGGCGCAATGGCAAAGAGTGATAGAGTCCAGACAGCACAGCAAACTTGCATCAAACTTGCAGCAAGCTTGATTTATCAAGTTAATAAGCTTGAAAATTCCAATCGTGTAAGCTTGATGCAAGCTTGAATCAAGTGTTCTAGTTTACACTTGCCCAGCTTGCATTTAGCTTGACATTTCAAGCTTAATTTCAAGCTTAAAAAATTTTCAAAAAAAAAAAAAAATAATAATTAAATACACGGGGCGCCCGCTGGCTAACGCGACCCACATAATTTATTTTTCCGCGCATTTTCTCCCTCTACGCTGAAATTTCAATTTAATTTAATCTGTTTCCATCGAGTGTTCGTCGCTGGATAGAACCCGGGCCCTTTGGCTTCATAGTCGAGCACGCTATCCATTCCGCCACCGTAGCCTTGTGCAGCTATGACTAAAGTTTGAAGTGACTTACCACGCTGTTTTCTCGCCAAATTGATAAGTGGGCGATGTGTTATTTGTTTCTTTTATTTTTCCATGGGATGCATCAGAATTAAAATAATGCATCAAAATAAATTATATTAAAATCAAAATTAAAATAAAAAAACACGTTTTAAAACTTTCAGTACTGCAACACTCATGAAGCAATACTGCTGGCCAAAATCGAGACAAACGACTGATTTTGAAATCAATTTCGTAGTATAATTGTATTTTATTTTGACGAATTTCCATATTTGGAAATATAGAATGGGTTTACTTAACACAAATTTTGTGTTAAGTAATCTGAAATCAAAGAAACAGATAGTTAAACGTTACTTCGAAATGCTATATCACAGTTGCTAACATGTATGGAATACAAACACTTTAGTCATTTTTGTAAATATTTCTTAAAATAACAAATAATTGAAAAATTTTGCTATTTTTTAACGCTAAAAATTCTCTTTACAAATGTGGTTATTTTCCTACATATTGGTATGCTATATTGATATAGAGCATTTCGAAGAATTAAAAATAAGTTAAAATTAATTTATACAAATGTAAATTTGAATTATTTTCATTGTTCATACTTTATAGTTAAAAAAATTATTTAACTTCTGAATTTTTTTTATCCTTTGTAATTTTATTTTAAAATTACAAAAGTGTAAGATGTAAGATTTTTGGACCCTAAAATCTGTAGGCCCTGGGCAGTTGCCCCGTTTGCCCTGCCGGTAATATGGCACTGGTAATATAAAATAAAACACATCTTTTACGAACTTTCACCAAATATTAGGACGCTAGACAATTAATGTCCATTCTCTTTCACAGATGGCGCCATCAACGCTCCTTTAAAAAGGAAAAAATCACGCGAGTATCAATTTTCAAGCTTAAATCAAGCTGTATTTAAACTTGACAATTCAACTTGACTCCTGCAAGCTTACTGCCAGCTTAGAATGAGTTGAACTGTCAAGCTTGCATTAGTGCGTCAAATTCAAAGAAATGTCAATTCAAAGAAAGAATATTAAGCTTATGTGCTGTCTGGGAGGGAACCTAGGCGATCCAGACTCACAAAGCAATGCAGGGTCAGAAACGTCGTTCTTATACACTTGTTAATATTCACGTCACAAAAGTAAGCGTTATTTAACTTTTCTTATAAAGCTTTATTAAAAATAATTTTACAATTTAAAAAAACTTCATTTTTCAAAACGAAACATTATTTATAATTATCGATTTTAGTTCAGTATTTTTAGACACTGTATAAAATAATGTGTTAAATCTGAGAATTTTTTTAAGTTTAAAGATTTTATAAACTTTTGTGCACTACGTAATGTTCAATAAAGAAGGCTTATTTACTGTCAGCAATTGCTCATAATGAAACAGTTTCAAAATATTAAAAACGAACAGACAAATAGACGACGACAGGACCATACCCAGAAAATAACGGGTCCGACATTTCAGGAGGAGGGGGATCTGACTAATTGAATACCATCATATTATATATAAATATATATATATATGTAATGTGATAATTTCGGGGAGGAAGGGGGGTCCGGACACATAGAACCACCCAACTGCGTACGGCCTTGGACGGCAATGCAAAACGATAAAAGCCATCAACATTTTTCAACTTCGTTGAAAAGTTATATCTTTTTTTTTTTTTTAATCCAAATTCAAAAGAGAATTTTTATTATAAAAAATAATTATATTTACTACCACATATTTATAACCACACAATAGTTACCACAGGTTACTGTTTTTAGAATATTTCAACGCTATTTTCAACTGTTTTTTTTTTTTAATTATTTTAAGAATGGTCAAACCAACAGACAGCCGGAAAAATCGAAGACATGCAAACACTATTTAAGATTACTGCATAATACCTTTAAAGAACGATCTGAGTAAATACCTGTGCTAGCATATCACATGAAAATTTGGGAGCAGATGAATGTAATATAGAGGGATTTTGTGAGACAGATATATAAACAAGAAAGATAAACCATGCAAAACGCATGGATTATAAAACACTTTCCAACACAAAAATATTTTTTCCAAAAATTTGGCGATGTATTTTCCTTAAAACTGGCGACATTTTGGAGATAAATTTATATGCTTTAGATAGTATTATATGCTTTAAATAGATGCCTGTCTCTAAACTGTCACTGACTGTATTGTATTAAAATTATTTTGAGTGGTTCTGTAGAAAAATTATTAACTATACAAACACTACTTTCGATGGAAAGCTAGCTTCATCTTGTAATCCTTAATAACATATATCAGGTTTGTTTCATTTCAAATAGCAGAATATCGCTAAAACTAGAAGTCAAAGACCGTTGTGGAGGCAATGAATACTGGCGCTAGAAAAAGCATTTGACGAAAATTTGTGTACATTCAAAATATTTAATTTTCATCCACCTAAAATAAATAAGTTCATACTCATTTTTTATTATATACCCAAATTAAATTTTATGCTGTTCTGGAAACTCGCGGAATCTTTTCGCAATCGAAAGATTTCGTTTTGTGTACACAGCTATTCTCATGTCCATGCAAACGATTTATTTGTGGGAAAAAAAATGATAATAAACTGTGTAATCTGGAAAAGCTTTTTTAAACGAATTTGAATCCCAATTGTATGACGTCATATTCACTTGAAAAGGGTAATTTTGTCACGCAAATGATTTACTTTTTTGACTCTCGGAAATAAAATGGTGCTGAAAATAGCGAAAAATCGCTTAAAAATGAGGGAACGGCTGGATTTTCAGATTTTTAAAGTAGCGCAGATTGTTTTATATATATTTATACATGATCATGAAAAATTTCAAGCGGATCGTACAAACGGTGAAGAAATTATTAGGCTTTTTGTGTTAACTTTGTAATCTTTTTGCAGAAATGGCGGAAAAAGTTTTATCTTGAAGTCAGGGATCAGCGTAACTGTATAGTAGGATGATACGCTTGAAAGAATAACTTCCCATAGACCGCAGTGCATTGGGAATATTTTGAGTGCTCCTGTAGAAAAACTATAAATGCTACATAGACAATTTTCAATAGGGTACATGGTACAGTAGATAAGAATATCATATTAAAATTTCGTAGAAATCGATGCATATTTACGCGAGTTAGAGCACGGACGGACGGACAGACAGACAAACCGAAATCATAAACACTTTTCAACCTTGTTGGAAAGTGTTAAAAAGCAATGCACATGGGTTTTCTTTAAAAAAATGACACAGGTGTGTGACCAATATAGTTTGATTTTATGACGATGTTTTACTTTAAATAAAGAAAAAGGTATACAATTTGATCAATACTTTCCGAGATCGATTTTTGACTTCTGTTTAGTTCATGTGTCATCTGTACATCAGTCCTCTTTAAGCCTTAAATATGATTAGATTGTGACAAAATTACAGTATGTTTTAGAAATTTTTATGCTTAAAGCTCTCTCACTTGGAATAACAAAATGATTCTGTAACAAATTGCTCTCTTCTATGATGAATTAAATGTTTAAGAAACATTTGTCAGATCAAAATTCAAAGTCTGTCTAAAAATCAAAATTTATTGTTTGTAACACAATAAGCAAAAAATATTATACGAGTGTTATTTGGTAGTGAAAAAAAAAAATGCTTACATTTCACTGCATTTTAATTCTTTGTGCAGGAAAGAGGGTTTTACAGGCAAGTGCGTGAAAGTTTGAAGGTTTGGAAGAACGTTTCCGATTTATTGAATCTTTATTAAAGAATAATGATAATAATCATCCTACAAAGACGTTTTCAAAAATAAAAACCAGTCAAGTAAATAATAGAGGAGTTTTTAATAAAATATCACTCTGTATTACAAATAAATATGCAGCATGTCAGGAACATGGTTAGGAGTAAACATAGAGCTGAAATAAAAACTTTAACTTTGAGCAGCAAGGATTATTGGACCAAAACGCTGCGGCGGGTAATAGGAATGAAAATTTCGGTAATTTTTAACTTTTATTACTTGAAGAGCATCATGCAATAGCGTATGGTAAGCATTCATTCAGGCAATGGCAGATCCAAATGATAAAGGAGGGGCGGTCTCTAATTACTATCTCCAATATTTTCTCTCATATCAGCTGTTTTAGATCAGGTTTTTGAACAGTGGCGTATGGAAAGGGAAATGCTGGGAGGGATTTGATGAGGCAATAGTCCCACAAAAATATGCCAAGTGGCTAAGTTTAGTCCGTTTATTATCATCATTGAAAAAATGCAGCCCAGCGATTGGACAAGCACAACGCTGGGTCCCAGCCACGACGTCAAGCCCCCTCAATTTTGTTCAGAAAACCACTCATTTTAACTCCACCCTTTTTGTTCGAAACTTCTAGAAACTTTGCTGTTTTACTATTGAATGGCGCATTGAAAGATCTGTGAATAGAAGTACACTGGTCACGGTACGACAGTCATCAATCACCGCTGCGCTTTTCCACTAGTGAGAACGAACGGGTTGAACATGAGTTCAAAATTAAAAAAAAAAAAAAAAAACATATCCATTTCATATTAAGATGCTCCGAAATACTTACACCCCCCCCCCAACCTTTGCACACTCGACTAGGGATGGATGCGAGACGAGGCACAGATTTACAGCTTTTCTGAGAGACCAGACAAACATTTTTAACATTACGATACAGGGATTTTGCGAGACGAGGCAAAGCTTTTAGGCTGTTTTGCAAGACGCCTATTTTTCGTCTCGAGTCCATCCCTTCACTTGACATTTTCTGTCTCTGCCACCGCATTTGTACAGAATTTCTTTAGCAAGTGGCTATGACGAACACGTGCGTTCACGTTCACTTATCAACAATTAATCACTCTTTGTTTTCAAACGGCTAGAAATACTTCGGAGCCAAAATCGAAAGCATGCAGTCAGCGCTGATCTGCAGAATCCTTAATACTATTAACGAAACTCCACATCTCATGTATCATAAACAACATTTCACCAGAAGCCTCGCATTACCTCAACTCAACCCAGCAGCGTCCACTCGCTAATGCCTTCAGGAGAAAATGGCCCCGGTTACTTTACAAGGGCCAACTTAACTCGGCCTCTTTTTTCATCTCCAAGTTCGCGCATATCGCAGAATGCGGAGACTTCAAGAAAAGAACAAACGAGTTTCGACCAAGCTGCGTGGACTGGAATGTAAATGGCAACCTCAGGATATCCTAAGCAAGGCCGACAGAAGGCTAGCCAAACACATGCGGAATGTTCTTCTATTTATTTACTATTTTCTAAAGATTACTAATTTTTAAAAAAGAGTATTGCACACAGAAATGCATTTCCGCATATGTAACGTTCTACTTGATATGGACAATAAATTAAATAATTTCGGATCAGTCGACATTAGTAGCTTTTAATTTGGAGGGGGAAAAAAAAAAGAGAAACTTGAAAACTCAACCCAAATGTAGATGTGTCTGAAATATGCATTTCTCTTAGTTTAGGAATGACACTTTTTAGAAGAAGTAAAAGATAAATTTTTACTTCCTTGTAAGAAGTATAAGGAAGTAATATGATCGCGAAAATTTTCACGAGCCAAATTTCGACGAAAAAACAAATTTTGAACACCTCTAAATTTACTTTTTAAAATTTTTGCGATGCATCTCATCGTACGCTTGCATGTACGTTCATATAATGCATATAGAACCCGTTTTGTGTCCGACCACGAGTCCATTTGACCAGTTTTACTCTGGCGTCTTTACGTACTTATGTACGTATGTAACTCGCATATCTCAAATACTATTGTTCGAAGAATGTGGAAGTTTTATATTTAGGATAGTAGTAATATCTAGTTGTGTACCTCCCCTTTTGGTCCCAATCGACTGGATAGTTTATGTACAGGGCTGTCCAAAAGATTTTAAATACATTACGTTCTATGGGCAGAAATTCATTAAAGCGTATTTTAGACGCATTAGGCTATTTCTGAAACTCAGAAGTGATATATGTTGTTAAGGGTTACAAAATGAATTTCTTCATAGAAAATATCATTTTTAGTTCTGCTACAGGAACACCCAAAAAAATTTCCACATTACGGTTAATGGCATTTTTAGAGACATTCATCCATTTCAAGCCCGTCCTACCATGTAGTTAGGTAATGGTCCAACCTCGGTCACGTGCCTTCCTCTAAAGTTGACAAGTTTGGAGAATTTTTATGTACGCTTGTATGTATTTAACTCTCATATCTCAAAAACTATTAGACGTAGAATGTTGAAATTTCATATATAAGTTTGTTGTAACATCTAGTTGTGGATCTCGATTTTTGGTTCCAATTTACTGGAGAGTTTATTTACAAGCCCACTCAATAGAATTTAATTACATTAATGTCTATGGAAATCTTCAATATATTAAGTCTGTAGTTAGGAATTGTTTGGTCCATGCCCATAATCTCGTCATTCGTCATCGACCTTGGTGAGTTTTGCCGAAGTATCGCCAAATTTGGCGCCAAAAATAATTTCGTATTTCGCATAACTAAAGCTTTTAATCGTAGAATGTTGAAATTTTGTACTATTTTAACATCTTACTGTGCATCTTTTTTTTTTTTTTTTTTAACTGCAATCGAATGGGTAATTTATTTACAGGGTCACCCAGATGACTTTAAATACATTAAGGTGTGTGGATACATTCAATTCAAAAAGTCTCTTTGAAAGTATGTGATCAAGTCAATTATTACTTTGGCTATCCCCAAAATCTCGCAAACTATCTCAAGCTTGTCGGCTTTTGGCGAAATATCGCAAAATTAAGTGTCAAAATCAAATTTTTCAAACTGTACCCAGCTTGGCGGTATCAGAAATATTTGGCTAGAAATCGGTAAACCTTAGTATTACGGCAGTATTTTTTCTCTTGCAAACAAAATACTGCAGTATTTACAAAATACTGCAGTATTTTGCAGTATTTACTGCGCTAAACCTTAGTATTACTGCAGTATTTTTTCTCTTGCAAACAAAATAAGTTTAGATGAAGAGCGCCAAAAATATTTTTGATTTAGTAGACTTGCGAGAAAGTCATGTCCACATCAGATTCCCCCCCCCCCCCCCTGCGTTCTCCCAGAAACTGTATAAGCAATTATTTTATTAAACTAACTTTTTTAGTCATAAAAATTCATGTCATTTCTCACCATTTATGTGATAATGGTAAATCGCCATCTGATTTAAAATGAGCACTTCTGTTCTAATGATAACTATAATTCAAAAGGGGGGAATTGCATACAGAAATGCATTTCCGTAAATGTAACATTCTGTTTGGTATGCCCAATAAATTAAATAATTTCAGATTAGTCTTATTTGTAGATTTTGATTTGGTGTTGGGAAAAAAAATTAAAAACTCAACCAAAAGTTGGTTGTATCTGAAATGTGTATATTTCTCTTAGTTTAGAAATGACATTTTCTGTAAGTAAAAGATAAAATAATCTTTGTCTTCCTATACGTTTGCTGAAAAACCGTATGAGCAATAATTTTATTAAAGGAATAATTTTTAAAAAATCGTAAAATTCCCCCATGTTATCTTCACCATTTCTATGATGTAAATCGCCGTCTGATCTAGCATTTTAAGCTGAAATATTTTTCATCCAGTCGAAGTTATTGATTGCTATCTACCATTAATATAAATAAATATTCACACAAAAAATGTCTAAAGAAGTCAATACCTAAAAAAAAATGATTTACTTTATTTTTCTTATTTTACTAGTTTGTTATCAATACTGATATTATTATTATTATTTATTCTTTATCTTTTGCTGCGAATATTTGCTTACGATTGTTGCAATTAATCCCACCAGTGGCGTACCGCAAAAGTTCGAGGCCCCCCGCAAAAAATTTTCTGGGGCCCCCTTTGAATAATATATGCAATCGCCAGCTTTTTATGTATTCCCTTGCATTTATGATGCAAAGTGAATCAATATTAATAGTTATGAAGATTCAAAATAAAAAAAATATGAAAAAATGCTAGACTTGTAGTTTAAATTTATCTAAAATGTGCAGATTACTTAAACATAAATATTGAAAAGACTTTTTACACAAATGAAATGTTTTGTTAATGGTTGATTCCACTTCTATTAGGAACTAGCAAATATCCCGTTCTTTTTGCACGGCGAGAATTGCTTTCCTTACTTTCTTTAGTAGGAAGAAGGAATCTGTGCTTGTGTAAAGTTCACCTCTTCATAGGAAGTTGTACAGTCCTAGGTGGAAATGTTTTGAAGTTACAGAATGATCTGATATTTCTTAAGTTCTAATTTAGGCTAAAAAGAAGGCTCCAAGCTTAAATACTCCAAATTGCCATTTTGTTGCAAGTAAATTACTTCATCGGTCTTTTTTTGAGAAATATCTGGTAACATATCACTAAGAATTGCACAAATCATTAGGCAGGTTTTTTTTTTTCTTTAAGTTCTCTACGAAGGTTTTCAAATCCTGACATAAGACATTTGCAATCTCACTTCAAATTTAAAAGTGAATTATCTAACTTCTATGGGAAACAAAGAAGCTCAAACTAATAATTCATGGCACACGGAGATTGAAAAAGAAAATTAGAGGGAATATTCCTATGCTAATCTAGGGGTCGATGGAGACGAAAATGGGGTCCGTTTTTTGGGCCCTTCACAATATTACAATCGATTAAAACGGCTCTTTAACAAAATTACAATCGATTAAAACGGCCCCTTCACAAAAATACAATCGATTAAAGCGGCCCTTCATTGGCATTTTACCCTATATTTTAATCTGTTTTATAAATTATTTTAATAAACAAGCGACTTTTATTAAAATTGGAATGAAAATTCGCAAAAATAAGTGTTAAAATTCACAAAATTAAGCAATTTTCGTAAAAATGGGACCCTGAAAAAAATTTCTGGATCGACCCCTGCAATCAGAATTTGAAAAATTACGGAATTATCTCAAGTCTAGCGTCCTTTTTCATTACAGTCTGTTAACATAAATGGGTTTCTAAGTCATTTTCAAACTTGTCTGTCTCACTAACAACGGCAATCTCACTTGCTATAGCTAGCATTACATAAAAAGATATTTCATATTAGTCAACTTTTACTCACTGGAGTATCGGAGAAGTACTTTGAACGTGAAAATTGCGAAAATTCACTAAAAATAGGTGAATTACTAGATTTTTCAAATTATACGGTCGCCTGAGACGTTTTCCATATCGTTTTAGATATCTGTTGAAGTTTTCAAGCCGATCGATCGTGCAGTGTGGATTTGTATTCGTATGCTAGATAGAGAGTCAAACTTTCACATTTATACATCTAATAGTGCTAGTTTATCAGGAGCACATAAGTATTTAAAGTATCACATCAGTTTTTTAGCAAAGAATATGATGTTATAGTTGTTTAAAGTAAGAGAGCTGTCTGAATTTCAATGAGAAAAGGAATAAGCGCTAGGAGAAATCACACTGTAAATTTTTGGATGCCTTCTATCTACAAGTATATTTTTTGCCAGCTCTTTGTAAGGTGTTTCAAAACAAAAATTTTATCTCTTATGCTCTACTGTTACCTTTAAAAAACGAAAAACTTTTCTTTCCAACGGGCACTAGTCGATTAGGCATTGTCCACTACATCTGTCCGAAGGTATTTTGGCCATTTTATTATGGGGTACCCAATGGGCGGCCAGTGTTGCCCCCTATAAAGGGACGGACAAGTCAACATCCGTGCTCAAGCCGGGATTCGAACTCGGACATAAAGCGTGATAGAACGGTTCTTAAGCCACTACACCACATGGGCGTCAAAAACGAAAAGTGAAAATTCATATCTGTAAGTACTTCATTTTATTTTATAAATGATTCATTGTATAGGGACCCCTCTTCAGCCAACCCCCCCCCCCGCACTGCGGGGGTTTACGGTGCGCCACTGAATCCCACAAACATCTAAGCAACCGTTAATTCCAACATAACAGGGGCCTCGAAAATTTGGCCTAGTATGAGGCCTAGAGGCTTCGAGGCACCGTATCCAAAGTGGATTGTCTGCTAATAGAACACAACAAACAAATCTGAGTTATCGATCAACTATGCTATTTCATTTTTTTCTCGTTCGAAACAAACTGAACAAGATCGGCATTAGTTTTACAGAAAAATAACGTGATCAAAATGTAGGCAGTTAGCAGCACGACAAAACACAAAGCGAAAAAGTATTCCGAAAAGTTTTAGCGAAAAAGTAATTACACGTGTTTTTATTTTCGTTGGTCTAAAGCCAATTATTAATTGCATTGGTCTGGTCAACGTAAACAGCGTCTTTCTCTAAACTGGTGCGTCTGGTTCTTGAACCAAGCCCTTGTTGTGCACTCTCGTTAGATGCAGGAATACAATCAAATTAATAAGTACACAAACTTTAGTATTTGTAAATAAAAGTCAGCGTGTGATTAAATGCAGTGATGATTTCATGAGATTGGAGCGGAGTTATTTTGCTCATTGATTCTCAGCATACCAGCATAGAAACAGCCCAGACTAATAAAATTCCAGTATTTTGATTAGCACAAAAAAAAGAATTCCTAGTTAATGTGAGTAATATTGTAAATAATTATGTGTGTGTTTTCTTACAAAGTTTTAATTATTTCATCTTTTAAACACCAGTTTTCTCTTTAGTTATTTTTGTTATTGAGTGCAGTGTTTATAATAAAAATCCTTTTACGAATTATTTATGATTAAAAAACATTCTTCTCTTCATAAGAATGTATAAGTAAAAAAATTAAATAGGAAATGTGTACCAGTAAATAACAATTTGCCAAATAATTTATTATAATAAGCTTTTATTTCAGAACTGTTATCAAATGGTGCTATCTAGTACTTTTATAACCCCCATTGGGCTCTAGATATCAGAAATTTATATTTTAAGCTCAGTGCTAAAAAGGTCTAATGCTGAAATTAAGAAAAGTTCATTTTCAACCTGTTTCTGTTTGAAGCATATTTCTTTTTAGAAATCAATTTAAAAAGAATTGCATCAAATAACAGTAGATAAAATATCTCTGTATATTTTTTTAATAAATAAATTTAATTATTTATTTAAGGTGGGCTGTCAATTTCTAAGGGGGAGGGGGGAGGAATGAATTTAACCAATAAGTGGCACTCATGTTAGTTACTGGTGTTTCAGGCGATTTCATGATAATTTCATAGAATTTCTAGGAAATGCTGTAAATAGCTATATATAAAGTTATCTGGAGATAATTTTTGAATATACAGGGTGTCTCAAAAATGGGACTGTGGGAAATGTAAAAATGTTCAATATAAGGTAAGAAAAAAAGACTAATGTAGGTGCACCCGTAACTGATGTTGTACCAGATAAATTATTATAATAAACTTTTATCACATGGTGCTATCTATAGTGCCAGTTTAGACATTTATCTTCAATTTTATTCAGCATTTTTTATCTCCAGAGGACTGGCTCTATGCGTCAAAAATTTATATTTTATTGTAAGTGCTAAAATAATTCTGATTCTTAGAATACTTGGTTTAATGCTGAAACTAAGCAGAGGTTACTATCAACCTATTTCTATTTGAAGCCTATTTCTTTTTAGAAATTATTTAAGTCGGATTGTATGTGGTAATAGTATATAAAATATTTCTGTACATAAAATGTTCCTATTTTGTGCTTTTTTAAAACTAGATTGATTTTTTAACTTTATCTGATAATAGTTCTAAAATTGAAAAATATTTTTCTTTTCATAATATCTGTCACAATAATAACCTAGTCAAGCTTTTTAATCTTATGGGAAAGTGCTATTATTACTATTATTATCATTGATTTGCAATTTCGTCTAGTACTTTTCTTGCAAAATAATTTAACGTGAGTAAAATATCACCTTTCATTAAAATGTTTTTGTTGCTCCTTTAAAAGAGGTTTTCATTTTAAAACTAATGAGCACGTTTTTCTACTCATTTCTTAGGTGTCAATAACTAAGCACGAAGTGTCACTCTCTGGAGCCAAAATTTTTTCTTGGTATCAATTACTGGTGTAGCCACCATAACATATGAAATATAGAAAAAATATAAACTTCCAATATCTGTAATAAATTATACCATAGAATTTTTTTCAAAGTTCTCTTAAGTTTCAGAAACAAGAATTTTGTTTCGGGATAGTTTTAGTAATTGGTAATTAATAGGTAATTTTTATATTACTCTTAAAGTGGCAATTACTGGTGCCCTACCCTATATACAGGGTGATTCAAAATTAGAGGGGAAAACTTTTAGGAGAGGTAGGATAAACCAAGAGGGTTCAGAATCGTATAGAAATGCGGCGTCGGAAACGTCAACTTCATGTACCCGTACTTTGGAATAGAGTTGAACCCCACTTTGGAATAGAGTTGAAGTGTGTATCTTATTTCTTAACAAAGTAGTCTAAACAATGGACTCCTCCGACAGTTTCACCAATGTAATGAAAACATTCGGAATTAGCAAATTTTACCATGTGCAATCTGTGAAAGATGCATCATTTTTTAAAAAACTTTTTCGAAAAGTTCACTATTACTTCAACACTTCTTCTACAGTGATTATCAACAGGTGTATGAAGACGACGATTCCAACCCCATATCGCTATGGGATTCTGAACCGTTTTGCTGTAACCTACCCCTCTTAGAAATTTGTCCCTCTAATTTTGAATCACCCTGTATATATAATATATATTGAAACGAAAATTCCATGCTTCAAAATAATTTCTTTTGGTGATAATTTACTTCCTTGATCGAAGCAAAGACTGCATTGTGATCGTGAAAAGTTTCGGTATTCAGATTTTGACAGAAATGTCCATTTTGACTAGTTTTGAAAATGGACGTATTTTGCTTGACTCAAACTAATTAGCTTTAGAATGTTGAGATGTTGTATTTGGGACTGTCGCAACATCTTATTGAGTTGTGCACCACCTTTTTTGGTTGGAATGGAATCGACTGCATAATTTATTTACAGGGTCACCCAAAAGGTCTGTACAGTCATTGTTTAAACTCTGTTTCGGAGTTGTTATCTATTTCAAAGAAAACAAAATGAATTTAACAGAGGCACAAGAAAGTCATGTAGTATCCACATTAGACTTTTTAAATAAAATAAAAGCAATGTAATTCAGTGATTAATAATGATTCATTATTTAGGTGTGGTACTTTAAAATTAATGAAACAATTAAGCTGTTTTCAAGATTTGAAATATTTAAATTATGTAAGCTATTTAAAAGAAATTAACTTATTTTAAATACTTAACCTTAATAAATAGTAACATACAACATGATTTACTTGACAATAATTAAGAACCATTCAGCAATACTTCACAAAATAAAGTGTTTAAGTTGGAAATATTCTAAAAATGCAAAAAAGGGAAAATACACTCATAGAAAACTATAATCATATCTTTTTCATACTATTCAAAGATTGTCTGACGAGATTTTGTAATCATGTCATGTTTTTAAAAAGTCACCTATCATGTTTAATGAATTACTAAACCTTTAAGCATTGCTATTGAAGCAAATTTATTTATTTACTTATCTATTTGTATAGAATTCATCAGACGCGAATTTTAAATATTTTTCATTTAAAGATAAATATGAATAAAAGATAATCCATATTTAATGCAACTTTGATTTAAAAACTTGTTTTAAAAATCTTTCAAAGTTTGAAACATTAAAAACTCCATATCAGATGCTTAGACGAAAATGCATTAAGCACTATGACAACAAAAAAGTTAATTTTACTTTGTTCAGTAATTTTTAGTCAATATTAGAATAATTCAATCTAAAACAAACTCCAAATATTTTTAATAAATTGAAGATATTTTTTTTTAATATTGCATTAATATAAAACTATTTATCGGCTTTTATTGTTATCTATGTAATAAGTTATGTACGAGGCAACAAAGAATAAATAGTTGCTATTGCATAATAAATTGAATTTTTTTACAACGTTTTTAAATTTATCATTTAAACACAAAGGTAAATAATGAATAGCCACAAAGAAATATGCATTATAAAAAAGTAAGCATATACTTTAAGAAAACTAAATATCAATGCATTAGCTCTAGAACTAAAAATAATCATTTTGAATCTAAATTACATTTAAATATAAATATATATAAATTACTCTGAAACTCTTTCTTCCCCTTCTCTCTCTTTTCTAAAAATTAATTGGTCTCTTCAATAACATACACTCCGACATTTTCCCTTTCTGTGTTACCTCTAAGGATTAAATAATAACACAAACAACAAGAAATCGTATTTTCTCACTTTTCCTTTCCCTTCACAGCCGTAACCTTTAAACCAAAATTTCTCGAAGCATCGGTTCGATACCTTTGGGTCACTGATGCATTGCCCAACACCTCCATTAACCTCTTCTATCGTCATTACAATGGTTTTTTCATTTTTATTTTTTCTCTCTTCTTATTTGTGACTTTTCGCAGAAACGCATTTCTCTCTCTGTAAAGGGGTCTGTTTTAACAACCGACCTTCACCGACTGCGCCCGAGCACGTCATAATCCTGAAAACCAGGTAGGTCACCTGGTGAGAAGTCCCATTTTTATTTTTTTTTTCTCCTCGCTTAGTCAATCGATACCCTGTCTCTATTTTAGTTTTTCTCTTTTCACAAATGTCCAACATGCGTTTTTTGGGTGAAACGATAGGGACGGCTTCTATGTAAACAAACTGAAAAACGTGAATTAAAAAAAAAATCAAAATCAAGAGAGATAAATCATGATAAATGCAACGATTATGAAACACTTTCCTATGCAGCAATCTTTTTGCGCCAAATTTGGCGATGTATTGTCGTCATATTTCGCGATGTTTTGGAAATATTGTTGCAATTTTGTAGATACTGTAAAAAACTTAAATATTATTTACATCCTTCACATGAAGAGTAAACTATTATAAATAATTAAAAAAATAAAACGCTTTGTAAAATAACATCATAAAGTTCACTTCAACGGCCAGACAGCTGTTTCGAGCAAAAACTTGTTTGCCCTTCTTCAGTGACAAACACCTGTTGATAGGAACGGAGAACTGTAAAGAAAGTAAACAGAAACCAGCGCGACGAACAAGTCGTTGCCAAAGCAGAGGAACTAAAAAGGAAGAAACCAGGGAAAGGGGAGGGGAAAAGAAAGGTGGATACAAAGTCAAAATATAGAAAAATACAAAGAATACAGGAAAATAAAAATAAAAAAAGGGGGGGGGGTGGCACAAAAAAGGAACATGCAAAAGAACAAAAAACAGTACAACAAAAGACAACAGCCGTCTTACAGCACAGCTAACTAAACATTAAATAATTTTACGTCGCGTTAATAGTATATCCTGTGGTAGTGTTAACAGAAAAAGACTGCACCTGAACTTTTTTTTTTCTTGGAGATTATGTTTTGTCACAAGTAGTTATGATCACATTTTAGAAAAATGTTCTCTTCTTGCGTAGCGAAGAGCGGGTACACAGCTATTTAATTATAAAATAAAACGTTCTTCACATCATGTAGTATCTAAGGTATTAATGGTATAACTTAAACCTAAAAAAGAGTATGATGTATAAATGAGACATTTTGAAAGTTAAGAATTTTCGCTGCAAACCGTCAGTCTTTTCTTTTTCTGATCGCGAATGACACCGACATAGTGTTTTGTGTCATAATATCGCAATGGTATCAGATTAGTACTTATACTAACTTTACGAATAACTAATGAGTAACTTTACGACAAGAATCAAATCATTTTCCTTATTTTTAGATTCCACATCACTGAATCAATTCGAATTATAAATGTAAGAAAATTTTTCGTTTCCTACCGTGCGAAGAACGGGTACACAGCTAGTAACATATTTAAATTTCGTACTCACTGATGCATATTTACGGCAGTTATAGCACAGATGGAACGACACACAGACAAATCGAAATTGCGACCACTTTTCAACCTCTTTGGAAAGTGTTGAAAAAAAAAGAAGAAAAAGAAGCGCTATCCCCACATTCGATTACTGGCCCTGGACCCAGGATCAGGGACAGGCCCTATCTCACCCCCCCCCCTTTGTTTCCATCTGTATGCTGCATTAAAATTGCACTCGTATATCTTGCCCATACTCTTTTTAGAATGCAATTTAACCTACAAATATGGAGAATAAGTATGGTAACTATTTTATAAGTCCAAACTATATTTATAAAATTATGTTACAAATGACAAGAGTTAAGTACCCTATGAAGGTATTCAGTTTCATACTAAAAGAGCTAAACTTTATGATTACTAGTAATGGTTACATTTGACTTATTTAAAACAAAACCATATACATGATAAAATTTCCATCCAATTACGGCCCCTCCTTTAGGCCCGGGGGTAGGGGGTATTGCCCCCTCCTGTCCCTCTCTCTCGGCGGGCCTGGCAGAAAGAAAGGACGGAGATAATACGCACGCAAGTTCACACAACTCACGCAATGATAAATTTTACTAAATTTTCATGATAAACGGCTTATCATAAACGTACTATTTTAAATTTTAAGCTATAATTAGCTGTAGTATTCTACAATTTTGTTGCCTAAAAAATATAATCAAAATATTTTTTCCTAGTTTGTATTATAGTTATAGTCATTATAAAAATTGAAACTGCGTTGGGCTAGACTTGTGGCCTCCCCAGGGCCGGTCCCTGGAAACCACGTATTCACCTAGACGTACCCTTCAAGGGGCCTTGAGAAGAAGGAAGAAGAAATAATCTATGTTAAAACTATACATAACGTTATACACATCGATTCACGAACTCTATTTTTTAAATTAATTTAAATGTTCGAATTATTTGTGAAATAGAACCTAGTCAAATATACTGACTGCAAAAATATTTTATTGACGAATGTTACTACCCAGCAAACACACAACTGCTGGCAAAATGACGGCAAGGTACCTGTCGTGCTGGCAAAGTGCCGTGGCCGTACAGCGTATAAGGAAACAATAAATAAATAAGTAAATCAGTAGGGGAAAGTACAGGAGGGAGAAGCTAGATATCTCGGGCAAAGTTTGTTAAAATTGCAATGTAAAGAAAACTGAAATTTTTTAGACGAAGCATTTTTTCTGAATGCCCATTTTAAATTAAAGGCGAGCTCAAAAGGCGAAAAACTTAGAAAGTTAGAATTTGTAGAAGATTAAGGGAAAAAAAGCTTAATCGCTGACGTCCAATTAACAATTAAAATTTCGGAGGCGGGGGGGGGGGGGGGGGGTATCAAAGCCTCATGACTATGTGCTAGTTACCGAAGCGTGATCATATAGTTCAGAGTAAAAAGCTATTTAACAGTGAAATCTATTAAAAGTATGTGCAATCTATGAGACCGAGTTGAATTACATTAAGATGTTTGTACGAAAATAGCATTTTTTTTATCGGAAGGTTTTAACACACACACAGACACGCACAACAACAACAACAACGCAAACACGAAGAAAACTTTATTTGGCAACGAAAATATTTACTTTGTGCACACACTCCTAAAGACTCCTGCAGTTTATCGTTAGTATTTTATGCTTTTTCGAAAACAAATAGGTCAGGAAATTAATTAAGGAAGAAATTGAGAAACAAAGCCAGGTTGAATGAATTTCTAAAAATCTATGACTTTCAGAGCACATCAATCATCATTATGCTTTTTTTTTTTTTTTTTAATCATGCAAACTTTCGGTTTTAATATGTTTGGCAGTTTGCGTAACCATTACACTTTGCAAACGAAAGAACAAACTTCAACTTTAACAGTTTTTAAAAAAAATCGAAATTTTGATTCTGAAAAACTATTATTCCTCTAAATTTCACGAACTGCATTGGGGTTATCTATTCTATTTATTTATACCTCATGGGTTGTGTAGTGGCTAGGGGACCATTCTACCATATCACGGTACCAGGTTCGATTCCTGGTGGGGGGTTGGGTGTCATTTCGCCTGTCGCTTCATAGGAGGCAGCGCTGATCCACGGATTAGTTGCCTCCATAATAATCTAATCGGTGCTTCTGACCTAGCAGTGGACATCGCCTATAAACGGCAAGTGCCCGCCAGTTTAAAAAAAAAAAATCTATTTATTTATTATTTTTGTTAATAATATTCTCCTGAAAGAGTTAATTTCAAAAGAATATTGCTTACTAAGAAATTTTAATGAGAATCCCGGCATAAAAGTTATCACTTTCCTGACTGTGTGAAGGGAAGGCTGGAACTTTTCTCCAGCTGGAGAACTATGGACCCTACTCGAAATGTACATGGGCGTCAGCAAAAAAGTTTCCCAAGGAGGAGGGGAGGCAAAAATTATTTCAACATATGGTTACTTTGTTGGGAAACGCAAAAAGCAGGGGGGGGGACGGCACACAAAAATACAGAGGGACGCAAATGCCCTCTTGTCTATAGCTGCCGACGCCTATGGAAATGTGCATACTGTACTACTTTTTGCCTACTTTTTGTATATGTGTTATATGCAAAACTAGGGATGCAACGGATATCCGGCAAACATACTGCATCCGGCCTATCCGGCGAATATGCCGGATATTACAAATATCCGGCAGTACATCCGGCCTAAAACTTAAGAAATAGCATAATAAATGAATAAGTTCTTAAAACTTCAATAATAAAAAATGAGAAAATACAAAGTTTTGCGAAAATATTTTGTTTTCAATACTTTTTAGAATACATTTTTATCAAGCATATATATATATATATATATATATATATATATATATATATATATATATATATATATAAAATGGGGTTGAGGGGCCGGTGGGGGGGAATTGAGTACTTACTATCTTTTATTAAGGTTGGAGTAAATTATCACTAGAGGAAATTACTGTACAAAAACACAGTTTTTCAATCTTTGTAAGAGTTCGGTTACCCCCCCCCCTCCCATAAATTGACCCTGTTTATATGAACAGTGTATGTGTTGTAGTACTGCTAGATGGTTAGACAATGTGTCCCCCCCCCCCTCAATTTTGATAAAGTAAGGAAATCTGTTACACTGATTTTCCAACAGTTGAATGGAGATGTCTTTCTTTCAAGAACTGATTTTGAAAGATATTTATCTAACTCTAGAAGGAGAGCATCCATGATATTGTTATTTGTATCAGCTTTAGTTGCAGTAAAACTGGTACAAATTTCATGGCAATAACCCCAAAAATATTTCTGATTTTTGAATTAAATGATTTAAAGCTAATGAGAAAATTTAAAGAAAAAAGTAATAGCTGAATTATCTAAACTAGTGAAAACAAAACAGAAAAAGAAGAAAATATACTGCTACCGGATATTCGGTATCCGGTATCCGGCCAATTTGATATCCGTTGCTTCACTATACAAAACTACTTCAATTTTAAATTTCCACACGCTTGATCTAAGAATCCATGAGTAAATTCATGCAAGATCCTCTTTAGTTAATATTTTTATTTTTCTCACATCGTTTGTATTATTATATTTTATTATTAGTGCTTCAGTAAAATTTCATTTTAATTGTCAGGGTAGAATGAAAAAAATTATAACGCATTTTAAATAATTAAATGCCATATCAAATTTCTTTTAAAAAAACTTTTAACTGTTAAAATTCCGTAGCTTTAATTTAGAGATGTCCCGCCGCTCCAATATCTTTAGCAACCGCGCTGCATAATGACTCGTGATCTTAAGACTTTATTGTCTACTTTTGTTGTTGCTGTTAATTTTAAGGACAGGATGTTAAACATGGTTTTGTATTAATAAAGGAAATTCCAGCATAAAAATTTCCCTTGAGGATGTACTATCCCAATTCCCGTGCAGAGAGAATAATCAAAACAATTTTCCAGATCTTTTATTCTTTAATATACTTTAATAAGGAATTGTATTAAGAACTAGCTGAAGTACCCGTTCTTCGCACGGGAATGAATGGACTTTTTGATATTAATATTTGTTGTGATTACTATTTATTGTAATAAAGAGATATAGCAAAATGGATATCGCGTTATATTATGTTCAATAATCATGCATACTGAATTTCAAGGCAATCGTTTTTACGGTGCAGAAGGCGATGCGGCGTAGCACAATCTAGTGGCGAGTTTTAGCAAAACGGATACGGCAAAAATATTCTTCGCATTCAGATATCGATGTATAAGAATTTTCATGACAATCGGCTGAATAGTCTTGAAGTTCATGTGTTGACGCGACATCTAGTGTCAAGTTATAGGAAAATGGATCGTGCCAAACTCTTCCCCGTGTTCAAATATCTATGTATACCTATCACAGTCAAGAAGTGATACACTGAAGGGCCATCTAGTGGTTAATTAAAGTAATGATTTGCTACAGCCCCGTCATGTGGCGAGTTATAGCAAAATGGATAACGCCAAAATATTCTCATTGTTCAAATAGCTATGTATACTGATTTTCATAGCCACCGTTTGAATGGTCAAAAATTTGGCCTGCTGCAGCGTCATCTAGTGGCGAGTTAAAATAATAATGCATTGCAGTGCCATCTAGTGGTGAGTAACATCAAAAGTAACGCAGTTAGAATATATTCTTCGTTCTCAAATGTGTAAGTATAAAAAATTTTATGCCGATCAGTCGAACGGTATAGAAGTTGATGCGTTGCAGCGCTATTTAGCGGTAAGTTACAGCAAATGGATAGTGAAAAATATTCTCCGTGTTCTAATATTCGCGTGTACCAAATTTCATCGAAATTGGTTGGACGATATTCGCATAGCAAACGGCTAAATGGAACAGAATTCGACGTTCTGCTGCGCCACCTAGTGAAAAGTTAGAGGAAAACGGATAGCATAAAAACCTTCTCCATGATAAAAGACTTAGGTGAACCAAATTTCATGGTGATCGGTGAATCGGTGCTGGAGTTTTTCAACCTCCTACACACATACCAACATTCATTTTTATCTATAACCAGTCTTATTATACGTATATACCAGTCTCAAGTAAAATCCAGTTTCAAATCTAAGTACCAGTGCCAGCATACGCCATTTTGCAAGAGTTTTTTCAGGGAATCATTCGAAGCATTGACTTAGCAGCAATCAAAATGGGAAATGGTTCGACCGCCAGGCATTTATTTGAAAAGTGGAATCCCTTAATACAGCCGCATTTTTAAATTATCAACTATAACATGTTTTATTCATCGTTACCTCGATGTACTAAATGCGAAGATTTCAATTTTCTGAAATTTGGCGGATTTCCCCCAAGTTAAATCAATGTACTCAATTGGCGAGAATTCTGAAGCTACATCGCTTGAAATGCCCTAATAACTGCATTATTTCTGCACGGATAGTTAAAATTTAATGCTGTATTCTAAGAAAAACCTATACACTTGTTTTCAAAAATGCTATTCCCTTAAGCTCTCAGTAAATTGCGCCCAAAAGCCTAAAACTGTGCAAACCGCTAGAACTCACTCTCTAAAAATCGGCCTATCAGCCATTTTTTTTTCGCCAAACTAAAAAAAATTACATATTAGTCTCGGATATCTTCGATCCTCATTGTTTTGCGTATAAAACATTTCATTCCTGCTCTCATTTCTTATGCGTACACGATATTATAATTTAAAAAATAACCTAAAAAAATAAACTAAAAAAATCATTATTATTCTTTTATTTTTACTTTAAGAATTTAAAACATTTTATTCGGCAAAATCGCCACACATGGCAACCAAGATGCTTATTTCACACACTTTTTTCACTACAAGGGTTAATATTACGTAAAGCTTTCTGCGTTGAGAACATAAAAAATCTCTTAAATTCCGGGAACGGAAATTAAGAGAACCATTCAGGAGGAAAATGTTTTTAAGTGGAGTTTCAAAGTTTTAAAGTGGACTATCATTTATTCTATATTATTTTACATATCTGTGTAAAATTTCAGGCTGACAGGTCCATTTTTGTGGAATTGTATACTACCCAAATCAACAAATTGACAAACAGAATTTCATTTTTATTTATAAGATAACCTACGCTTGTTTTTAAAAATAACCTCTCATTAAATTGCGCCAAGCGCTAGAATCATAGAAAATCTGACACACTTTCAGATTTTTAAATACGCACTAAAGTGCTATATATAAAAAGAGTTATAATCCATGGGTCTTCCCTATTTTCGTTCTTTCTTTCATTAAGTTGGAAAGTGTATCATTATTCATGAGTGTGATTCAACAAAATTAAAATTGATATTTCTAACATCCTTTTCTGGATGTAATACATTAGATGCAGGAAAGCTGCTCAGAAAAATGCACAATTCCAACTGAATGAAAATTTCAAAAACTTATACGCAGGTGTATTCATAACCCAAATAGCAGACGATTAAATTACGATAAATAGCGCCAAGCGTTAGAATCCTCCTCAAAATCGCGAGAATGCTGAAGATAGATCGCTTGAAATCCCTTAATAACTGCATTATTTTCGCACGGATCGTTAAAATTTAACGCTGTATTCTAATAAAACCTTTGCACTTGTTTTCAAAAATCCGTTTCCTTAAGCTCTCAGTAAATTGCGCCAAGCAGGAAACTGTGCAAACCGCTAGAACTCACTTTCTCGGCATTTGAGCCATTTTATTTTTTCGCCAATTCGACATTCTGGTTCTCTAACATCCGGTTTCGTTAAATTTCCTCTGACATTCTTTTCGATAAAATAATAGAAAATAATTAAAACTTTGTAAGAAACACACATAAATGCTACTTATCGCACTGGACACAAGTTTGGGACAAAAAAAATTTCATCCTTCTTCCGCAGTTGTCCATACACAGACTCTTGATACAAAAAATAATAGTACCTCAGAGTAAAATTTTATTTTAATTGGCAGGTAGAATAAAACATTAATGAAGTATCTCGACATGAGATTCAAGACCTTCAAATTTTGAAAAGAATTGAAAACCCAAATGCTTCTTCTTTTTAACCTTTCTAACAGGCAAAAACTATTTTAGAGTGACCGACCTTGAGTCAAAAGTGGGCCATTACTTATGTAAGCTTTTGCATTCATTAAAAAAAAGCAAAATAATCAAGTTTTGTTATATAAGCATATTGAGATGGGATTACCATTAATTTTGGACAACGGGAATTATGAAGAGCAATAAACAATGAATAATTATTTAAATTTAAATTACTGGTATTCGGGGCAAAGAATAAATTGTCGATTAGAATTTGTGCGTGAACAAAACAGTAACTCATTAGTCTGCAGTGAAAATTTTTAAAGATTTTATTTTGCTTTTCGAAAATCCATTTCTATTAAAACCATCGTAGTAGGGAGAGGGAAAAAGAAATCAACAGAGTGTGATGAGAAGAAAAAATATTGCATACTTTTGCCTTCAAGGTTTTATTCACAGATAATAGCCTAACAATTAGTTAAACAATAGTGCCTATGTCTATGAAATGCTCTCATATTTGGCCAAAATAAGTAACGATTTAAAAAAAAAAAAACATATAATGATCACAAAGTTTTGATGCAATGAAAATTAATTTTGCCTGAAATATGATGCAACGATTTTGAGTTGTTTCAGTTTCTAATTCCCCCATTCAAGGTCGTTATCTGGATATTTTTCCACACAAGGATGTGCTGACACGTGATGATCTCGTGAGGATATTTCTCCTCCCCTAATAATTGCTCTCTCGGCTGACAGGCACGTTTTCCTTTTTGCAGCATTTTTCTGGAATGCCGTGACATTCCAGAGAAAGATGAGCACTGTGGAACGCTGCGGAGCGAATGCCGATTTTTGACACATCCAAGAAAAGTTTTTTTTTTTTTTTTTTTAAACACACCGCGGAGTGGATGTGAAAATCTTGAAAGATGCTGCTCACGCAGGAAATTGCAAAGAAATCGACCAGTTTTCTTGACCCTTATGTAGCAATGTTTTGTTCGTTTTGCCGAATTTTAACTAAAAATTCTAGTTTGCATGTTAATGGCCGAACGGACAAATATGAGAGTTATAGTGACAGAATGAACTTTTTAATGATAGTGATAAACATATGAATATTAAAACGTAATTTATTAATTAAGTAATTAAAAAATACTCGTCCAAAATCATAAAATACACTAGACTTATTGTATTAATAATTTACGTGGGCTTTGGGCCATTCACGTCTGTAAGGCATGCGGATGACAAAAGAACAGGGGCATTTAGATGACAAAACGCAATTAAACGTAAAGTGTCAAATTTGGAACGTTTCCGATCCAAACTGGATTCATGATTTCGCTACTAAGAAGAGCTTAAAATTACACGATAATATAAAAAGCACAGGTTCTGAGAAATAGGTTTTACTGAAATACTCCAATAGTTGAAGAAAGCCATAGTTGTCCACCTATGCACTTAAAAAAAAAAAAAATATTTACCTAGACTTAAAAAAAAGCGAAAGAGAAATCATGCCAAATGCATCGATTACAAAACATTTTCCAACACAACAGTATTTTTTACGTCAAGTATGGCGATGTATTATACTTAAATCTGGAGTGATTGTAGTTCAGTGGTTAAGGCAAAGCGACAGATTGACTATCTACGTATCTACTTGGCCGCATGATCTTTTTAAAGGTTTATGGAGCGTATTTACATTACCTTTGGAGAAAATCGCCAAAAACTCCAGACAGCTCGTTAGACCTACAGCCACGGGGTAGGCAAAATCCCAGGACTTTTACACTTCGGCGAGATTTTAGAAATAATTTTTTTAAAGCCGTATTTCACTATCAATTTAATTTTGCAAGACCCTTTAAAATTTATTTCCATCTTTTAATCGATGAGTAAACAATTATAAACGTTTATATACATATTGTATTGTTCCTGACAAAGATGAATGTCTCCACAGTGCCATAGACAATAATGTATTGAAAGTCTTAGATGAAATATAAACGTTAGAGGCAGTGGCGGCTTGTGACCCGTTTCAGCGGTGGGGCCCGAAAAAAAAATAGTGCCAATTAAAATCGCGAAAATATATGTGCATATAGAAAAACCTATCCCCACGTGCACACGCGTATTTAAAATTTCTCAAATGACAAATAATTATCGAATTTACTATATAACTTTTGCTACTTTTTACCTAGTTATGTTAAACTGAAAAGTTTATTTTATTACTAAACAAAAAGCCACATTTAAATATTTAATATTTATGTTCCTTATAGTTGCCTGTTCATAATTTTTAGATGATTTATTTATTTTAAAATAAATATCAACATATATAAAAAATACATTTATACATCGTTTTTCATAAATCAAGAAAACAAAACAGAAAAATATCTGACTGCACTGCAAAAATACGATCACGCAAATAAAAAATGATTTCCTCCTAAGCGGAAAATTTCACCAATAGCTACCGATTGCTGAAATTTCCCCGTACGGTCGTGTAGATCACCGTGCGAGGGCCCGAAGATCTGGGCCCAGAAGGCAGCGCCAAATAAGCCGTTTGGAAGCCCAGTTAATTCCGATTCAGTATGGCTTTTGTGCTCAATGCCAAGTATGTCAACCCGGTGAACGGAGAAGAGACGCCCAATTCAGGGCAAGCCAGCCCATGGCCCATGTATGGTTTAGATAACGGAAAAATCGTATAACTATCGCTTTTTTAAGTGCGTTTTTTAATGGATAGTATTAAAATAGAGTAAATCGCGTGTATTTTTTTTATGAAAGTGAATTATTTGAAGAACTGCCTTACATAATTGGAAGATACTTTGATTTAAATGGTGCTTAGTCGGTGGGGCCAGGCCCCTCTGGCCCTTAATGACGAGCCGCCTCTGGTTAGAGGCGCTATTTTCGATCGAGATCATTGCTTTGTGATCCTTAATAACATATATGACTTTTATTTTGTTTCAATTAGAAGAATAAGCCTGAAATATGCTTTAAATAATGATTAACCATGGAACGTAATGTATTAATTCTCCTGTAAAAAATCCGTAAATGCTTCATACACCTTTTTCAATGGGTACATGGTACTGTACATAGGAATAACCTATATAAATTTCGTAGTAATCGTTGCATATTTAGGGCAGCTAGAGCACAAAAGGATGGAGGACGTTCAGACAAACAAAAATCATAAATACTTTAATCTTATTGGAGGATGATAAAAATATAAATATCATCTTATACCACGTAACAGTACCGCACGGACGCGGAGAGCGAGAAATTTACTCTTTTAAGGTTTAGCAGTCTAAAATGGTCCACCCGGACCATTCCCAATCGCGAACCAGTCGACAAGCTTGCCGAGATTTGGGCTATTTTTGAGGAAGACACACGACCGTTGTTGGACCATTAGCTAGCAATATAGTAGGATGGTACTGCACTTGAAATGGGTGGATGTCTGTAAAACTGCCATTGACAGAAAATGTATTGAAGTGCTCCTGTAGAAGAACTGTGAATGATTGAAGCACAATTTTTGATGGACAGCTTTATCTTGTAATCCTTAATGACATTTAAAAATTTTGTTTCGTTTGAAGTCCCCGAATATCTCTAAACTACGCTTTAAAGAATGACTGCCCATAGACCGTAATGTATTGGAATTCTTGTGAGTAAAGCATCTATGAATACTACGTATGCCATTTTCAACAGGGTACTTAGTACTGTATGTAAGAATAACATATATACATTTCGTAGTAATTGATGCGTATTTACTACATTATTACAGCAGACAAACCAAAATCATAAAACAATTTTCACCTTGTTGGAGAGTGTTAAAAACGATAATCTGATACTTGATGAAAATTTTGCCAAATAATTCTTATTTCTAATAATGAAAACTACACACACTACAATAAGCAGAATGCCACGTACACTACAATCAGCAGATTATTGTCTATGGTAATGTGGAGACATTCATCTTTGTTAAGCACAATACAATATGTATATAAACGTTTATAATTGTTTACTCTTCAGTTAAAAGATCATTATCCACAAAAAGAGTAAATGACTAATTTCATACTCTATTTACAGCATTACAGGTACTTTGAGTAACAGAATCCTGTTGCTACATAAGTTGTTCAACCCCAACAGCACTGTGATATCCAATACCACGAGCTTGATGTCATTTCCAGAATTCTTAGATATGAAAAAATACTTTAAAACAAATGGGACATTAGCTTACTGGTGTTGTAAAAATACTCTGAATTTTAATGCTATTCTAGCTATCTTACATTTTATTTTCTTGGTATCTCTGGTAACATTTCAAACTCGGCAGAAGCAGCGATGTCTGGTGTCGAAAAATTTGGATTTGTTTTTAGAGCTTTAATCCAGTAGATCACATATGGACAACCTCTGGGCCGCGGGCCGGATGTGTCCCACTCCGTCTTTTGATCCGGCCATATCGGCACCCCCATAGGTAGCGTTAAACATGGAGGACATTGGAACCACGACGGATTTTACGTGCACCAGCTCCCATTAGCTTACACAGCAGTCGAGCCAATAGGGAGTTGAGTTGACCTCCCCAAGCACTGGCCAAGCCGAATGCTGTTTCACTTGCCGTGTTCTTATGGGAACGGAGTTTAACGCCCAGACCATATTTGTACCGCAGAACATTTCAAAATCCCATATAAATCACAATTATATGGTCCGTGACTTCGCTAACATCCTAAAGTCTGGCCCGACCTTTCTAAAGATTGCCCATAACTGCAGTAGATTATACCTTGCCAATTGATTCAAGATAATGACCCTCTTTCTTTAACTATATCTGTGTTGCCCTTTTCGATACCAAAGGGGGAAAATGACACTTGCAAAGACCTTAGAGATCAGCAGAGTTTTTGGAATGTAGCCAATGATGGCTTGGAAAAAATAATTTGCATAAAGCCACTTCTATTTGTCTTAAACAGATCTGACTTACCACGGAGGTATTTATGTGGATTCATGACTTCATAATTAAAGGTTGGTGGGAAATGCTTCGGAAATTACATTCGTAGAAATGTAAAAGCATACCTGCATAATAGCCGTTTTGGAGGAGAAGGTGACAGCATGAATGACTATAAAACCCCTGTAGAAAGTCTATGAGTAAACATCATCATTACTGGCCGGAGTTATCATTTCATCATTTGTCAAAAAAGATTTAGAGAGAAAAAAGAAATCACCTTTTTTGTGCAAAGCCAGACGAGTTTTGGAAGCGCGTGTTCTTTTCGGTTCGTCTTCGGAAAAGAATCGTGTGTTGAAACTGAAAACTGACAGCGCGTTTCCTTCGATCATAAATTGATGGATGCCACTATTATATAGCGAGCGCAATCACTACCCGTTTCGCAAGGTGGAAACATACAGATATGAAATGAAACGAACTGATGCATCATCCTTCATTCATAATTCATTACCGTTCTGTACTAGAACGTTGTGGAAGCCGAAGTTCACTGACACACACGTGACGGAGCTTGATAACTTTCGTCTTACACTAATTAATGTCTTTAGAAAAAAGTTACATAAGATCATAAAAAAAACCGGAAGCCTGTAGCGGTTGCTACATCAAAAAAACATTGTTTTTCTGCTTGAGAATAACTCTTTACTACTAGATTAAAATATATATATATATATTATTATTATCAGCGGGCGCGGCAGTGGCCCTGCCAAGTCGAGCAAACGGCTGCTATCTTTTTCCGGATGCAATTTGAGATACTTTTCAACTTTATATACCTCTGTTTCAAATTGTAAACTCTGTGTAAATTCCATTAGAGATTGTAACTAAAGCACTTAATGAAATCTCCAACGTACTACAGTGCCAATTAAATATAGTCCGGAAAATAGCTATTTCGCTATTTCGTCATCGATTCACAGATCATCAAAATTGTAAGGTACTTCTAGCAGACCTACAAACTTCAAATTTAGGATACAGTTAGAAAAAGGAAAAAAAAGAATACTACAAAAGTTTAAAACCTTTACTTTTTTCTTGATTAAGAAATTGTAAGAAAAAATTCCTAGTCCTTGTTCAAAACTAACTACAACTTAGGCTAAACTAGGACTCATAATATAAATTGAGAAATAAAGATTCAGTCCCATGGCTGTTAGTAAAATCTGTATGTTAATCTATGATTGCACATTTCCAAACCCTCTGCCACTTGGCGAAAATCGAAAGACGCCGTCGTACATGATAGTCTGATGTTTTTAGTTTAGCAAAGGGTCAGTATTAGCATATTTCCAACTCCTCTCCCACCCTACAGCGATGGCCGGACCCAGTGATGTTTTTGGGGGTCTCACAAAGGCCCAGAGCCCAGAGGTAGTATATTTTCGAGGAGCTCCTTGCAGCATTGGCTGGATTCAGTGATGTATTTTTGGGTCGCACAAAGGACCAGTGGTAGCTTATTTTCGAGGGGCTCCCTACAGCAGTAGCCGGCCCCAGTCATGTTTTTTGTCTCGCAAAGGGCCAGCAGTAGCAATCATAATGGGCGTCGAAACATAAACGAAGCCTAGGGTGTAGGAGTGGCACAAGAGAACATGTGCCACTTCATCTTTTTTTTTTCTAAATTGTTTATTTTTAAAATTGCCCTTTTTTTATTACAAAACTTGAAGAAACTTTGCTATTCTTACTTTGTGCATGTTGTGTATTGATACCAATTGTTTATGCCTACCCAGTGGCTCATTTAAAAAAGAAGCAGATAGGGGTCCGGGCCCCTTCCAAAAATATAAAACAATTATATAAAAAAAATGCCCACTCTAACAAATTATCCAAACAGCCTGCCTAATTACGCGAATTGTTTAGTATCCACATGTCCTCCCTAAAAAGAAAACTTATTTTCTTACAAGAAAGTAATTAAACAAGACTTCATTAAACTAATGAAGTCTTCTTTAACAGCTTAATTTAATTCATTAACTTGCATTTAATGAATTAAACTAAGCAAAGGTCCAGAACCTTGGCCTGCTCCGGAATTATTTTAAATTTTGTTAACAAAATTAAAATGATTACATTTATTATTATTATTATTACTAGTGATCGCCCAGTGGTCAAAATTTCACCGTAATATATGAAATTTTTAAGTCTGAACGTTACTGAGTTTTTTTTCAAAGACTATACCTCTATGATCATTGTCGATAACTTTTTTTTGTTCTATTACGTCAGCTGCGAGAGAGTATACATACGTCCTTATGCATTCATTTTTCCAGTTATTTGAAAAATGTAAACGATAGGAAAAATGAAGCATAACTTGGTTAAGCCATATTTAAAAAACGGTAATGCGTTTTTGACATTTCCTTGTTTATTTTATTAATTTTTCAATTCCTATACTGGCCAGGTTTCGTCCAGTCTACACAGTTAATTCATATGTCTTTTTCAAAGTACATAAAATTTAAATTAACAATTCATATAAAATCGGAAAACATGGAATGATCGAACTACTTGCTGTGACGTATAGAAACTGCCTGCCTCAAAAACATTCGAATTTTTTCGAATATTGTATTGAGACTTATTTATTGTCATTGCACAGAAGGTAATGCAGGTATAATTGGAAATTGGTTTCTTTTGAAAGTTAAATGGTAAAATAGATCCCGAATATGTTGTACGTGAGACATATTCCGAATTAACCGTTTATTTGGACTCCAAATTTTCCTACTGCTTGCGATTTCAGTTAAAACTTCAGAATCAACAGCACTACGATGATAAACTTGATGTGCGATTAACTTGATATGCAATTAACTTTCAACACTAACATACGTGTTGGCAAACTATACTACTTTTTGGTTAGCGGGGCGTAAATCCCGCCAACAATTTTTTATTGGCGACGTTAAAAGATTATACTCCTAAAACATCGTTGTCCAAATCAAAGCCTAAAATGTTAATCCGTATGCAAAAAAAAGTATTTATATACAAATTGCAATGTATTGTGATTGTGTATGACTATGGCAACGCTGCACAAGGGCGATCTGGCTTGGGTGGGAGGACTTTTTAAGGGGTTCTAAGGCGTATTCACGTTACATCTGGAGAAAACCTACCAAAACTCCAAACCGTTATATCGACAGCCGCGCGATGGGACCCGAACCAGGGACCTTCACACTTCAGCCGTCTACCATTTTCAGTGACAAGACCACTGTGCCATGAAATCGGCCAATTTAACAATGTATAAAAGTATCAATATACTAAAAAGACATTTGTATGTTTATTGGATGAATCGTTTGTTCTAAAATATAAAAATGGGTAAAACATATGAAATTAAATTAAAATTTCAAAATATGGAAACGTGGATGAAAGAACTCTGTTCTGGAAATGATGCTCAGTGATTTTCATTAGGTTTGTTCGCAATTGGCGCCGGTTTCAATTATTTGGCGTTTTATCAGCTGACCGAAAATTTTCCAAACCACTAACAGTCAAAAAATTCAAAAACTGTTCTGGATAGTTATTGATTTTACTGACAACATGACAATTATTTTATCGTTGATATTTTCTCATTTCACCATGCAGCAGAGAGTATGGTTTTTCGGAAATATTTCCATACATGTCATTAATAGTATAATATTATTTTCATCTCCTATTGATTGCTGATGTATTTCAATAATATTTTCACTAAACTGGCGAATAATTTCATTTTTTACTAATTTTGTTGGAATACTGTAACCCTAGTATTGTTTAAACCTATGATGTTATTTCAAAATTGACACCCAACTATGAAACCACTGCCCGGCCCGACTTGGTGCAAAATATTGCAAGCCAATTTATTTCTCTATTTTTTTTTTTTACAGTGCATGAACATATTACACAAATTTTATCATTCGGACAACCCCCTCCATACGAACTTTTACTGTGCCAAGTCTCACACTCCTCCGTTCGCGCAGTGTGCTGCAAAAGGGGCACGAAAATTTTCCTTAGCGTATTTATATATAGTTTTTTAAAAATTCTGCCCTTTCCACCATTTGGACTCGCTTCAAAATTCTTTTATGGATACGTCCCTCCCTCTCTTCTTAGTATCTTAGATTTATGTATTTCAATGAGCACATTTTTAATCATAAATAATTTATTATATAGATTGTAGATGGCAGCACTAAAATACAATTCAACTGAAGATTGTATATTCATTAAAATTTCGAAACAAGTATTCCAACCTCAAATTTTTTAACAATTAATTCCACTTCAAAAGAGCTTCACAAGGACATCAAATTCTGCGTCTTATTCTTAGGCTTATATACAGTTTAGCTGTTTAGAATCGTGGGTGTCAAGTTTTCAAACATTTTTTTGGAAAGTCCGATGTTTGGGACTGGGACCAACTCTAGGAATTGTTGTATTACGGCCAATTTACTGCACGCGGGATCTAGGTCGAGAGGTGGGGTACCCTTCGGGACCTCCTCTAGGATTGGGACCCAATAGATACAAAATTTTCTAATAGGACTATAGACGCACCGGACACTACGGAGGGGGCTATGGGGGATAAAGCGCCCCTAAAGCTGCAGGAGTTAGATGTGAAAAGCTTTAAAAATTGATAATTGTCTTCAAATTACTTCTAATTTTTTTTTCTTTTACCCCCACCTCACCCCCAAAAAGAGCAGAACGTTGGTTTTTAAATAAATACTTACATTTAGTGTATGAAATAAAATTAAACCCGGGTACAACGTCACTGGAAAGATCGGATCATTATTTATGCCTCTATAACGAATTACATTGGTAGTGGGCTTTTGTTGTATGGACAAGCGGTACAAAATACTTTGACCTTATAAAAGTGTTATACTGTGATAGAGTTCACTATAAACCGAGTTCACCAATATTTGTAACCTCAAATTGCAACCTATTGCCCACCCCTTAATAACCACCCCTAAAGTGTTCTATAGAATTACGGCTTGTTTTTCTATAGTTTTATAAAATTGGTTTCGTAAGTGTAATCATGTACTTCCATACCTAAAAAGTATGTTTAAGTGAATAAAAATCTCGAGTTGCTCAAGAACTCAAGACGCACACACACACACACACACAAGTAGCAGAGTTTTACAACCTGCAATAATCCAAAGAAATTGAATTAACAGACAGAAAAATCGATCTGCTAAAATCTCGAATCATCCTTTAACCCTTTGAGGCGCAACCCTTTCCCAATGCTGAAAAAAGGGCAGCCGTTGCCATCGCTCAACTTAACTACCAGCAAGCGGGCACAGCCAGTTGCGTCAAAAAAGGGTCTCTAGATCTGTGGCACGCGATGAATGTTTCGATCGTCCGCCATCTTGCTCGTAGTTAAGTTGAGCGACGGCAACGGCTGCCCTTTTTTCAGCATTGGGCAATCTATGTTCTCGCATTCTTCCATTTTTTCAGCAGATGTCAGTGCTGTTGAAAATAATCGTGACCATTTTTTGACGGGGAAATGACGTGCTAAAAAGTAAAGGATTCTCGTGGAGCTATGTCAGCCGCAACTATTTTTATAGAAATCAAATCTATTCTTCGTGACTGGCAACAGTCGAAACGTCAGAGTTTGGTGTTCCCGGAGGGGGAATACTGCGCGTTACAAGGTTAAATATGGTAAGCGAAGAAAGCTAAAAGTCAGATGAGCTAAACATGCCCGTATGGCTAAGTACTAAAAAGTACTAAAGTATGAGCATGGGTGAATCGTGGCAAGAAAAATGCAAATTGCCGAGTTAAGAGTTTTATACAGATTTGACAGTTTTGAAGCTTTTTTTTTTCTTTTTTTCCCTGGACTTTCAAAGCTAAATTACTTTCAGTTGAAACTGCTTATAAATAAGTTTGTAAAGCACTGTTAACTGTTCTTATCTAGCACTTTCAGTTGAAACTGCTTATAAATAAGTTTGTAAAGCACTGTTAACTGTTCTTATCTAGCACTGTTAGCTGTTATCTAAGCACTTATTCTAGCACTGTTAACTGTTATCTAAGAAATTATTGGTTATATGGGTATTAAAAGGTTTGGAAAATACATGTGAAACCAAATACTGAATTCGTTCAAGTTTTTCTCAGTATTAAAAGTTGAAAACAAAAACTTTCTTTCACTGTAATGTTACTGAAAGTGTGAGCTTTAGTATATGGTTCTGTGCAATTATTAATTACACACTAAATGAATGCACTTGTAAAATCAAGATATTATTATAAAAGGCAGTTAATCCCGATAACACACATGCTTTTATATTCTTGCTTTTGCGTTGCTAACCAAGGCCAGTTTATTCACTAGAATCATGCAGAAGGCTGTAACCCGTGAGCCCCGACCATTTCAGAGGCGGAAAATGGAAGGCGAAAAAGAATAAAATAAGTTACGTTGATCCCTGACTCTATAAAGTTTCCGGGCAACTCATCCAAAATATAAAACTTCTACCTCCATTACTCCTCAAAGATTAAAAAGTTAAGTGCGAAAAAAGCAATAACATCTACACCTTTTGTATGATCCGCTTGAAATATTTCATGATTATCCATAAAAATATAGAAAACAATCTGCGCTACTTTAAAAATATGAAAATCCACCCGTTCTCTCACTTTAAAGCGATTTTTTGCTAGTTTCAGCTCCATTTTACTTCCGAGAGTAAAAAAGTTAATCAATTGCGTGCCAAAATTAACTAATATTTCAAGTGAGAATGACGTCATATTTTAAGTCACGTTCCTCAAGCTTAGAAGAGAAGCCAGTTTGTTTAAAAGTTTTTTTTTTTCAGATAATATAGTTTTTTTTTTCCTTAAAATAATCGTCTGATTGAAGCATTGATATGAAAGGGGCTACACAAAGCGAACTCGTTCGGATGCGAAAAGTTTCCGCGCATTTCCAGAGGAGCATGACATTCGATGTGGGTCTATAACAAAAATTGAATACGAAGTTATTTATTTTAGGTGGACGAAGATCAAATACATTGAGTATGGACTTGTATATATTTCGTCCAATGTTTTTTCTAGCGCCCGTTGTAATCGCCTCCACCGCGGGCTTTGACTTCTGGAACAACTGTAATCAAACAAGTAGATTAAAATAAATAAGCAGCATACTATATACATTCGTTAGTGATTGGATACATAGAAAATATTTTCAGCTACTACGAATCGATTGTGATGTATGTATTATTTGCCAGGAGAGGACAGCTCGCGTCACTGAATGTGTCGCTTAGAGCTACATAAGATGTATGTATTGTATTGATGCAAAATTACTCGAGGGTTATCTGCCTAGGAAAGGGATACCTTGGACGGCGGACTTTTTTAAGGTGGATTTTTTTAACGCGCATTCACGTTACACTTAGAGAAAACTGCCCAAAACAGTCAGTTGTGACATACACATTAAAAAAGTTGACGTGTAGATGTATATTTTAAACTCTAAATGTATGATTTATTTGAAACTTTGAGTATTTGTGAAATGTTCACTTAAATGAATTTTACCGAAATAAAATATATCTGTATTTCGTACCGATAAAGCTAGAATTTCATATCTGTAAGTTAACAGTTTGATCGGAAAGTCATATTACGGCGTAGTTTCATGTTACGTTGGTTGTTATGATTGTATAAAGTTTAGAGAACCTCAAGAATTTCATAGCCTAGCCTAGAGACTTCGCGAATTTACCCCTACTTTATTTTAAACTATGTGTTTAACTAAAATAATTGGTTTTCTTTTGAAGTATGAGTAAGTTAATATTAAACATGCATGATATATCAGATTAAAGATTAGTTAAATAATTAATTTTTGTTAATTGATGAAAGAAAAATATCTATAACTATCAAAACAGATCTGTTGAAATTTAAAAGATAAACTGCATTCTTCTTTCATCAAGTCTTCATTTCTCATATATTTGCAACAAAATTACTTCATAGATACAAATCTACTTAAAAAATAACTCATATATATATATATATATATATATATATATAGTACGTTTATATATATATATATATATATATATATAAAACATACAAAAAAAAACACATACAAAAACAAGACAAGAAACATAAAAATACTATAACCAGCTAAGTATTGATGTATTTTTATGTTTCTTGTCTTGTTTTTGTATGGTTTTTTTTTTTTTTTTTTTTTTGACAAAGACTGGGATTTTTTCGGGTTTTACAATACAATGTCCCTATAAACGCGAGAAGTTATATTAGAGCTGCAGTTGCTACGCTCATAATTTTCGTGATAATTTTTACTATTTTTACTTCTTTATATAAATATATATATATATATATATATATATATATATATAATCGGAATATATATATATATATATTACTCCGATTAATGTATTTTATTAGGATTCACTTTCAATTTCTATCAGTACGTCTAGTAAAGAAGATCTAATTTTGAATCAAATTGGCAGTTAGTTAATAAAGTTGCGGGAATAACGAAGTCGTATTCTAATATCGCCCCCACCCACACTTTTAAATAATAGTAATAATAACAGCAGTAGCAACAATTAGTTCAATTAAAATTACAAAAAGAATACTGGAGGTTGTGGAAGCATCTAAAACTTCTCGTAAAGCCCTCCGAGTGAATATTCACTCATAATTTTAGAAGAGAAACTAGATTTATTTATAAAAAATAAACTACTGTGTTTACTCGCGTAATAGTCGCACTTTTTTGCCAGTTTTTCATGGTGAAAGTCTATGTGCGACTATTATGCGGGAAAATCTACTACACAATATTGTACACTGTAATATTACAACATTACTGGTATTATAATAAAATTACTAACTTACGAAATGCTTCCAGATTATCTGCCATATATAAATAATCATATATAAATAATCCAATTTTAAATCATCTTTTCGTCAGTTCCAAACAAAAAAGAGGCCTTTTTGTTTTGATAATAATATTTTTATAGATATGAATGAAGATCAAATATTTTGACGACTTTTTCTGCTTCAAAACGGTGGGGGGGGGGGTGCTACTATTACGCGAGTAAACACGGTTTTTCAAGATAACAGAAAAACAACTTTAAAATAGAATATTTTAAGTACTTTACCTGTGACGTCTTTTTTAAAACCTGATTCAGGTGGAATTCAAACTACGTTTATCCAACTTAACCAAACGTTGTCCAATTGCTCGAAAACAGTCCCTTAATAGTCCACTTCATAAAGCTTTAAATATAACACTGGAGTGGCAAAATTTTGTATATTTAAATCCTGAATCTTCAGAAAAACACTAGAAACAGATGAATTTATTTATATTTCCCAAGCAACTTTCGTGGCTAAAAGCGTTCCGTAAACACACATCTAAAACACATTTTCAGCTACCACCATAGATCTCGAGCAATATTTGTGTGACTTCTCTAATTTCTATAGGAATAAACCTAGAGCTCCAGTGTTCCTCTCTAAACCTCCCCCCAAATGCCTATTTCACTTTGTGCATTCCGCGCATATTTCGTGGAGGGGTTGCTCTCTACGGGAAAAAAAAACCTCAGCATTCTTGGCTCTTCCAATTAGCATGCCTGGCAAAATAGTAAATATGCCGAAGAGAAAGAGGAACAATCGCCGGTACCTATCTTTTCAAGAGCCGGGAATGCAAAGAATGAAAATATCTTTGACCTGAACACCTGTAGTAACGCCTCTACCATATATTAACCTTCTCCACCTTCTGGTAGTAGGTTTTTACTAACGAAGGCTCAAAGTGGCTGCTAGAAAATGTACAGTATTATGCATCATGTGACCATTTTTATTTATTTTTTTTTTTCAAAACGGTACTTATTCTTAATTTTTGGGTAATATTGTAACGCAGGGTTACGTTCTTCCACAGTGGTCCTATCCAGAGCCTGATTATCACACGGGCGTGCGAGGCAATAGCCCGGGGCCCCGGAAAAATAAGGGCCCCCAAATCTCCCGATTTATTGTTATCATGATTTATTACATATTCATATATACTGCAATATAAACTTTTTGTAACTAAATTCCCTTTGTAATATCTATAACATAATTTTAAAAAATAAATGGACTTAGATATTTATTTTCTGTTCTTCTAATTCAATGGTCTTTAAGACTCATGGATCAATAAACAAGGAGTTTTTGAAAGCGTATGGTATGGCCATATAAATGGTTATCACAAAATATCCATTAGTTAACATTATTTATTTTGTGATGAAGGAAAGAAAATTTCGAACTTTTTGGTGTATCAAGAAAATTTTTTGGAGTGAAGAAACTCTGCTCCCGTGCCTCGTAATTGCCATTCCTAGAATTAGTGCACCCATGCAAACGGACTAAAAAAATATCAAAATCACTTTTAAATACATGGTCTTGTTCTAAATAAGTATAAATAAATAGGTAATTTTTAATAATTTTTAGTATTATTTGAAAATGTTTGTTTTTATATCGGGAAAATGCAACAGCAAACAAAAATAAATTAAAATGCTTGTGATAGTATAGGGGCCCCAGAATAACTTCTTGCCCCGAGGCCCGGAATGCCTATGATCAGGCTCTGGTCCTATCTAAATATTTTTTTTTTTTAATTCAGCTTATAGTAAGTTATAATGCACCGTTAGAAAACAACTGGGCAAACTAAGAATGTAACTAACTGAGCTAACCGGTATTTCTTTTATGGCAGTCAAAACGTGACGTCATACATTAAAAGTGCTTGAGATTGATAAACTCTCTCGAAAAATTTACACCATATCAAAGTAAATTTGCAATTTGTACGACTCAGAACAGCTTATCAAGATTACACTGTTTGACATTTTTTCCCCCGAGATTAAATAAGATACATAATCTATTTTCGTTTGCTGATCTGAGAAGTATTTAAATAAGAAGCGATTTGTCAGAAGAATTGTTACAATAATATACGCTAAAGCATAATACACCATGTAAACATTTCGTGTATATTAAATTAAAACTGTTGTACTCATCATTCTTCCATGGGCTCCGCACAACTAACTAAACTATACGTAATCTTACGTCAACATATCTCACGATAGTTTCAACAGTTTTAAGTTTCATTTCTTATAAATACCGAATGTAGTACCTTGTGTAAGTAAATTGTATTCTAAGCTGTCTTCCCGTTATCTGCATGGATTATTCTACAGATTCGTAATGAGCTGAACTGTGGTACAATAAACGAACTCGTTTAGAATTTTAGTCGAGATTTGATCTTAAAAATGCAACTTTACGGTATTCTCGGTTTAATTTTACTAGTATGCAGCTATACATATACACAGTGGCGTAGTCAGAAAATGTTCATGGAGGGGGTTACGACTACTGCAACTCGCATATATGCATACATGTGTGTGATAAGCGGTGAAGAATATACTATATACATTTTGTATGGCAAAAATTTCCTCATGGGGGGGGGGTTATGACCCCCCTAACCCCCCCTTGGCTACGCCCCTGCATATACAAATTGACCATATTTCCGAAATCCTACAATATTACGAAATTATGAACAAGAGAATCAAATATGTCACTTTTATAAATATTTCTGGGAGAAAAAAATTGACCAATCAGCGGTTAACACGTTGCAAGTGGACAACGGCTCTCAGCAAAATGTAGCGTCGACAGCCTCTTGGTTTTATCAGATATGATGTTACTAATCCTATACCTTGAATGTAGCTCCTCCTAAAACAACCTTTTATGTTTGGCATGCGTAAAACCTTTTATGATTGAAATCTATTGTTTTAAATTCGCTTTTTTTTACATTTCCCATTTTTTTTATCTAAATAAACTGCACTATATCTATTTTTAGACATCATTATTACAGCCGACGCTCGTTCTTACGAACACTTACGATGTACAGACTAGCGAATAGCCCCAACTACACTGTCATAGACTATTTCAAGACTCCATTTTGCGAACTATTTGACTGGTGTCTACGGGTACGTAAAAAGACAAGTCAACTGGCGTGTAGATGCTGAGAAGCGAACTTTTTCACTTAAGGGCGTTCTACTCTCTTTACGGGGGTGTACATTTTATCAGAAAGGATGCTTTGCTTCAATCCGTCCGTAAGCACTCTAGCACTGAATGACGAGAGACGTAATTTTACGTGTTCCAGAAACAATGTATGAGTTAAAAATGGTTGCAATATAGGTTACCTGAATGGTCGAAACTTCTCTTTGAACATTCTTGCGGGAGACTTCTTCATATCTTCTGCTTCCAGTTCGATGTCTCCGTGGTTGTTATCATCTTTCGTGATCTCCATTTCTTCCGCTTAAAATCCTACAAAAAAAGGATTTAAAAAACTGTTGGTAAATAATGATCAGTTTAATGGTATAATGGACTCGCACTACAACTCTATTTTGTCTAACGCGAATTGGATATTACGCTAGTTTTTCACAAGTAACGTAGCTGAGAGCTAACTCCAATTCCTGTCCCGCAACAGGAGACTTCCCGCTTACAGTAAGAAGTGCCAGTAGGAGCGCGAGGCACAATATTATTCTGTACAGTACAGTATAGGTATAATTATCAATACAGTACTATGTCATACTTTACACTAAATGTCTGTGTGATTATGGCAACGCTACGCTAGGGCGATCTATGGGGGGGGTACCTTGGTAAGAAAACTTTCTAAGGGGTTCTAACTCGCATTCACGTTTCGCCTGGAGAAAACTTACCAAAACTCCAGACCGTAAGATCGACAGCCGCGCGATGGGACCCGAACCGGGACCTTCACACTTCGGCCGTCTACCATTTTTAGTGAGATAACCCCTGTGCCATGGTGAAGCACCATACTTTACACTAATTATTATTGTTACAATACAGTGCAATAATTATTATTACTGTACAGCACAGTTTATTAAAGTGCTGCACTCATTATTATTACTGCATACTGTACGTACAGAACTCTCTCTGTACTTTATGTCTCTCTCTTCCCTACTGATCATAAATTTTGTGCATTTACAATACTGTACAGAGCTGTGCAGTATTGTGTTGAATAACACTGCTTTTTTCTTAATACATTGTTTATTTATTACTTTACGCGGTAAATGGTAATAATCAGGGACATGCTTAAGGTTTTAGCGGCCCTGAGCAAAACATACTTAACGGTCCTAGACAAAAACAATTACTGGTCTTTCACATTTATTTACTTACTAAATTGTGAATCTGGGCATTCCCCCCCCCCTCCCAGTAAAAACCACTGCTACTACTGACTCTAATTAAATAAATTACATTGATTAATTAAGATTTTTATACGATATTTTTCCATAATGCAAAAGGTGTGTTTTAGCTACTTAACATGCTGTAAATTTGAAGAAGAAAGCTATACACGAAATTACAAATTCTCCACATTTAAAAACACTAATTTAATCCACATTTAAAGGCTTCAATCCCCCTCCGAAATTTGGATTTTCGTTAACAAAATAACGTTAATGAAAGCCTCTGTGTGAGAAATCCTGCCTTTTTTCTCGGCTGTGCTACCCATGCTCAGTTTTCAGTTCTTGGGTCAGGAAGTTATTTAATTACCAGACATCCATGAATTCAAGAGTTAGTGGCCCTGGGCGGTTGCCCAGTTTGCTACTCTCAGGTAATAATATAGTTAGGGAAGGGCTTAAAACTGTTTGAGGGGTGTTTATAAGTATCTAAAGTAACTGTTTATGTATTTCAAAAAGTCGTATATACTCTCTTAAAAAAGTATTCGAGTGTAAGCGAAATTTCCTATTTCGGATTTGAGAATATTTAATTAGTTTTTGAAAAACACACAACTCAACAGAAATATAAAATATTGTAATTATGCATAACCGTATTCGTATTTTTTTATGAATAATTTTTAATATACGAAACCAACGTAGTAAATTTGACTTTTACTCGAATATTTTTTGAGAAGGTGTACTTCAATTTGACGTCGTTCAATTTGGCTTTTAGAACTATAGAGTATTTTCACGTGACGTCACTGAATTTTTTATTTTTTTTTTCCGGTCAACTCGGATATTTAGGAATACAAAGCCAATGACCATTCTCCGTTTTCCGCCAATGACCATTCTCAAATGAACAAATTCTTGACCAAAAAAAAGTTGGTTGCTAAGATGTGACGTAGTGATAATGACGTAGGTGAAACAGCTCGATACACACCATTTTAAAACTTTAATTAAAACATCTCTGTCTGCTGGTAATTTGAAAAATCTATTGCCACACAAGCGAAGGAGATAAAATGCAATTAAAAAAACAAAAATGGCATTAAAGTCGGTTGTGTTTTAGAGCACCAAGCAAGATAATGTTCTATTTATTTCACAATTGGGAATCGTAATTTTCTGGATTGGTAAATTCCTTATTTAACACAAAATATCTAGGAAAAGAACTATTGATCTCATTTCATTTATGCAAATTTAAAAAGATGCTCTACGTACGCTCAACAGTAGCAATAATCAACCGTGTATTACTGTTTGTAATCCTGTATGTGTACATTTCTGTGTTGCTGTACTCTGTTTTCTTTATGGTTATCCAGTAACTACTGCAATTCTTCCTGCACTAATTTTTTGTTACCTAATACGACGTTAGTGGCAGCGCTTATCTGCAATCGCTAGGCCTTCCCGTCTTTTTCCAATGAAAAAGAGACAACTAGAAAAAAAAAAAAAAACATTCGCTAATTGCCCAGTAGGTATAATTTCTCACAAAAAGACTGGATTATTGACATCTAGTGAAAATTAAAAATCCAAATTTCGGGAGGGGGACCATGGACACTCCCACCCCCAACCTGGCTACGTTCCTCATTCATTATGTAATAATATATGCATTAATAAGACTATGTTGGAAAGTGTTTTATAACTGATGCATCCGGGACGATTTGTATTTCTGACTTGAAATAAATCCTGCTGGGCTTTATCAACTGTAGCGTTATCTTTTTCTGGCTAAATTATTCTGGGGCGTAATTTTCAGGTCGAGCGTACACATCATCGTTTGGTGAGTCTGTCGATCGTGTAGAGCGCTCTCTCTATCGTGTCCAACTGCACAAATGCGTCGCGTCGTCCCCTAAAGCGATCCTATCACTTATAGAATGACAGATGGGTATATGTATTTTTCTTTTAATCAAACGTTTCAATAATAGATACCTTGTATCGTTAAAACCGGTTGAGAATGTTCGTCCCATTTCTCGAATTCGGTGCGGTGAATTGTCTTTTCCCCCCCCCCTTTCTTAGAGCTGAAAAATTCTTTTATGGCAAAAAACCTACTATATAGTTACACAGGTCCCTTCACTCTGTAACCATTCCGGGCAACTACTTCAATATAAATATTTTACCGCCATTACTCCAAGAAGATTAAAAAGTTCAAAAAAAAAAAAAAAATTATAAATAAAAAGCAGTTAAAGCGTAATAACATCAACACCGTTTATACAACCCGCTTAAAGTTTTTCATAATTATGTATAAAATGTATTAAAAAACACAATCTGTGCTACTTTAAAAATTTGAAAACCCACCGGTTCCCTCATTCTTAAGTGATTTTTTGCTGTTTTCAGTTCTCTTTTATTTCCGAGAGTAAAAAAAGTGAGTCATTTGCGTGACAAAATGAGCTGTTGCTATCAACATGACGTCATATTCACTGCGGTCATCGGGTTTTTGAAAGGAACGTGTGATTCCAATTCCTTTAAAATAGTTTTTCCAGATTACATAGTTTAATTTTTTTTTTTCACAAATAAATCGTCTGCATGAATATAAGGGCTGTGTGCACAAAACGTAATCATTCGAATGCCAAAAGATTCTGCGCGTTTCCAGAAGAGCGTAAAATTGGATTTGGGTATATAAAAACTGAATATGAATTTATTTCAGGTAGACGAAAATGAACTGTAGTAAGTGTAGCCATGCTTTCGTCAAATGTTTTTTCTAGTGCCTGTTGTAATTGACTACACAACAGGCTTTGACTTCTAGTTATAAAATAATGACTGAAAAGAGGCGACATGGGCGCCACAACCTATGGGTATCCCATACTTTCTGAATCTATGCAAAGTCATCAAGTCTGCTCTTTTTTAAAAAGTATAATTTAAAATAACAAAGAAAGGAAAAACGACTTTACACACATAGTCGTCTCCCATCGACATCCTTATACTCCTAGAGATTTTCCGGATGTACTCATGAATTTGCCATTGATCCTGTCATCGGAACTTGACCAAACTAATATGGGTCCACCGCTCCTAAGGTATCCCCTTTCCAAAGAAAAAAAGAATCATCGAAAACGGTCTACGCGATAAAAATTATCGCTGAACCTACATAATAATAATAAAAATTCTGACGAGCCTCCGCCTTTCACTTTAACCACTCAAAAACTACACTCGTACAGGACTTTAGAACAGCTTTAACAACAAGCCAGCTACGTTAGGCAAAAATTCCTTCTTCAAACGTTAATAACTCTTAAATCTATTTGTTCCATGCAATTTTCAGAAAGAAAAAAAAAAAAGAAAAACACAGGAAACGCCTTGTAAAGTCAGTCGAAGTTCTATCCCAATTTTTTCGAGTTTCTAGCGTATTTAGATTAAATTATTAAATTCTTCAAAAGTTTAACTATATTAATACTGCACTAACGCATATTGATTGTGTTCAGTTTGACATAGTAAAACATCTCCGAAATTCAGTTTAAACAAATGACTGCCCGTAGGGTTTAATGTACTGAAAGGCATTTTGGGTAGCCCTGGGGAAAAAAAAAAGAAAAGAAAAGACATTCATGTTGTATAACCCTCTCGTCACCCTGAACCTCATATGAGGCTCCTACTTCAAATAGCAATATTTAGAGAGAAAACACATGAATTTAGTATTTTTTTCTTTCAGTGATATCAATATCATTAATTCAAGTAGAAAGTATATGAAGTTCTTAACTAGATGCATAAATCGTGCCTAGATTGCAATACTAGTCAATTTAGATCATTTTTTACAGTTTTCGCTTCATTGTTTCAAGAGAAAAATTAAGAAAATATTTACGCTGCTTTTTTACCGTTTTTTTGTCTTTTTAAGGTAAGTATAGTTTTTTTCTTATTCCTCAACCTTTACCTAATGTGTGCATCTTTTAAATTAATTTTAGCATAACAAAATGCTTCGAAAATGCAGAAATTATTATTAGAAAAATCTAATATTAATCGACTTTAGAAAAAAATATTTTTGCATGATTTATAATAGTATATCAGATGCATTAAATGCTAGACAGATTTTGTTTCTCTGATTTTTCATAATTCGGTGACGAGAGGCTTAAACTATTTTCAAAAAGGTACGCGGTATACAGTCTGTATAAAAATCACATGCATAAATTTCTAGGTAATCCATTCATACTTGTGGAAGTTAGAACACGGACAGACAGATAAATCGAACTAATAAACAATATTTTAAATTTGTTTTAGAGTGTTAAATTAAAAATAATACGTACGAGTTGAGATGAAACAGCCTCTCCTTCTTTACGGAGTCGTTAATAAAATGGAAGACTGGAATTTATATACCTCAGGTCCACAACTACTTCAGAGGTTGGTGGCAAGATCGTAAAAAGTGGAATTTCTCAGAAATTCATCTTGAGATTTTAATCAAAAACACAAAGACTCTATTTGATGCTCGTTCTTTGTATTACGCACGTGTTTTAAAGTACCCTCGGCATATGTCTTTGAATACAACATACTCATTTGTTCGCATATATGTTGTTTGAAAAATCAAAATATTTACAAACGGAACAATTTTCAAGAGTACTTAACAAAGATTAAACAATCGATAAATCAAAAAATATAATTCCTTCATTTTATCAAACTTTAGGAGCAAATTGATACCACTATATCAGTTTGAAAAAGAATGTTTCTGAAACTATTTTAAAAGATATTTCAAAATTTTCATATTACTAACACAGCACGAAATTTAAAGAAAACAGATACTGGATAGTTAAGACTAAATTATCCGTTTTCTAATCCAAACACAGAAATTTTGAAAATTTTCTGACTGTTTGTTAAATTGGCACTAGTTATCTATAGTAGGAAACTATTACCCTGTTTAATCAAAAAACTAACATTGTGTAACCGAAAATGTTACTGAAAGTAAATTTGTTAAAAATTTGTCTGCTTTGAAACAATTTTTAAAATGTATTCCAAAGGCCTATAATAACACAGCTGGTATGCAAATGAATATGAGGATTTTAAAAATTATCAATTGAGGATTAGAAAACACATAGTGGCAACAGGCAAACGAGCTTTCCTTCTAAATGAATCCCAACAAAATCGTCTGATGTTTACAATTTTAATGTTGAAGAGTGAAGACGAAAACAAACATTATTTTAGACCAGGTATGGCAACCTTGGGAAAATTGCGGGCCAAACTTTAGGATTTTAGGGAAGTCACGGGCCATACAATTGGAATTTGTATGGGATTTTGAATGATTCATATGGTTCTTATATGGAGTTTCGATATGTTCCACGGGCCGGATCAAAAGATGTGGGGGGCGGGCTACATCCGGCCCGCGGTTGTTCGTATATATTTCAGACTTGTGCTTTTTTACTATTATAATAATTTTTTAACGCTAGAAAAAGAAAAAGAAAAACGTGATTACCGCGTTCTCTTGCTGTAGTGGAAATACTGGTACCCTAACGTTTATCATCACAAATTTAATAAAAATGTTTAACTTTATATCCAGTTAACTTAAGTTACCTACTGAAATACATATACACATTGAACAAAAGAAGGGGGGGGGAAATCAGGATTTGAATATACTTGAGAAAAACATATCATCTAATTTTAAAACTCGTAGAAATAAAGGAGGGGAGAAGGGTGTCTCATCCATTGAAAGAGCCGATTTGTCGAGTTGGGAGCCCTGGGCAAAAGCTTCACTGGGGGCCCCCTCTATCAAAAACGTTTTCAAAATTTACAAATTTTTAAACTTAAAGAACAATTTTGAGGGCCCTGGGCGCTTGCCCCGAATGCCCACCCGGAAATCAGGCCCTGTCCATGCTATGAATTTTCTTAGGGTTTCCCCGATATAATTACGTTAAAGTGGATGGTGGTGAAATCAGCAGATTAAGATAAAACGAACAACTCTAATGCTACACGCGATGATCCTCAATATAAACGGAAGGATGCCAGACGAGATGAGACAGAGACCTGCAGTTCTCTTTGCTATAACCTAGGTATCTTGAGATACACGTTTCATCCGTTCCTCACTCAACCGAGCTGGTTAGTTAAAGTACAGTGGAGTTCCAAGACTCCAAGTGAAAATTTCGCATTGTGAAATGGATTATATCTATGTATATATAAATACGCTAAGCAAAATCTTTGTGTCCCCCTTTTACAGCACATTGCACGAACGGATGACCGCGAAATTCGGCACAGTTAAAGTTCATATGGAGGTGGTTGTGCGAATGTTAAAATACATGTATAAAATGTTCATGCACTGTTTAAAAAAAAAAAAAAAAAAGAGAGAGAGAGAGAAGTAAATTGGCACGCAATATTTTGAACCAAGTCGGGCGATGGTTTCATTGTTGTGTCAGTTTCGAAATAACAACATAAAGTTACAACGATACTATAGGGTAATAGTATTCCAACAAAATTTGTAAAACATGAAATTATGCGCCAGTTTAGGGAAAATATTATTGAAATACGTTAGCAATCAATAGAAAATGAAAATAATATTATAATATTAATGAGGTGTACTGAAATATTTCCGAAAAATCATACTCTCGGATAACATATTGAAGTCAGTTATTTTACCACTTAATATTGATGTTTTTATATACTTTTATTAATACTGATATACTTAATAAAATAATTTACCATGATGACAGTAAAATCAATAATTATCCAGTAGAATTTTTGAATTATTTGACTGTTAGTGGGTTTGGGTAATTTTCAATCACCCGATAAACGCCAAGTAACTTAAATTTGCGCCTATTGCGAACAAACCTAAAGAGAATTTGAATCACAGAGCATCATTTCCACTACAAAGTTCTTTCATCCGCATTTCCATATTTTGGAATTTTAATTTAATTCCGAATGCTTTTCCCATTTCCATATTTTGGAACAAACGATTAATCCAATAAAAAAAAAATTTCGTTTTAGTATATTGATACTTTTATACATTCTAATTTGTATATAAATACTTTTTTGCATACTGATTAACATTTTCTTCTTTGTTTTGGGGAGCAACGATGTTTTAGAAGTAGTCTTTCCAACGTCGCCAAGAAAAAATTATTGGTGGGATCTACGTCCGGCTAACCAAAAAATACCATAGTTTGCCACCACATGTGTTAGTCCTGAAAGTTAATTGCACAGTTTTACTGATCAGAAATTTAAATACAAAGGTATCATTAATCAATGAATCAATAATGAAGTTTATGCATCGTAATGCTTTTGATTGTGAAGTTTCAGCTGGAATCACACGCAGTAGGAAAATTTGGACTCCAAATAAACGGATAATTCGGAATATGTCCCACGTACCACATATTCCGGAGATATTTTACCATTTAACTTTCAAAAGAAACAAACCAATTTCCAATTATTTATTGTCATCGTAAATGCAGGTATAAGTCTCAAGGACAAATATTCGAAAAATTGGAACGTTATTGAGACAGCTAGTTTTTATACATGGTCAACTGTGCGTCGCAGCAAGTAGTATTCGATCATTCCATGGTTTTGAGATTTTTTATTAATTTTATATTTAAATTTTATGTACTTTGAAAAAGGCAGACGAAATAACTGTGTAGACTTGAGGAAACCTGGCCAGCATAGCAATAAAAAATAATAATTAAAAAAAGTAAACAAGGAAATGTCAAAAAACGCATTGCCTTTTTTAATTGTAGTTGAGCCAAGCTATACCTCATTTTTCCCATCGTTCACGTTTTTCAAATAACTGGAAAATTAATGCATAATGACGTAAGTCTACACACTCTCAGCTGACGTAATAGAACAAGATAAAAAAGTTATAAGCAATGAATATAGCTATATACTCTTTGACAAAAGAACCTCGGTAACGTTCAAACTTAAAAATTTAATATATAACGGTCGAATTTCGACCACTGGGAGAACACTAATATGTGTATAAATTTTTGAAGCACACACACAGTTACTTTAGACACTTATAAACACACCTCAGACTGTTTTAAACCATTCCCTAACTCTATATTACCCCCCTTACCTACATAAAGTAATAAATCAAGACAGGTTTACACTGGAACAATTTGGGTGCTGCCGCTTCAGTGATGATAAGAGTGATGAGAAACCGCTCGCTGATTGGCTCTCTTCTTCAGTAACAACTTGAAGACCATACTTACCTTTCAAACCCCGTACTTCTGTTTCGCTTCTTACTTTCGGCGAAAAGTCCGCGTTAGCTCTGAGATACGTTACTCGTGAAAAGTCCGTATGTTACTTTATGTGTATAATTTTTTGAAACACACACACAGTTACTATAGACAATTATAAACACACCTCAGACAGTTTTAAACCATACCCTAACTCTATATTACCCTTTCTACATAAATGAAATAAAGACAGGTTTACACTGGGATAATTTGGATGCTGTCGCCTTCAGTGATACTAAGTGTGATGAAAAACCGTTCGCTGATTGGCTCTCTTCTTCAGTAACAAATCACAAAGACGGTACTTACCCTTCAAACCCCGCACTTCTGTTTCGCTTCTTACTTTTGGCGAAAAATTCGTGTTAGCTCTGAGATACGTTGCTCATGAAAAACCTGCGAAATATCCCAGTCACCTAAGACAAATTGATTTGCAGTGTGAGGCCACAGTACTCTAATATCACTACTCTAATACTCTAATAACGCATCAAATTCCAACGCTGAAATTACTGAAACGCGATTAATCTTCAGCGGCCCCAAATAAAACTGTAATCAGTGATTGTTGTTAAAGCTTTATTTTATTTCCGTGCGAAGGGCGGAACTAGCTGATCAGATGATAATTTTTTTTTCGATAAGGTACACCTTAAAACCTATAATGTAACCATGAAACGACAGCCTACACTCTAGTATACAGGGTAACGGGCTTTAATTCTTTATCTATTAGAGATAAGTGAGCAGTGTAAATTGAAAAAATGTTTAAAATAGGTCTTAAATAATACTCCGCTAAGAAAAAATTCCTCTCGTACACAGAGCCCGGGCCAACGTTATGACCAACAGAGGCCCCGGGCATTGATGAAATTGGGGGCCCCCAACTATTAAATTTGTTTTATTTTTCAGAAAATTTTGATATAAAAAAATATTTCAGAACAACATTTGATATTGGGCGCCCTTTCGAGCCTGGGGCCCCGGGCAAAGTCGCGATTTGCTCGTGCGATAATAAGTTACACTGTTTAAATTTGTATACGACTCCCGTATAAAAAAAAAAAAAAAATCCCAGTTAGTAAAATGTGCCTCATACTAATGAGGTGATGTACCAAATCTGAGCCTTTCATCATACAACGTCGCAGGGATATCTTTAAAGAAAGATGATCGGGGATTATAAATGATTTTGAAGGGGAAAAAAAGATTTTCTTTCGTAATTTAGGTACAATCCTTGAAATTCGATCATTCGACGTGTTTTTTCCCTTTCGAGAGCCATGGAAATGTGCTTTAAGTCAGCGTTATATTCATCTTTATATCTCTGACACTTTTTAAGGTACAAATGTCCGGGGCTGTGTGAAAGTCCCGGATTCGGGCCTACAGCGCGGCAGTCGATCTAACGATATGTAGTCGGTTTTCTCCAGATGTAACGTGAATACGCTTCAGAACCCCTTAAAAGTCCTTCGACCTAGGCACCCCCACCCCCCGATAGGCAGATGCCCCTTGTGTAGGCTTGCTATAACACAAAAGAAAACAAAAGCAACTAAAAACAATTAGCATGTATATATACCAACACTATCAGACAGTTGCAAAATATGAATCGTATCAAAATAAGCAAAGCAAAAGAAAGCATGCCCTCATTAAAATCCTTGCCATGAAAATAAGTAATAATACCACATCAATTAATAACGAAACTATCAAGACTCCCCGGAAGGGGAAAGGTCAATTAATACTACACAGGTTTTTGGCAATTAAACTGGAGCTTCACTCCAGCTAATTATAAAGCCAACACTTTACCGGTCCAGCCCCCAAACGACCAATAGCTCATATTAAAGTCCTGTAAAATATTCGGTCATCTTGTTTTTTTTTTCTTTTTTTTTTTCTGTTGTTGTTGTTTCTCCAAGTATGAATAAGTGTTTTGAAAAGGAATACCAAGCATTTTGTAGAAATATTTTGAATATTTCTTGATTTTTCTGTCTTCCCCCCTCTTTAAATTGCCACAAAAAAAAAAAAAAAAAAAAAAAAAATTCTTATTTTTCCTATTAGCATTTATTAGTTTCTAGCGGAGTACCCGTTCTCCGTACAGAGAAAGGAGCTTAAAGAAAAGCATTTTTTGTGGAATTGAGAGGGGAAAATTGTGACTAAACTCAGCGCTAGGAACTAAAAATCTGAAGCCTAGTAAATAGTTGATATATGTGAGATTTAGTATGCAGAAAGAAAGTACACCTATATAATATGCTATAATTTTTTATGTTATTATTAAAAATATTCTATATAAGCTTTATCTCAGAAAAAAAAAGACATTTTTCAGTGTCTCCATTTTCTGTTTTTTTTTTTGTTTTTTTTTTTAACGGAAGCAGGTATTTTTAAAACAAATACAAGATGGGGGGTCAGCTAACAAGACGAAGATTCCCAAGGGGGGGCGGAGGGGGCGACCGCCCCCCCCCGAGATAAAAGAAATTAATGTAAAAGATCCTATGTTACTTCCATAAAATGAATGTATATGTCAATCTTCTCACTAACCGCCCCCCAGTGGCGGCTCGTGGGATACAGCAAGTACAGCCGGGCTGCACTTGAAATTATCAGCACATTAAAATAATTTATTCTACTAATTTTCCTAAATTCAGATTAGAATTGTGGAATTCCTACGGTAAATTAAAAAAATCTCCGAAAAAAACCAAACAACAAAAAAAAGGCGTATTGTGGCCGGATCACTCATTCAGAAAAAAAAGCACTTTAATCTTCCCGCAATTCAATTGGGAAAATCTTTGGTTCAGCCCAGAGCGCTGAAAAGAAAATTGGCAGCACCGTTGCCATGACAACGACTACGTAAGCAGCCTCTCCGGCATAGGGAGTATGCAGCTGATACAGCCGATGAAAGATTTTTTAACGGCGGCTGAACTTGAGAACTCGACTAACTGATTGGCTCGGACGAGAATGAGGGAGGGGGTAAGGAGAATATATGTTTGGAAAACTCTCGACTTTATATTGCTGAATTTATCAAGAAGGTAAGCCTGAATAGACGCTTATGAATGGATAATTACCCATCAAAGCAGTATTGCTTTTAAGTAAGCAAGAACTGGCATTTAGAGGATATGGCGAGCGAGAAAATTCTTTAAACATGGGACATTTTAAAGAGCTTTTAAAATTATGGATATCTGAATGAAAACAACGCCTTTTTATGGGGACATCACTGACCGATTCGCATGTTTAAACGAAAGGAGGATTGATTTGACTTATAAAAAATAAGTAAGTTTTCTTTTTTTTTTCTTTTCTTCTCACTAAGTTTTCTTTTCTTCGTTACAAAAGAAAATTCTAAGGAAACTTCGAATCAGACACGGATTAATGCAATTTTAAGGATAAGAGCGGCTGGTTGAAATTTATATCCATTTTATGGAAGTAAAATAGGATCTCTTACATTTTTTATGTAATTTCTTTTTTTTTTTTTCCTCGGTGAGGGTTTAATCCGCCAGCTTTCGAATTCAGTAACAAAGATTTTCCAATCCTGTCCGGAGGAAAGGGGGGGAGGGGGTCGTATGCTTCCGGCTGCACTAACAGTTTTGACCACGGGCCGCCACTGCCGCTCCCAGCGACAAACTTGCAATAATCCGCCACTGAAGATTCCAATATCTTCTAACTACAATTGAAACATAAATCTTGACATTTTCTATAGAAAACATCCTTAATTTTAATGCAAAAAAAAAAATGTGGCACTGGGATGTATATGTATAAGTAATCCATTCAATATTTTGTATCAGTCTACTCGGTTTTCCTTTCCGACAAAATAGCGCGGTTTTGTTTTGTTTTGTTTATTATTATTATTATTATTATTGTTATTATTATTCCTATTTTAAACTTTTAAACAAAATTTTATTCTATTATTGATTTTACCAGAAAATATTTTAACACAATCTTAAAAAGAAAAAGAGGCAAATACCGTCATAGAATTTCTTCTCCCTTTTTTATATGTAGTACGTTATCATTTATTTTAATTATTCAACTAAAATGAACACTGTAGTTTTCTGCATTAAAAAGCATTTGAAACCTTTTTTCGTTGTTACTGATGTTGCTGTTTTTTCTGAAGGGATGGGGCATTTATTTTCCTTTTATATTTATTAGAAAAATGTACAATGCAGCCCTCGCAGCCCTCAATGACATAGAGATAATCACTGCAGCTGCTTAAGTTTTTTTTTCTTTTTTAATGACTATGTCATTTTATCTCTCAACACCCTTTATTGAAAAATGTGTCCCAAAAATGCGACATTAAAAAGCGACATAATTTTACATGTATTTAAATACTATTAGTTCACAACAGCTTTAATCTATTGTTATAATATTTCGTAAGCTGTAGAATATGCTTCACATGTATTTTTCTATAAATAGGTTACACTCATAAAAATTTGAACATAGGGTTACCAGGCGAAATGCGCGAAAGATGAGCGATAAAATGACATAGTCAATTAATATCGTTTTAATATGGCAATAATGAAATTAAAATAAATTAGGGGGGTTAAGGGGGGTCTCCCCCTGACGAGGCTCGAACAGCCGATTTTTTTTTTTCAATATTTATGCTGCATTTGTTATTTATTTATCTATACATTCATTAGTTTTATAAGCTTTTTGTCTGTAACCAGGGTTTCCGCTACGGTCGCATTTTTAGCAAAATGCGAAAAGACTATACAAAAATGCGAAAATGAAACAAGACATTTTTGCTATTTTGCTAAAGCCTTTGTTTCGAATAATAATAAAAACATATTTTATTTGTTATTTTCTTTATTCTTGAAATTTTTTGTATATGAAAACCTATAAAGTATGGTATAAGCTTGATATAATGCAGTTTTATATGGTAAATAATATTTCTCGTAAAAGAATATAAATCACAACTAAGACATTTAATTTACTATAAATTTCAACAATATTCAGTATTAATTCAGTATGTGCTATGTTGGGCTTGTACTGTCTTAAAATTAAACTTGTTTTCTCTTAATGATAAGTACATTTATTAATTTTCATTTCAATTTTTAAAAAAATGTTTTTTTTAATTGCTGTGTATTACTTCTTTAAAGATGCCATTCCTACATTTTGATATTTAATTTACAAATGTAAATGAAACACTATTAAGTCATCGGAAATGTTATGTGAGCTTGTATTTACAGACCTATTGGTATTTTAGCATGAAAATGTCGGCATGATATCTTAATTCTTTAAAGGTGTCACGCCTACATTTAATATTTAATATACGGATGTAAATGAAACACTATTAAGGCATCGAAAATGCTATGTGAACTTGTATTTACAGGTATTTTAGTATTTTGCTAAAGCTTTTTTTTCTGATTTCAGCGTTTACGCTAAAGAACTTTTGAACTCAGCTCAAACCCTGTCTGTAACCATATTGATAGTGCAATGTGTCCTAAAAGTCCCCGTACTGATGACATGTGGATGTCATTTGGATATTTATTTCATTAAACATCTTTACATTTTTCGTACGATTTACGCTCATAATATGCCTCAAGTAGCGGCACTTCTCTGACTGCGTGAGAAACTGATTTCATTATGAAGATAGCAAAATAACATGGAACTTTATTCTCGCAGAGCACGAAATGAGCCAAACGATAAAGACTAAATTGATGGAATAAGCAGACGATCAGATTTAGTATTAATAAAAAAATCTGGAGTGACTCCACTCGACTTTCCGAACACTTACGATTAAGACCATTACCAAGCATTTAAATAAATTTTAATCGATGAATAATTCAAACATATATACCAAATTGAAGCTCAATCGAATGTACCGTTTAAACGCTAGCGCACTTTCAAGAATTTCTCCCCATAGGCCATAATGTAAAAGAAATCTTTGTCGTAGCCCTGTAGAAAAACTATAAGTCCTATGCACAACAAAATCAATACCGGTCTTGCGACGGGGGTTTATAACATATATACCCAATTTGAGCTCAATCGAATGCCCCGTTCAGGAGCTATCGTGTTCACTCACATACACACAAACAAACACACACACACACACACACACACACACACACACACACACACACACACACACACACACACACATATATATATATATATATATATATATATACATACATCTCGTAAAAAAAGCATAAATGAATTCAGAAGACCTCAAAACGTGTAAATACACCAAAATCTCGAATTCGAATTTTTTCATGATTACAATACTTTCCTTACATGATACATGTTCGGAACGTAAAAATAAATAAGTAAGTAAAATAAAACACATGGACAGCAAATTTATTAAGTTGGGTTACGGAAACTTTTAGCGCAAACTGTATAAAAGATTTGAGAAAGAACTCAAATTCAAACACTTCTAAAAATATAAATTTACAATTTATTTTAATCATTATTTGACATTTAAGTTATCAACGAAGAAGAACAAATATTCTCGCTCCTATACCATTCAATATATTTCAAAAGTTGTCGTCAATGTTATATATCATGAAGATTTAATATCAAATCTAAAAACAAATTTTTTTTTTCTTTTTATATTTTTGCATTGAAAAAGGAATCACTCTTCCCAACATTCCATAACATGAGAAATAATTTGAAATGCTGCGGGAATAAAAAAAACACTACTTTCCTCAACTAAATGTCATTAAAAAATACCTTAAATAAACTGACTGGCAAAACATATTAAAATTCGATTACATGACCTGCGTTCGAAAAGTTACCAAGCATTCGCAGAGTTTAAATAAACAAAACAAATGTAAACATTACCTGTTTACTTTTTTTCTTTCAGTGTCTCAAAAAAATCCAATTTTCGGCACATGCATGTGAACGTTTTAATCAGATGACTTCACAAAGACGATTCCACAACACTTTTGAAGAACCAGTTTTCAGATATTCTCGAAAAAGCAGAAAAAAAGAAAAGACCAACTCAACTCTCGCACACACCGGCAAGAGGAAGACAGAGTAAAAAAATAGTGCGAAAAAAGCTGCACAAAGCCTTAGAAATAAAACCGAAGCTTCTCGCACACGACATAAAACAAGTGCGGAACTGGGGAGATGCACTTTCGCAGCTTCCTTTTGAGTATCGTGGAAATGCCTCCGGCGGCAAAATAACTTCTTTCGGAACTCGCCACCACTAACTGCAACCACCGGTCACTGCACCGGCTGTATCAGACGATAAAACAACGCCCGTCAACTTGATTTCTTAGTTCGCTTTTTTTTTTTAATTTTAACTAGACTTTTATTTTTATTTTAGTCTTTTATTTTATTTTTTTTTTCCTTCCCTTCTATTTTCAATAACACTTCCCGCTGGGGGCTACTTAAAGAGTTAACATCTAATTTAGAAGAGAGGTAATATAATGGCGGAAAGAAGCTCCGCTCGGACGGAAACTTTAGCACTCGAAAAATATATTACGTCTCCCTGTAATGGTTCCGTCATGTGAGTTTTTGGTGGATAAATAATGATAGTTGAAAAAAAAAAAGAGCATCATTCATAAAATAAAAAAAAATGTGCGTGGCGTGTTCTTTTCCACATAAATAAAGAGAATAAATGGAAGGTATGACTATCTTGCAGAGGTGAGACTGGAAAAGAGCTAACCTGCGTGTCTACCAGTGAAAAAAAAAAAAAAAAATTTCATTATTCATTTAGAAGCTATGTATTTTTCAAAAGGAGTTGTTTCATGGTGACGGCCAAACCATTTAAGTGTTTCCTCGTATATTAACAATCACAAATGTCACCACCCATGGGCGCCGGCAGAATATTTCCCGAGGGGGTGGCAAAGACTACTCAAGGTGGGGGGCAAAGACTACTTCAACGTATGGTTACCATGTTGGAAAGAGCAAAAAAGCAAGGGAAAACACTACATACAAAAATCCATGGGGGGCATTGCCCCCCCTTGTCCTATGCTGCCGGCGCCCATGTCACCACCTCTGATGTTTGACCCCCTCTGACGATGTGGGGGGGGATAAAATGTGCTCTCTTTTCCCTACTAAGATTAATAAGGCAAAAACAATGGGGCGATGGACATGTCCCCGTGTCTTCATAGGCTGCGACGAACAAGTTAAGAATTTCGAACAAAACTGAAAAGTAAAAGAAATAAAAACTTTGTGAAAAAAGTACACATAAGATTTTATTTAGCAGGGAAAAGAGAGCATATTTTATCCCCCTCCCCCCATCATCAGAGGGGGTCAATCATCAGAGGTGGTGACGTTTGTGATTGTTACTGATTCTGTGCTTTTTTCACAAAGTTTTTATTTATTTTATAATTTAGCACCAGTATTATGAGTGGTTTTTTTTCGTAAAACTGAAAAGTGTTCATCATTCCGGTTTGTCTGAAATGTGCATCTAATTTTTCCTAGATTGCTGCTATGTACTATACCATTTATTAGATTGAAAATTGCCTGTCCATAGAGCATGAACAGCTCATTTACAGCAGCGGTTCTCAACCAATACCGTTTATTCGACTGAAAATTGTCTGTCCATAGTCTGAATAGTTCATTTATAGCAGCGGTTCTCAACCGTTCTGGTGCGCCCCCTTTTGGGGAGGGGTAGGAGCAGAGCGTTTACAGCGGGGCGCAAGAAAAATAGGCCAAAAGAAAGTAATAATGCACATTTTTTTAATGTTATTTTTACTCCAAAACGTAACTATCTTCGCTTAAAATGTTCATTCAAACTTACCGATAACATTATTTTGAAGAAGAGGCGACTAAATGTACATTGTTCAAGAATAAAAAACTGCATTTATGCTGAGAAATGTGAGGGGGGGACATTTCATTTTGGAGACAAGAAAACAAAATATGAGTAAGTGCAGTTTATAAAAGACTAAACACTTCGTGAATATGCGTATGTAGCATTCATAGATCTTTTACCAGCAGTGGTATTGCAGGTACGGCACGTGCTATGGCCGACACTTGAAAGGGGGCGTAGATTTCCATTACGAGATTGATGCAAAGAAAGACCTTAACCTGTCCACTGCTTTCATTGCAAAGACATGACGATAGCGATTCTCCCTCCTGTACCCATGGTTGCTTCGGCCCTCTTCGACTGGGAGCCTGGCGCAGCTGCCCCGCCTGCCCCTGCCCCTGTGTATGCGGCATAAAGAGGGTTCGAAAAACCCGTGCAACCAGGCGGCTGAAAAGTATGCCTTGGGGACTTGATATTTTTATTCATTAACATAATTCAAATCCTCAATCCTAATTTAGCTAGCATTTTCCTGCAACGCATGTTTGGCAGTTTCTAGTGAAAGTTACCACACCATAGTAACCTACACCATGATTTTGCTATTGTCTTTTACACTTTAAAATTCCTTCTCTAGAAGTGTGATGTAATTAGTGAATGACCCCCCCCCTAAAGGACTAAATTATCGCTAATTTCATAAAGCAGTACCGATCATTTTGGGTAAATGATCGGTACTGCTTATGGTAACTGTACCTGTTAATTTCACACACGTGAACGCGTTTAATTGCTTTCCCCAACAAGGGATCTTTATTTATCTTTTATCAACTCATAGTTGGTCCCCAAAATGAAGATTTTTCTCACAGGGAAAACTGACGCCAACACAGTAGGTAAAGTGATATAAGTCATCATTTTCAAAATTAGTTTTCTCTCTAGCTATTTCACTTAGAGACACGGGATTTGTTTTATTAATTTTCTTAGGCAAAGAGCAACATTCTTCTAAACATAAAGGGTAGGAAAGGAGGAACCGTATAAAAATTAAATTTCGTATTTTAATATTTATACAACTTCCAGTAAAGAAAATGCCATATCTAAAAGCTAATCTTAATTTGGCGAACTTTTCTAATTGGAAGTATGTTTCGATCACTAACGGCTTAAAAAATAATCGTCTTAACATCTATTTTCAATCACCCGGTATATATGTGTGGCTCCTAAAAATTTTTGCTGGCTCCTAGGATTTTACAATTTTTGTCAATCCATGAGCACAAGTCACAGCAAATGATCAGAAATTTTTGTGTCCGAGCTTATAGCATGACTACGCATATCATAAAAGCAGCTACATCCGCAAGTAATCCAACATCAAAGTGGGTTTCTTCTGCTGGCGATCTTTTTTCCAGCTGTGCATTTTCTCCGCGAATACTTTATTCAATTCACATCAGTGCACTCATAAGCACCTACTCCTGGGCGACCCTGCTCCGGAGTGTCCTCACTGTCACACTCACCTCACCATTCGTCACCTTTTAACATCGTGCACCGCTTTTGATGGCTTTTACCAAACACTTTTTAACAGCTCTCATCCCAAACTGGACGATATTTTGGGTGAAATCCCACATCGGAATCTGTTTGCCTTTCTTAGACGTGCCAATATTTTTCATTCCCTGTGAAGTGTTTGTCTGACTGGAATCTGGATGGGAGCCCCCATCCAGATGTCTATTTTCCACTTTTTATCTACTTTTAACACTTTTTGAATTTTACTTTTCACCTTTTTAGCCTTTACATTTTAGCCTTTACAAAGTTTTTATGACACCTTTTACCTGAATACCTTATTATATGGTTTTAACTCATTGTCTGGCGCAGTATGTCCTTTCTAGACCTTGTGCCATTAAAACCAATCAACCAACCAACCAACCGTAATGTATTAGAATGATTTTGAGTGTCCCTGTAAAAGACCTACTTGTGCTATATGCATGAAAGGTAGCCTATAATACTCTGGAAAAGTGTAGCTTTCTATCAGGAATATTGTAGTGTGAAAAAAAAAAAAAAATAGTATCGATTTAGTAGTTAGACATACAAACAGCCGGAATGTAATTCATATGAGTGTCTTTGTAAAAGAATTATTTGCAATATATGCATAAATTTTGGTTTATATTACTCAGGAATAGTGTAGCTTCCCGTCAGTGAAAAAAGTTTTAGAATCGGCTCATTAATTCCAGAGATCATAGTTAATACGTATGAGTACCCCTGTAAAATAAATATTTGTGATATATGCCCGAAAGGTAGCCATAATACTCAGGAATGGTGTAGCTTTCCATCTGTGAAAAAAAGTTTTAGAATCAGTTCAGAAGTTGCCCATATAGCTTTATAATGTATTAGAATTATTTTGTGCGTCCCTGTAAAAGAACTATTTAAACTATATTTATATACATGAAACATAGCCTTCAATACTCAGGAATGGAAGCTTTCTATTATTGAAAAAAGTTTTTGATTCCGTTCACTAGTTACAGAGATAATCACAGAGTGTAAGGTATACGTGTCCCTCTAAAAAGATTATTTGTGATATATTCATAAAAAGGCAATCTAAAATATTCAGTGCCTTTCTATCAGTGAGAAATGTTTTAGAATCGGTTCAGTAGTTAGAGAGCTAACCATAGAGTGTAAATGTATTATAATTATTTTGAGCGTCCCCGCAAAGAATTATTTACGATCCATCCATGAAAAGCAGCCTATAATAGTCAAGAATATCGTATCTTTCTGTTAGTGAAAAAAGTTTAAAAATATGAGTTCTGTAGTTACACATACCCACAGAGCGTAATATAATTCTTATGCGTGTCCCTGAAAAAGAATTATGTATGTATATATATATATCTATATAGCATACCTGCATGAAAGGCAGTGTATACTACTCAGGAACATTATACCTTTATGAGAGTCCTGTAAATTTGTGATGTATGTATGAAAGGTAGCCTATATTACTCAGGAGTAGCATATCTCTCTATCAGAGGAAAAAAATTCAGATTCGGTTCAGTAGTTACAGAGACTGTAATGAATTAAAATTCGTTTGAGTGTCCCGGTAGAAGAACTATTTACGCTAATGCATGAAAGGCAGTCTGTACGTTGATCCTAGTGCATAAGCTCTCTAACCCATACTTTTACATATATCTCAAGCAATTACTTTCGTTTTTTTTAATGTTATTTTTAAGGTTTAGCCCTTTCTTTAAAAGTATATTATTGACGGATTCTTATAAAGCATTGTTATGCCGTATATTTTTGCATTATTTCTCACAATTACGCCCCTTTGTTGAAAGTCATCCTAACTAATATTATAAATTTGAAAGTGAGTTTGTTTGTTTGTTTGTTTATGACGCTTTCACGCCTAAACCGCTGAATAAATTATGATGAATTTTGGTTTTAGATATAGATGGGACCCTGGAGAAGGTTATAGGCTACTTAGAATTTTAGATTTTTAATTACTTCTTTAATTATTAATTAAAAACCGTTTTTACGTTGCCATGCTTGGCGAGTTTCGCCCGTATCAAGTGATTCATGTTTTGAGCTAACAAGAATGCTATTATTTCAATCAAGAAGCACGTGCATCTGAAAAACATTGAATAATACAGAAATTATGCCAGTTTTATGCCAAATCTATCTATCTCTAATAATAAAAATGAATGTTCTCCAGACAAATCTACAGAAAGCAGAGCTTTGAAAATTTGAGCATGACTGGGCCCATGACTTCGGTAAAGTGTACCTGAGGCTCAGAATTTTAAAATTTAAGTACTTTTCGAACTATTAATTAAAAACCGTTCTATCGACCGCACAAAATGATTTATGCTTTTGAAATAAAGCAGAAATTATATTTACAAAAATCACATGCATTTGGAAAACATAAATTGGTATGGAAATTATGTTAATTTTACGCCAAATTGAAAAGCATAAGTAAAGGAAAGTGTACTTACGTATTATCCCGGCGGTCCACCAAGACGAGCGATTTTTTGCCGCGATAAATGCCGGCCACATGAAATTATTAATGGTTTTGAATACGTTTGGCAACTTATTTGACGAAAAAACAGTTTGGCGGGAATGACCACCGGATAATACGTAAGTACCAGAAAAGTCCAAATGTGTTCTTACCATTGTGCGATATTTGCGACTTCTCGATTAAGATAACAGAATAATAGATTTCGATGTCAATTCTTGAACAGGCGTTTATTTCAAATCTTGCATAAAATCGAATATCACACAATTCATCTAATCCAAATAATAAATAAATACGTTCGACTATAGCGATGCCTCCCAGGCATAATGGTTAGTCCCTCCTATGTGTACGTTTATGTTTTTGACTGAATCACACAAAAATGGTTGGAAAAATTTGTAATGAAGATAGCTTATGCCCTGGATTAACATACAGGCAACCTTTCAAGCATATATCATAAATAATTCTTTTACAAAGACACTCAAAATAATTCTAATGCATTGCGCTCTATAGAAATTTTGTAGCTACTAAACCGATTTTAAAACTTTTTGCACTGATTGAAAGTTACATTATTCCTAAGTATTATTGTTTGTTTGTTTGCGGATTAAGTCCGATTGACTGCACTAGGGTCCTGGGCTTATATCGGGAATTTTCTAACGGATCCTAGCGCGTATTTTTGCGAGGTTTTGGAAAAAAAACACGGAAAGCTGCGAGCGGCTAGGTCGACTGGCGCGACCGGGCTTTGAACCTGGCACCTCCCGCATTCCAGTTTTGAGAGCAGAACCTCTTAGACACTGGTGGGACCCTGAGTGTTATAGGCTACCTTTTATGCATATATCACAAATAGTTCTTTTACAGGGATACTTATAAGAATTACATTGCGCTCTATGTGTATCTCTGTAAGTACTGAACCGATTCCAAAACTTTTTTCACTGATAGTAAGCTACACTATTCTTGAGTATTATAGGCTAAAATTCATGCATGTAGCGCAAATAGTTCCTTTACTGGAACACTCAAAATAATTTAATGCATTACGCTTACTGGGTATCTCTTTAACTACAGAACCGATTCTGAAACTTTGTTCGCTAATGGAAAGCTGCACTATTCCTGATTAACATAGGCTAAAATTCATGCATATAACATAAATATTTCTTTTACGAGAACACTCAAAACAGTTCGCAAATACTGTCGCAACTGTCTCTATTCGCCAAATGCCTGAAAAAAATCTAAATTTAGTAATTCTGCATACTCTCTTATTTCAAATGAAGTATACTACCATGCATTATACTTCATTTAAAATAAGTAAAAAGGCAAATAATATTTAAATGCAGTTTCTTTAGTCGCAAACATATTTGTTATTCACACATGCTAAATTTCTCTCGGGACCTAATTCTAAAGACGACGCGGACGAAGTCGCGGGTAGCCATTAGTTCTTAATAAAGGTTTAGTCCACTGTTTCAAACTATATTCTTAACACACATTCTAAAAGAGCATTGTTACACTGAGTATTTCTGCATTATTTACAGCAATTACGTTCCTTTGTTGAAAACCATTTTTTAATAAAGGTCTAGTTCACTGTTTCAAGTATACGGTTCAAGTATCACGGTTCAAGTATATTATTGACACACATTTTTAAGCAGCATTGTTTACCGTCTGTTTCTGCATGATTTCCAACAGTTGCGTCCCCTTCTTAAAAGTAATTTTTGATAAAGGTTTAGTTCACTGCTTCAAAGTATATTCTTTACACACATTCTAAAAGAGCATTATTATACCTTGTATTTCTGCATTATTTACAACAATCACGTTTCTTTGTTGAAATTCATTTTTAATAAAGGTTTAGTCCACTCTTCCAATGTATATTGTTGCAGAAATACTCTGCTTGTTTCCTGGGTTCGTCGTTCTAAAGTCCAGTTGGTGTAGAAAGTTCTAGTAAAAAGTCACTTGTCAGGATGGAACACACACTTTATTGCTTCTAGAACTTCGTCGAACAATCAGCTGTACAAAATTCACAAGCACAATCAAACAGTAATGTGCTTTTAACAGTCCGCTTAGATCTGAAGCTCTCACAAATGCTGTATTTCTCACACAAAATAAAACACTTTCACAGGCAAAAATTCAGTGAAAATATACGAGAGATAACACTAACAGTCTCTCAAGACTCAGCAATCAAGAATGGACACACAGCACTTTAAAAACAGCTTCGAAAAGCAAGCCAAAACACTGCTTCTATAGCACTATCAATTCAGCAAAGCAAGCGTACTCACTCAGAGAGCTCTACTCACACACTGAACTGGGCTTCTGAAGCACGCTCGGTATATATAGAGGAGGCAGAAGCTGCGAGCAGCTTCCAGAAAAGTCTATTTCTCGAAGATTCCACATAAAGCGGGAATTTTGATTACGTCATAGAAGAGAAATGTTAGGTTATTATGTGTTTTTAATGCAGGAAAACCAACTTTCAGGCCCCATAGGGAAAATCGCGCCAAATGACCAAAATGTCGCCAAACTTGGGCGCCAAAAATAAGTCCCCAAAAGTGAAGTGAACGAAGGCCTAGGACCAATATTTCTTGAGATTTCTAGAAACCCCATAGAAAAACAAAGGGAAAACCGAAACCTCCGTATCTCCGGTTCTAGTGGACCAATTTTGATGCAACAAAAAGCAAAATTTACTATTTGAAGCGTAGAATACGAATTTTAAACTATTTTAAGCCCAGAACAGCGGGTTGCCCCGAAAATTCGTAACATTATATTATTGACATATATTTTTAAAGATCAATGCAATATCGTGTTCCTTTTTTAGCGCTAAGGAGCTATTTCGTTCAGTACAAGAATTTTGTCTACGAGTTTTCGTATACGCATTTTGTTTACGCTATTTTGTCTACGCGATCTTGTTGACAAGTTTTGCAGATATTTTCAAACGTATTTGCCAGATAATATGGAGAGGGGGGGGCCGTTAATAAAATGTTGAAGGTCGCACAAGGTTTGCAATTTTTGATAACTGATCGCAAAATTTGGTGCCAAAACTAGAAAATCTATTATAGAAATGTGAAAGTTTGTACGCCCGGGAACTCCTTCCACACCGTTCCATCGATCGGCTTGAAATTTTGCATGACATAGAATAATCCGTAGTCAACTTTAAAATTCTGAAAACTCAATCGTTCCACGATTTTTTTCGAATTTTTTGATAATTTTCACCTTCAGAAAGCGTTTTCAGTTTCCGATTGTCTAAAATAGTGATCATGTGATGTGCCATCTATATGCTGGCGATAGACGTAACTGTAAAAAAAAGTTGCATATTATAAATAAAATGACGTCATTTTGGTGTCACAAATTTAAAAATGCATTCGAAATTTTAATTTTGTGTAAAAAAATAATCATGTGACATACCATCTATATGCTGGCGATAGCCATAACTGTAAACAAAGTGCGATATCATAAATTAAATCAATGTCATTTTGATGTCACGAGTTTAAAAATGCAATAGAAATCCTAATTAAGTTACCAAGTTTGGACAAAATATTACACCACGAGCGAAATAATAAACTTCTAGATTATCAGATGTTGTAAGAAAGTAAAATAACATGAGTTTTGGTTTTTCCCCTTCTTTCACTAATTCATATTAGATATAGCAACTGACAATAACGCAATTTTGACGTCACGAGTTTAAAAATGAGTTAGAAATCTATTTAAAAATTTACTATTATAAAAATATAAAAGTATTTTGTTTAATGCATGAGCTACCCTTGGCGATTTTTTGAGCACTATATTTTTTCAGCAACCATAATAACGAAAGGAAACTTGCAATTTTTAAAATCGTGGGAAATTCAAAAGGCGCCACAAGGGAGAAAATACTAATTAACATAAAACATAGTATTCGTTATCGCCAAGTTTTGACAACTGTTGGTGGTATACCCTACGTTGGTTTCGTATATTAAAAATTATTTATCAAAGAATATGAATTAGTCTATAAATATGACTTTCTATATTTCTATCAAGTTTGAGTTTTTCAAAAACTCAATTATTATTCGCAAATCTAAAATAGGAAATTTCTCTCTTGCTCGAATACTTTTTTTGGAGGGTGTACATCCTAAAAATTGTGAAATGTTTGACATAATTAGTTTTCTTTTTTGGATTTATGTACCAAATTGCGTGTCCTCTTCCAGCGTTGAAGGTGACATTCAAAGTTTAATTTAAGTTAATAGTGTGAATTTTGGCATCCGATTATCTGTACTACGGTGAAGCAACGCTGGGCATAAAATGAAAATCTCTACCGTTGTGTCTAATGTCTTAGTAACGATTACAGCAAACCAGTTAAAATCAAGATTCTTTTTAAAGTAACAAAGTATTTCTGATGAAATGCCCTTGTAGAAAAATCAGCTGGTGCTGGAGTCACCTTAAATTTGTTAGCCTTACGCAAATTCTCTGTCAAAATTCGATCATTCCTGGGCCTGGGCGCACACCCCTTTTGCCCTTGTAATAAATCAGACCTGAAAGAGGTGTATTACACTAATTTTAAGTTTTTCTTTTAGCGATAGAATTTTGATTGGTTTTAACTAATCATTATGTATATAAATTTCAAAGCAAAAGAAAAGAGTATTACAGCTTTTATTGGGGAAAAAAAAAACTATGCAACAATAATATCACAATCAGTCACATTTCTTGTCATGTAAATAGGAATTTTTTATAAAAAGTGATTTCGTTTTCGAATGTAACAATTCAGGATGAATTTATTCTTGTTTATTCTATCTCATTCCTGTCTGAAATCCTGAGTCTTCAAAACGTGCAATTAGTATTGTTTCTCAACTCATTTATTTCCTGGTTTTTTTTTTTTTAACATTTTTGTACCCCTATAAACAGCTGCAACAGACAGCTGAAGACTTGTCTATTTACTTTTCTTTTTTTTTTCTCTCAACAAATTTTTAAAATTAAATTTTTTTTAAAAATTTGTTAATCTTTAAAAATAAAACTAGATAGTTTCCTTAAAATGAATGAATTAATGCAATGTTTTCTATGTTGAAATGCGTGTGAGACCATATAAAAAAGATTGGAAACTATTTAATGCTCACAGAAAAAGAAAGCAGAACAAAGAAACGTTGTTTATCTTAGAGTTAATAATTATTCAAATAATATTTTGAATATTTTTGGCATATTTGCGGCCACGATTTCGTACCTAATAAATCAAGCTAAAATAAAAACTAAATACAGGGTGGCCATAATTAAACTGCAAGTGTTCAAGGGGTTCTGAAGAGAAAATTACCAGGAATATTCCAGTGAAACTTGGTATCTACACGTTTCAGAACATGCGCAATTCAAATATGCAAAAACAAAATCACCATTTTCAACCGATACATGGCGCTATACCGTGTTTCAATGCTTATGGACGTCATATATGCAAATTTTAAGCCCATCGAACAGTGTAAAAACAAGACCACGTTGAGTAATGGTCAATCATGACTCTGAATAAGAAGAAACGTGCATTGTTAGTGAAGATATTCTATCAGTATGGTAGCAATTATTCAGCTACTCTGAAAGAATACCGGCAAATGAAATGATTAAAAAGAGGTCCAATGAGTGTCAGTGAGAATAAATAATGGTTTAATTGTTTTCCAAAGCGTCTTTATGAATTGTTTAATTTGTGATCTTAATTTGCGTTAATTTTTGATTACATGTTACTGTGAAAATTTAATTACTGAAGCGAATTCTATTTAATTTTGATAAACTGTAAATGATGTTTTATATTGTTTATATGCCTCTTAGAATGTCACTAAGCTCTGTCTGTCGGTTTTGGAAGTTGTATATGCCACCGGTGAGCTTTGAAATACGGTACAGCGCCATCTATCGGGTGAAAATAACGATTTTTTTTTGCATATTTGACTTGCGCATGTTCTGAAACGTGTAGATACCAAGTTTCACTGGAATATTCCTGGTAGTTTTCTCTTTAGAACCCCTTGAACACTTGCAGTTTAATTATGGCCACCCTGTATTTCAAGGGGTTATTCATCATATTTTATGATAACCTGCAGGCGTGAGTTTGAGCATCTCCTGAAGTATATATATTTTACCCTCTTTACCTGAGTAATTTATTACACCTTTAGGTGGTCAAATTTGCAAAATTACGAGAGACATACATTTCAGCCATGGGTGTTCGTGCGCCCATGATTTCAGTATAATTTTTAAAAAACAGTCTCTTGCTTTGCACATTTCTCCTCCGCGATAATGAGAAGAAAGATGCGCAGAACCCAATGCGCTCCCTCTATTTACTTTCCGGAGAAGCAACACTCGTTTAAAGGTCAGGTTTTGCGGCGCGCGAGTTCACGCCAAGGTGGCTCTCGCCAAGCTTACCCATCATGCAATTCCCAAATACGCTGTCGCGAGTCCTGAACATGGCATTGGTAGATGGCTCAAGTGGAGGAACAGGGTTCTGTCCTCTCGCTGGGCCATCGGTCTTGGGGTCTGGAGTTTTCGGCGTTTTTCTCGAGATGTAACGTGAATTCCTCGCTAGATACCGAGAAAAGTTCTCCCCCAAGGCATTTGCCCCCCCTTGTGTTTGTCCGGGGCCGTCGCTAAGCAACGGCCCAGACAGCACAGCAAACTTGCAGCAAGCTTGATTTATCAAGTCAGTAAACTTGAATAAAGCTTGAAAATTTCAAGTGTGTAAGCTTAATGCAAGCTTGAATCAAGTGTTCTAGTTTACACATTTCAAGCTTGACATAGCAAGCTTAATTTCAAGCTTAAAAAATTTCCCTAAAAAAAAATTTCCTGAAAACGAACTCGCCCACATATTTTATTTTGCCCCGCATTTTCCCCTCTACGCCGAAATTTCAATTTAATTTAATCTGTTTCCATCAAGATTCCGCAGCTAGAATAGAACCCGGGACCTTTGGGTTGGAAGGCTCGCGTCCAGTAGCGGCTTGTGACCTATTTCAGTGGTGGGGCCCGAACAAAAATAGTGCCAATTAAAATAGCGAAAATATGTATACATATCCCCACGTGCACACATAAAATTTCTCAAATGACAAATAATTATCGAATTTACTATACAACTTTTGCTATTTTTTACCTAGTTATGTTAAATTGAAAAGTTTACTTTATTACTAAACAAAAAGCCACATTTAAATATCTAATATTTATGTTCTTTATAGTTGCCTGTTCATAATTTTTTAGATGATTTATTTATTTTAAAATAAATATCAACATATATAAAAAATACATCTCTAGTGGCGCACCCAGGATTTTAGCTTGGGGGAGGGGGGACTGGGCTTCAAATACTGCTGAACTCGGTTATAGTGACCTCGATTATAGTTATAACTCTCTTTTAACGTCAAAATATTCGGTACTAGACTACTTGCCCATAGAACACAAGCTCACGAGCAATGTAAATCATTATAGTGTCAAATAATTATCTGCTCATTTCAGTGATGTTGTAACCGAGTTTAATTGCGTTTCATATACTAACTGTAAGTTTTTACTTAAGAACTATCATCTTTTTTTGGTAAAAAGTATTTTAGAAATAATTTAAGGCAATTTTAAAATCGAAAACAAATAAATCATTTGTGACAATGTCCAATTTTTAATGCTTTTCAACTCTAACTTTCCACCTTTAGGGGGGCTTGAGCCCCCATAGCCCCCTCCGTGGGTGCGCCTATGTACATCTCTTTTCGTAAATCAAGAAAACAAAACAGAAAAATATCTGACTGCACTGCAAAAATACGATCACGCAAATAAAAAATGATTTCCTCCTAAGCGGAAAATTTCGCCAATAGCTACCGATTACCGAAATTTCGCCGTACGGTCGTGTTGATCACCGTGCGAGGGCCCGAAGATCTGGGCCCAGAAGGCGGCGCCAAATAAGCCGTTTGGATGCCAAGTTAATTCCATAGAGGGTTAATTCGGCGTCAGTATGGCTTTTGTGCTCAATGCCAAATATGTCAACCTGGTGAACGGAGAAGAGACGCCCAATTCAGGGCAAGCCAGCCCATAGCCCATGCATGATTTAGATTGGGGGAAAATCGTATAACTATCGCTTTTTTAAGCGCGTTTTTTAATGGATAGTATTAAAATAGAGTAAAACGCGTGAATTTTTTAATGAAGGTATCGACGTATTTTTTTAATGAAGGTAAATTATTGAAAGAACTGCCTTACTTAAGGGGAAGATACTTTGATATAGACGGTGCTTAGTCGGTGGGGCCAGGCCCCTCTGGCCTTTACTGACGAGCCGCCACTGCTCGCGTCAGAACCACTCGGCCACTCTCAGTCGGGCCGACATGACTAAAGTTTGAAGTGACTGTTAGGGTTTTATCACGCCGTTTTCTATCCAGATTGATAAGTGGCCGATGTGTTATTTGTTTCTTTTATTTTTCCATGGGATGCATCAAAATTAAAATAATGTTATGTGTGATGTAGAGACTCTACTAATAGGGAAATAAACATAGTATAAACATAACAGCAGCACACGTTTTAAAACTTTCAAAATCGAGACAAACGGCTGATTTTGAAATCAATTTTGTAGTATAATTGCATTTTATTTCGAAGAATTTCCATATTTGGGAATATAGAATCTTTTTTTTTTTAATTCTGTGGTCAAGTACATTTATGACTGATGATTAATTATTTTGTTGAGGCCGGATTACGCCTCATTCTACCACCCATAAAGTGAAGTATATTAAACTAAATTGTGTTAATTATATTAAAATTTATTTTTAGGGCTAATTAATTAGTTAATGGAATTACTAATGTTAATTAGATGTAAATAAAACTAAAACTCCCCTCGTGTTACACTTCAGAAGGGCTTATCCCATTCATTCCTTCCACTTAGACTTTTCAATGTCCATTCTCCTTCTCGCCTACAGCGACAGATGGCGCCATTAGCGTAATAATCAAGCTAATGGATTGAAATGTCAAGCTTGTATTAATACGTCAAATTCAAGTCAAAGTCAAGCTTGATTTAAGCTTATGTGCTGTCTTGGGGGCATGCGCATGAATTGCCACCGCTAAAAATGAGTTAATCAGTGAGGCCTGTTTCCCCATTCACACTGTTCTATATTATAAGTTTTATAAATATTATATTATTTTAAAGCAATTTTTTTATAGTTTTCTCGTACTAAAGAACTTTAGATGTAGGTAATCATTTTGTGAACATTGCGCCGTTTTTTTTTTTTTTTTTTTTTTTTTTTTTTTTTTTTTTTTTAATGGAAATTTATCATTTCAAACATTTTGCTCTGAATGTAAAGTTAAGTGAACATTTATTTTATAATTTATTTAGAAATTCTAAAAATACGTATGTAAATCATGTTTAGTGAATAATTATTCATGTGTTATTTATAAATAAATTATTTTAAACAGAAATCGTACTACTTGAGTGGTTTATTCTTGTAAATAAGCATGACGTTGTGATACTAGTTAGACAATTTAATTTTTCCAGTTGAAAATGTTATTTATCAGTTACATATGCCTTATGCCTTGATTATGTGATTTAGACTTACATGTGGTACAGTGCTGAAATACAGTGAATTATAAATTATTGATTCTTGCACGTTTACATGGAAACTTCAAATGTAGTTAATATTTTGTACAAGCGTTCATTATGCTTGCTCAATTCCAAAGTTCAATTGAGAAAGCGACGAAAGAATAACATATAATACATGAAATGTCTTTATTAAAGAATAATTAATTCAGGGATCGCGCTATAGAGCGTATTTTATCAATCTTCTCCAATATACAACCCAGACAGCACATAAGCTTAAATCAAGCTTGAGATTTGGCTTGGCAATGCAAGATTGGCTTAAGCTGGATTTTCACTTGCAAAGTGCGGTGATGGCGCCATCTGTGAAAGAGAATGGACATTAATTGTCTAGCGTCCTCAAATTTGCTGAAAGTTCGTAAAAGATGTGTTTTATTTTATTACCAGTGCCATATTACCGGCAAGGCAAACGGGGCAACTGCCCAGGGATTACAGATTTTAGGGCCCAAAAATCTTACATCTTACACTTTTGTAATTTTAAAATAAAATTACAAAGGATAAAAAAAAATTTCAGAAGTTAAATAATTTTTTTAATTATAAAGCATGAACAATGAAAATAATTCAAATTTACATTTGTATAAATTAATTTAAACTTATTTTTAATTCTTCGAAATGCTCTATATCAATATAGCATACCAATATGTAGGAAATTAACCACATTTGTAAAGAGAATTTTTAGCGTTAAAAAATAGCAAAATTTATTTGTTATTTTAAGAAATATTTACAAAAATGACTACAGTCTTTGTATTCCATACATGTTAGCAACTGTGATATAGCATTTCGAAGTAACGTTTAACTATCTGTTTCTTTCATTTCAGATTACTTAACACAAAATTTGTGTTAAGTAAGTAAACCCCTTCTATTTTTCCAAATATGGAAATTCTTCAAAATAAAATACAATTATACTACGAAATTGATTTCAAAATCACGCATAACATTATTTTAATTTTGATGCATCCCATGGAAAAATAAAAGAAACAAATAACACATCGCCCACTTATAATCTGGCGAGAAAACAGCGTGGTAAGTCACTTCAAACTTTAGTCAGAGCTGCACATGGCGCCGGTGGCGGAATGGATAGCATGCTCGACTGCGAAGCCAAAGGGCCCGGGTTCTATTCTAGCCACGAACACTCGATGGACTTAAATTAAATTGAAATTTCAGCGTGGAGGGGGAAAAATAAATTATGTGGGGCGCGTTAGCCAGCGGGCACCCCGTGTATTTAGAAAATTTTTTTGGGGGGGAAATTTTTTAAGCTTGAAATGTCAAGCTTGATTCAAGCTTGAAATGTCAAGCTTAATGCAAGCTGGGCAAGTGTAAACTAGAACACTTGATTCAAGCTTGCATCAAGCTTACACGATTGGAATTTTCAAGCTTATTGACTTGATAAATCAAGCTTGCTGAAAGTTTGCTGTGCTGTAGGAAATACGACTACGTTCATGAAATATTCACTATAAAAATTTCTTTCTCATTCGTGTATTTATTTATTTTAAAGTATATTAAATATCCACTTGTGAAACTAAAATAAGCAATCGTGAATCATGAGCGTAAGCACTACTTTGTTTTTCCTTCAAATTATATGCATCTATTTTCTTAATGTCAGTATGTATCATAGCAAACAAATTAATCATGAGTTCGTACTTGAACTAGTAAGACAATTACTACTTATAACTACATTTTAAAAAATAACGTTTGAAAGCACTGGGAAGCTTAAGAAATGTCTGATGTATACGTGAAGACTGGAGCATCCGCAGGCCTCTTTGGATGACTCATTGAAATACACGCGCAGGCCCGTTACTAATAGCGAAGGCCCCGTTTGTCCTTTTTTTGACGTGGATTTATAAGCGGTCCTCGTACCAAGCACACAAACCGAATGCATGTTCCAACAACAACAAAGCAGACGAAAGCGAAGCGAACTTGCTCAATTGTAAAAACAGTGCAATCGGAAAGCCATATATTAATTTAAATGCTCTGTGCTGTTCTCCATTAAACTTTTTAAGAACTTGATTTCTGAATAATGCGATTTATTCTTGGGAAACATTGCATTTCAAAATACTTCAGGCACTATGAAAGTCTTAAATTTTATAGTACACGTGAGTGTATCTGATAATCTCAAATTATTAGTTAAATTTTACTTGAGAAATTAAATCTATATATTAAATTTATATGCTGTTATAGTTTTTTTAAGAATATTTAATGGTGTGTGCTACTTTTGCATTTTAAATCATTAACGTAATTTATTTTTAGCTGCACATCCGAGATATGATTTAATAGTTATTGGAGGTGGATCTGGTGGATTGGCTTGTGCCAAAGAAGGTAGGTTTTTCTTCTCTAAAACTATAATATTTATTTAAAAAAAAGCTTTAAGTAATAGTTAAATTTCCTATTTTTTTCCAGCTAGTGGTTTTGGAAAAAAGGTTGCTGTGCTTGATTACGTTGATCCATCGGCGAGAGGTACATTTTAATAGACAACTCTTTAAAACTAGAGTAAATTCATGCTGTCACTAAGTATTTCAACCATAATTCCTAATAAGAAAAAGAAAGAAAATCTGAAACACTTTCAGAATTCAAGTACTCATTAAAGTGCTATATATTAAAAGTTTATAATAATTTATGTGTTGTCCCTATTTTTCTTCCTTATTCCATTAAGTTGGAAAGTATATCATTAGTTAGGAGTGTGCCATATTTTTCTTCCTTGTTCCATAAAACCCATATTCGGAATCAAAATCTATCATAAAATCACCTTCTAAAACTATTTTACAATCTTTGCCAAGTATATTCCAACTATACTTCACCATTTTAAATATTGTTTTGAATGTACATCATAATCCATGAGTATACAGTATTTGTCTTTCTTGGGTTGATTCCTACTTTAATGCCCCGACTCTCACCAAGGTAGTGATATTAAACATATGCAGTTACCATGATGATTTTTTGTGTTTATGTGGCAACCGTAATTTAGAATTAAAATGGCGATTTGGAACAACATGTAAGTACAGCCTTCTATTACTTATTTATTTATTTTGGGTAAGCAATTAATGTAGTTTCAATAATTGTCTTCAATCAAATTCCTTAAATGGTGTGTTTATCGCTAATTTTTTCAGTTTAGTTTTCATCTAGTTCTTTTGGGAGCATTGAAACTTGTGCATAACTCCTAGAGACCCATGGCTGCAAAGTTTGCCAAAGTACAGTGATTTTTTAGGTTGACAAGAGTGGGGGCATTAAAATAGGAATCAACTCTTACTTGTACCAGAAAACACATCTTTGGAATCGAAATCCATCTTAAAATCGCCCACTGAAACTGTTTTACAATCTACACCAGTATATTCCAACGATATTTCACCATTTTAAATACTGTTTGGAATGGGCATCATAATCCATGAGTGTGCTGTGTTTGTCTTTCTTGTTCCATAAAACACATCTTTGGAATTAAAATCGCCTACTAAAACTGTTTACAATCTTCGCCAAGCATATTCCAACTATACTTCACCATATTAAATATTGTTTGGAATATAAATCATAATTCATGAATTTGCTGTGTTCACCTTTCTTTTTAAATAAAATGCATCTTTGGAACCGAAATCTACCTTAAAATCACCTTCTAAAACTGTTTTACAATCTTCGCCAAGCATAATCCAACTATCCTCTACCATTATAAATACTGTATGGAAAGTGTATCATAATATATGAGTGTACCGTATTTGTCTTCTCTGTTCCATAAAACACTTCTTCAAAATTGAAATATATATTAAAATCGCCTACCAAAACTTTTTTACAATCTTCGCCAGGCATTTTCTAACTATACTCATAGTATATTTATAGTAAGTTGTCTCGTTTTGGGCACCAAACTTAGCGATACATTATCAAAAATTGCAAACCGTATGCACCTTTCAACCTTTTTTAACGTTACTCTGCCTGCCCCCGCCCTGAAGGTTCTGCTTTCGATTCAAGCTTGGAGCAAAAGTGGCTTTGATCTCCCACATACTATAAAGCTGATTTTCTACTATAGTTTAATTTAAAAGAATTTTCTATTGTATTCTAACGAGATTTTTAGAATTATAATTCATTTTAAATTTATAATTATGAAATCATTAGTTATTTTCTAAAAATTACCTCGGTAAAGACCTCATAAAAACCACAAAAATAAATGTTGTTTTTTTTTAATTGAAAAATAAAACAGGAACATAATTAGTATATTGAACAATTAATTGTTTTTATTTTGATAAATATCATTAGTTTTACAGCAAATTACTTCATAAAATCAATCATTCAACTGTGTAATTGATCCTTTGTTTGTGGACTAATGTGTAAAAATAAAAACTTTTTTGCAATGACTAATTTTTTAAATAGTTTTATTTTTCATGAAATGTAGAAACTCATAATTGCACTGCATTTATCCAAATTCAATGGATAGGTTACCTGTCTTTTTACAAACAAAAAAGTTTACTAAGTACCAATCCTGTCAGAGCCAGCCCAAGGGGGGTGCGAATGTAGGCGATCGCCTAAGGCCCCGCTCCTAGGCCATTTTTTTACTATCATATTAGACAGAGCTTGGTAGATGGTTGCGATATATCCCGAAAAAAGCCGAGAAATAAAGTTAATATGTACTAGCAGTGCTAGTAATAACTTATATAAGACATGATAGAAAAAGGGCCCCGCTCTTGCACTTCGCCTGGGGCCCCGCACGCCTCTCGGGCCGGCCCTGATCCTGTCCTTCCATAAATATATCTAACAGTAACAATGTTGAAGCTTCAGAATCCTTTGATATTATAAATAAGCTGTAGTCATGCATAAAATTGTATTTTTTTAATTCTACATGCATGTTATTTAATTTATTGTTATTTATTATTTGTAAATTATTGATCTAGGAACCACATGGGGTCTTGGTGGTACTTGTGTTAATGTTGGCTGTATTCCTAAGAAACTATATCACCAAGCTGCTTTACTGGGTAAATCTATTCAAGATGCCAAACACTATGGATGGAACATAAATAGTGAAGGAACACATAACTGGGAAACTTTGCGCTCAGCTATTATTGCACATATAAAATCTTTAAATTGGGGTCATAGAGTTCAGTTAAAAGAAAAGTAAGAAAATTTATTGTCCATGTATGTGTGTGTGTATATATGTATATACTTCTCTCTAAAAGTTCTGTAATCAATTAGAAATCTACTTTTATTATTGTATTTAAGCATTTGTTTTTCTGAAAATTCTATATAATATTAAGCAGGGGGGGGGGTTAGGGAGGTCATAACCCCCCCCCCCCTCATGAGAAATTTTTTACCATACAAAATGTATATTCTTCACTACATTATCACACACACGTATACATATATATGAGTTGTAGTAGTCGTAAACCCCACCCCCATGAAAAATTTCTGGCTACGTCCCTGATATTAAGAATCTACTTTATCATTACTGTACACTTACAATTTTTTTTTCTCTGAAAATTGTGTGAACAGTTGGAATTCTCCTTTTTGTTATTGTACATGAACATTTTTTTTTCTGTATCTAAGTTGTATAAGCAATTGGAAATTAGATTTGTTATTGTACATGAACAATTTTTTTTTCCCTCTAAAAGTTCTGTAAGCAAGTAGAAATCTACTTTCTGTTATTGTACATGAACATATCTGCCCCCTCTGAAAGGTCTATAAACATTTGGAAATCTCCTTTTATTATTGTACACATTTTATTCTCTGCCAAAGGGGGGGGGGAAGCAGGACTAAATTTCTAATTTGCTAAGTCTTGTAGGCTAAACACTCTTTATAAAATTGTATTAAATATGTAAAGTAAAGTTAAAATATCACAATTTAAACATTTTAAAAAGCTTTATTGTTCATTCAACTTTCAGTATGAAAATGTAAAGAAAAATTTATTACACTGAGCAGTGCATTAAAATCAGTGATACCATAATCTGTTTTTCTGTTGGAATTTTTTTTAAAGGTTTCTACATGTAAAATTCTAAAAAAATTTTCAACAAAGAAAATCAACACAAATTACTACTGCAGCTTCCAACATTGTGAGCACAGATGATGAGGCTATGAACACAGCTAAATATCAAATAGACAGGCTATGTTGCTCACATGGGAAAGGGAATAGACTTACTGCTTCAAACATACCCCACCCCCAAGAAAAGAAAGAAAAAAAAAAAACCTTACAGTTGAAATCATTTAATTGTGAGAACAAAAATATAAACCATGGAATACCAAATCTCAATACTTTTACAAATTTACTGTACATTTAATTGTTTTTGCATCTTAAAGAGCAATAAAATTCTCACTAAAATACATACAGAGATTAATCATTTTAATAGCAAGTTGAAAATCACATGAAAATTAACTTTTTCTCAATTATTCAAAATTCCATTGCAGGCATGTGACATACATGTATATCACATTTTAAAAGTAGAATTTTGCAGATTTATAGATATTTATACATAATGATCATACTTTAAGTAGATTTTGGTTCATAAGTCCATGTTTAAACACATTTCTAGTTAGTAAAAACAGCAGTGCACATCATTAATGGACTGAACAAAAAAAATTGAAAGGTGTAATGCTAAACTATTACGGGGGATGGTCCAGACTCCCTGGACCATCACCGTGGGTAAGGTCATGGTAGATATAACACATGCAATTATTTTCTTTGAGACCAACTCAAAAGTTTACTGTCAATGTGGGGAACATTTAATTATCGTTGATGATTGCTATTATACAGGGTGTCTCAGAGAGGTGGCAGCACAATAAGTGAGTAACGTAAATTGAAAGAAAATGTTCAAAATAAGGTAAGAAAAAAGACTATGTTAAGAAAAAGTTCCTCCCATTAATTTTCAAAAAGTTACAATTTTTCAATTTTTACAATCTCTGTTCAAAGAAACTCTCAGTTTGTAAAAACTGCCCCATACACTAATGAGTCAATGTACAAAATTTCAGCCTTTCATCACAAAATGTCTCAGAGATATCTATAAACAAAGATGATTGTACATAAATGGGGATTATACATGAATTTGAATATAAACGTTTATTGTTAGAATGAAAAAAAAAGTACTTTCTTTCATAATTTAAGTATAACCACTGAAGTGTGATCATCCAATGGGATTTTTTCCTTTCAAGAGTCATTGAAAAGTGGCTTAAGTTAGCATATATATTTATCTTCATGCCTCTGGCACTTTTTAGGATATAATTCTGAAACTTTGACCATCACCTCATTAGTGTTGAGGGGCCATTTTACTTTTTTGGGGAATTTTTTTGTAGGGGGGGGTTCTCTAAAAATTAATAAAGGGTAATTTTTTTTTAATTAATGAGAGGAAATTTTTTTTTTCAGTAGTCTTTTTTTACCACCTTATTGTGAACATTTTTTTTTTTTCAATTTACATTGCCCACTTATCTCTAATAGATAAAGAATTAAAGTGCATTAACCACCTTTATAGGGCAACCTGTATATGTTCACATTTACGAAAACTCAAGGTGTCCACTTTGCTATATTTTTCTGTTTTTGCACTGTTAGCATGTGTTTGCTATTAATATAATATTATATAGGCTTTTTAATATAAAAGTTCATTACATAAACTTGTTCCAATGTTTTACATTAATTATAACAATATTTCATGTGCACATAATTCTAATATATTTCTGCAAATGTCAGAAACTATGAAAATGTTAACTATATTATTGAAAAGTATAATCAAAATATAATGAGTATCAAATTTTAAGGGCATATTTAAAAACATTGATGAAATATCAGCATTCTGTAATGTTCATCTCCTTTTAGAAATGTTGATTATTATAATGCAAGAGGTCGTTTCGTCAGCCAAAGTGAAGTTGAAATTAGTTATAAATCTGGAAAGGTTTGTTTTATTGATTTAATTTTTATTTCATATTCTATGTATTCTCAATTATTTTGTCGATAAAATACAAATTATTGTGTATTTGCCGGTCTTTTTTTTATTCATTTATATATTCTAGTGACCTCTTAAAATTTTTGTAAGTTCTAACAGTTGTTTAATATTATTGTTTTTACTTTTAAATTACTGCAGTACTATGCATATTAGTTGAATCAAATGGCTGTTTGGGGGAAAAATACAGTTTAATAGGGAAATTAATATATTTAGATCATAATCAATATTGAATATGTGCTTCCATTTACTTCCAGAACACTTTTATACATTATGTCATAGATTACACCAGGTCATGGATGCCGGCAGCATAGGGCAGTTTTTATATGCAGTGTTTTCCCTTGCTTTTTTACTCTTTAGAACATGGTAACCATACATTGAAGTAGTCTTTGCTCCCCCCTGGGAAATATTCTGCCAGTGCCCATTCACCAGGTTTTTGTAATCTTTGGTAATTTGTTCAGCCATGTACATACTTCAATCAGTAAACAAATGAAGGGATTTAGATTTCCAGAGATTCCTAACCTATCTAAAATAGGCACTTTGTTCTTTATGAAGCATTCCTTCTTTTTGAAGGGAAACTTCTTTAGGTGCGTTGGGCACTTATGGGATGGAGAAAAACCATTGAATTAAAATG
>JAWZYV010012999.1:0-197070 GCA_038373885.1 Cheiracanthium punctorium | reverse complement strand
AATTCGGAAATTTAGGATACAAAGCCACATTTTCGGCCAATGACTATTCTCAAATGAACGAATGTTTGACCAAAAAAAGTTGGTTGCTAAGGTGTGACGTAGTGATATTGACGTAGGTGAAACAGCTCTTATATTCGAACGTAGAATTGAGGACATGTTCCCAATACTGAAACAAAATTGAAGACGTTTAATAATTAGTGAAATAATTAACACTAATCTAATTAAAAAACAATGTAATAATAAAAAATTGCCCTCAATCACTTCCTTACTTTTCGAGGACAAACCGCAAAGAAACATAGAAATTGGGAACGCATGGTCACCTTAGGTTAGCTGCAAAACTATTGTTGTTGTGTTGGAACAAGTATTCGGATTTGTCTGCTTGGTCACGAGAAACTGCTTATAAATCCACGTCAGAGAAAGACAGACACAAGGGGAGGCAAATGCCTTGGGGAGGACTTTTCTGGGTATCTAGCGCGTATTCCCGTTACATCTGGAGAAAACCTCCCAAAACTCCAGACCGCGAGAGGAGAGAACCCTGTTCCTCCACTTGAGCCATCTCCCAATATCAGTGGCTTTAACCACTGTGCTACACTTTGGTGCTGCAAAACTAAATCAACTGAGACATCAGCTAGCTGATTCAGTTTTCGATTGTTTGTTTGCAGTTTAGTGTCAGTTGATCACAAGGAAAATTCGTCATTCGATTTGTCGTTGTATTTGAAACACGAATTTTCGGACTTGTGTGCTTGGTTGCAAGAACTGCTTATAAATCTTCGTCGGGTAAAGTGCGGACTACGCAATGAAAGTTTTTGCTAGTTTAGAGGAAAGAACTTTTTTAAACAACCAGGGTATGAGTGGAAATCGAACCCACCACCGTACGCTTTAGGCGATTACCGTGGAGTAGGACAGGCCTTTAACCTCCAAGCTACCGCTCCCCGAGATTTCGACATGCGTCGCGGCGAAATCAATCTCTGATAAGGATACATATCAATCTTTCAAAGAAGGACTACAAAACAGCAAAAGTGATCCGAAAGAAATAAAATGGCCGTCAGCTCTTGCCTTGTGACGCTAAAAGTTTATCACACTAAATGCTTTTTCGGTGTTTTCAATCATGGTGGTTTTAGCTGGTAACGACTGTGTACGAATTATTTCTGCGCCGGACACATCTAGGGGACAGCCCTGCGTCGTTGAATGTCCTCCCACGCGAATCGGATCCAAATCATCGTTGGATGAACAAGAACGTCGTGGAATCGGGGGAAACTCGCAGTTGCAACAAAGTTTAGGAGGTAAGATTTATCGAATCCGTAATTTAACCCTTTAACGCGCAGTGTTCCGCTCTGGGAACAGCCAACTCTGATGTTTTGACTGTTGCCAGTCACGAAGAATAGATTGGATTTCTATAAAAATAGTGGCGGGTGACAGAGCTCCACGAGAATCCTTTACTTTTTAGCACGTCATTTCCCGTCAAAAGATTCTTTTTATTAGCACTGACATCTGCTGAAAAAATGTAAGAATGCGAGAACAGCTGCATAGATTGCACAATGCTGAAAAAAGGGCAGCCGTTGCCATCGCTCGACTTAACGACCAGCAAGAGGGCGGACGATCGAAACGTTCATCGCGTGCCACAGATCTAGAGACCCTTTTTTGAGGACAACTGGCTGTGCCGCACTGTCAGCTGCCACTCTAAAGTTTGGAGGACCGTGTCTTTGGCAGGTAACAGGTGGCAAAGGTGTGTAAAATTCCCGAAAATTTCGTCATTTCATAAAGCTCCATTTTTGTATAGGTTCTACTTCGCAGTACTAGAAATCACTCGATCCCTTGCCAGACACTTTTCCATTGTGGCAAACCCCCGCCAGACAATCTCAATGTCATGGAAAACGTAATTCTATGACGAGCGGGCTGCAAGAAAGTTCGCGCGTAAGAAAGTTCAGAAGTAGCAGTATAAAATGTGCTTGGCACTTTGTGACAGCTTGACGTACTTCGTCGCGGGAGTTTACGAACACAACCGTTTTCCATGACTTTGAGATTGTCTGGCGGGGGTTTGCCACGATGGAAAAGTGTCTGGCAAGGGATCAAGTGATTTCTAGTACTGCGAAGAAGAACCTATAAAAAAATGAAGCTTTATGAAATGACGAAAATTTTCTGCCATTTTATACACCTTTGCCACCTGTTACCTGCCAAAGCCACGATCCTCCAAACTTTAGAGTGGCCGATGGTTCCTACCTCTGTTGGGGGGTATGCGCAGAGAAAGTTTCAGCTTTTATACTATGACGAAGGTCTGGCGGTCGATTGCTCTTAGACTATTAGGGATGGATGCGAGACGAGACATTAATATTATGATATAAGGATTTTGCGGGACGATGATTTTAGGCTGTTGAGCGAGACGCCACTATTTCGTCTCGCATCCAACCCTACAAACCTCATGGAAGGCTCTCACTTAAATGGAACCGTAACTGATTGGGCCATGTCGTAGAAAAGAGGTCTGCCTCACCGTCTTCGAACACGAATTAAAGAATTCCGGAGTGACTCCAATCGACTTTCCGCGCACTCGATCTTTACCGGGCCTTCCGGTAAATTGAATGAAACTGAATCAGATCTAATGTTCTGGGACAAGTGCAATTAAAATGATTTGAATGTATAGGCTGCATATCTACAAGAATACCTTTTTATAGCCTCGTAAAAAATTGCACGACGTACACTCGCTAAAATGGATGCAGTAAGTAAGACAGTGATTTACAATATGCGTACCCAATTGGATGTCATTCGACTGCACCCTTTAGTCCAGGTATGAGCAACCTTTGAAAAGTTGCCGGCCAGGCTTTAGGATGTTAGCTAAGTGGCGGGCCGTACAGTTGAGATTTATATAGGAGTTTGAGTTATTCATGAATGGACAGCCGTGCCGAATGAACAGCCGTGACGGCCCACATCCGGCCCGTGAGCCGGAGGTAGCCCATATGTGATTTAGACACCCGCTCACTTTAAATGATTTGCTCCCTTACGCCGTAATGTATAAGAATTACTTTTTGCAAGTCTGCGAACAAACGATATGATCTACACACACCAAAATCTGTGCAGATCATAAGACCGTGGCCTGTATTATACATATCGAACGTGAGCCCGATCGAATGCATCCTTCAGACACTGGCGCAATTTCAGGAATTGACGTCCATACACACTTAATTCAAAAGAGCAAAAATAACATCAAAGACGGAGTGAAAGAGAAAACTACCGTTTTCGCCGTTTTTCCATCGAAATCCACAGTATTAACGCAAAAATGTTCTTTAACCCTTTAACGTGCAGTGTTTCCCGCTCTGGGAATACCAAATTCTGACGTTTAGACCATTGCCAGTCACGAAGAATCGATTGGATTTCTATAAAAATAGTGGCGGGTGACAGAGCTCCACGAGAATCCTTTACTTTTTAGCACGTCATTTCCCGTCAAAAAATGGTCCCGATTATTTTTAACAGCAATAACATCTGCTAAAAAAAAAATGGAAGAACGCGTGAACAGCAGATAAATTGCCCCATGCTGAAAAAAGGGCAGCCGTGGCCATCGCTCGACTTAACTAACAGCAAGAGGGTGGAGGATCGAAACGTTCATCGCGTGACACAGATCTACGAGACCCTTTTTCGACGCAGCTGGCTGTGCCGGCACAGCCATCTGTCGTCAAAAAAGGCTCTCTGGCTCTGCGGCACGCGATGAACGTTTCGATCGTCCGCCCTCTTGCTGGTCGTTCAGTCGAGCGATGGCAACGGCTGCCCTTTTTTCAGCATTGGGAAAGCGTTGCGCCTCAAAGGGATAAACATTTGACGCGAGGTCGTTGCGAGGTGCTGACCACTTTATTTCGGAGCTTTCTCTGCTGGTCGCAAAAAAAGAAAAAAAAAATTATGTCTGTGCGGTCGCGCAGGCAGCTGTGTCAGACAAGCTTCTTGAGTTCTGAAGCGCCAGATGGGCTCTTCGATCTGACCGCCTTGCTGTCGGCAATTCAATGGATCGATGGCGACGGTTGCACTTGTTCAGCTTCGGGCAGTCTATGGAGTGGGTCTTCTGTATAGGGTTGTGGAAAGATGCTTGCGCTTCAAAGGGTGAACGCCGTGTTTTATCTGTGTGTTGTCGAAATTCTCGGAACGCTGTCAACGGTGTTCAATAGCGTACTTGCATTTACAGAAAGCAGCACTGCAACCACTAGAGTTCACGTCACCCGGGGTAAAACTTTAGGGATGGATGCGCGATTTTTTTTCGAGACGAGACAGAGATTTACAGCTTTTTTTTTGCGAGACAAGACACATATTTTTAATATCACGATATAAGGATTTTGCGAGACGAGACAACGATTTTAGGCTGTTGAGCGAGACGCCTCTATTTCGTCACGCATCCAACCCTACAAACCTCACGGAAGGCTCCCACTTCCATGGAACCGTAACTGATTGGGCCATGTCGTAGAAAAGACGTCTGCCTCACCGTCTTCGAACACGAATTAAAGAATTCCGGAGTGACTCCAATCGACTTTCCGCGCACTCGATCTTTACCGGGCCTTCAGGTAAATTGAATGAAACTGAATCAGATCTAATGTTCTGGGACAACTGCAATTAAAATGATTTGAATGTATAGGCCGCATATCTACAAGAATACCTTCTTATAGCCTCGTAAAAAATGGCACGCCGTACACTCGCTAAAATGGATGCAGTAAGTAAGACAGTGACCTACAATATGCGTACCCAATTGGATGTCATTCGACTGCACCCTTTAGTCCAGGTATGGGCAACCTTTGAAAAGTTGCCGGCCAGGCTTTAGGATGTTAGCGAAGTGGCGGGCCGTACAGTTGTGATTTATATAGGAGTTATTCATGGGTTTTATACGGGGTATTGACATGTTTCGCAAGGGCCGAATGGACAGCCGTGGCGGTCCACATCCGGCCCGTGAGCCGGAGGTTGCTCAGATGTGATTTAGACACCAGCTCTTTTAAAGGATTTGCGCCCTTACGCCGTGACGTATAAGAATTACTTTTTTGCAAGTCTGCGAACAAACTATCAGCTCTACACACACCAAAATCTATGCAGATCACGAGACCGTGGCCTGTATTATACATACCGAACTTGAGCCCGATCGAATGCATCCTTCAGAACATAGCGCACTTTCAGGAATTGACGTCTGTACACGCTTAATTCAAAAGAGCGAAAATTACAATCGAAGACGGAGTGAAAGAGAAAACTACAGTTTTCGCCGTTTTTTCATCGAAATCCACAGTATGAACGCAAAAATGTTCTTTAACCCTTTACCGCGCAGAGTTCCCGCTCTGGGAACACCCAACTCTGACGTTTTCACTATTGCCAGTCACGAAGAATCGATTGGATTTCTATAAAAATAGTGGCGGGTGACAGAGCTCCACGAGAATCCTTTACTTTTTAGCACGTCATTTCCCGTAAAAAAAATGGTCACGATTATTTTTAACAGCACTGACATCTGCTGAAAAATGGAAGAATGCGAGAACAGCTGGATAGATTGCCCAATGCTGAAAAAAGGGCAGCCGTTGCCATCGCTCGACTTAACGACCAGCAAGAGGGCGGACGATCGAAACGTTCATCGCTTGCCACAGATCTAGAGGTCCTTTTTTTGACGACAGCTGGATGTGCCGGGCACATCCAGCTGTCGTCAAAGGGGGTTGCGCTTCAAAGGGTTAACGCAAAAAATGCTTTTTAATTACTCTTTTTCCCAGAAATCAACGCCCTGTTTCCTGTTTACAAAATTACTGAGACCGCTCAGCCCGTTCGCTCCGCTCAGTGATCGAAAAACGCTCCTAAAGGAGAAATGCACTTTTAAGTACGGAAAGGATCGAAAATTCGCTTCGACGGATCGAATTTCCCTCATTTGAATTAAGCGTGTAGTCATAATGTAAAAGAACACTCACTTGCTGCACTGTAAAATATTGTGAGTCCTATACACACCAAAATCTGTAGTAGTTGTGGGACGGTGACTTAATAATACACATACCTGATCTGAAGTAATTCGAATGAACCCTTTAGACACTTGCTCATTTTAAATGATTTGCGTCCATACCCGTAATGTGTCAGAATTATTTTTCGCCACCCTGTGAGCAACCTATTGGATCTACACGCATAAAAACCTATACAGATCATACGACTTGGACCTATTATATATATACTTCAGTTTCACACAATCGAGTACACCGCTTAGACGCTAGCGCACTTTTAAGAATCTCTCTCCGTAGGCCATAATGCAAAAGAAATCTTTTTCGTACATCTCGTAAAAATAGCATGTATGAATTTAGAAGAGTCCAAACTCGAATGTTTTCATAATTACACTACTTCCTTTACATGGTAAATGTTCTTACAGGAGTTCGTTATTTCTGAAGCGACTCTAACAAGTATTCAAGATGACTCTTCATAAGCTCACGTCACACTGAGAATACATGAAACAAGGGCGCCTTTTACAAGAATTCCAAGTTTCGTAAGTGAGACAGGTTTATCGCTTATTCCACTGTATAGTTCGGCATCTGTAAAAAACCTTTCTAAAATTTTCAAACTTCAGGTATAATGAGTTCATTTGTATTTATGTGCCAAAGTTGCGTGATGTCTTTTTCTTAGAAATACTCGGGGCACGTGCCCCGTTTGCAACCCTCCCATTGCGGTTCTGCTCACCTCGGTACTTACACAGATAATTTCCAACATTTTATAAGGTTACAGAGTGGTAAGATCGCGCTTCTCTCTGTGTGACTGTCTTCGACTGTGCCAATCGTGACTGGAAAGTGTCAGTTGCAGGACTCGAAATGAACGGCGGTCCGCGGGTCCCGGACCACAAGAATGCACAGGGAACCAGCAAAACACTAATTATGCGTGGTCCGTATCTCAAACTTTAACGGTGGTCCGCTGGTCCCAGAGCACAAAAAAAACCGGACCAGCGAAATACTAATTTTGGATGGTATTGTCGGACCAATAACGTTTTATACGGACCTTCCAAACTGACTATTCTGCCGGTCCCTTGTACAATTTTGCGGTCTGGGACCAGCGGACCGCCGTTCACTCCGATCCGTGCAGTTGTAACCCGCTCTTTGCCCCAAGGAGTTTGCGAGACTGGGGGAGATGGTGAATTTTCAAGTCCGGTAGCGCATCCATTTCTGTACACGCTTCAAAGATTTTCGCCTCGGTGAGAAATCAACATCTGCAAACCAGTGCGGCGGATTTTGAAGAACGCACACGTACGACAGAGTGGTGTCGTCCGTCAATCTTACCCAATCATTCCATACAGGGTGTCCCCAAAAGCACTGACCTAGGCTTTTGTTCCTTAGATGAAGGGTCCACGGGAAGAACGATGAGAGTCCAATACAGCTGATTCTCCGAAAATCGAAAGGCGCACGGGACTTTCATCGTTCTTCCCCAGTAAACTGTATCTTTGGGCTATCTTTTCAGTGGATTCTCATCGTTCTTCCCCAGTACACTGTATCTTTGGGCTATCTTTTCAGTGGATTTTCAGTGGTGAACGATCCACTGAATCCTTTTCAGTGGATTCAGAATTCGTTCTTTCCCCTTATGGATTAAGGATATTAATAGTGCCACTAATGGACAACAGAATGCAGTAGAAACCTCAACATTGACGAAAAGTGGACTCTCATCGTTCTTCCCGTGGACCCTTCAGATATGAATCAAGAACATATACAATTAGTTACAAAGTTACGTCGGGAACGGTGCAGAATTCTATGGAACAGATAAATTTTTTCAGGACACACATACATGCATAAATACATCACCGTAAAAGTAGCACAAATGAATTCACGGAAGACCACAAAACGTGTCGATATATATATCAAAATCTCAAAGTTGAAATTTTATTCATGGTACGCGTTCGGTAAGTAGTAAGTCCTTGTTGAGGCCCTCTTGGTTTAGCCTCCACCCTGGGCACTCGGCATCCGTCTTCGTTCTCAAATGCAGTCTTATGTATCTAACTAACATGACATCTTTGGATTGTTCTGCTTCTAATGAGTAAGAACTCCTCCCCTTACCTCTGCAGTGAGCAGGATTCAACCGAACTGGGATGCAAAGCAAAGGAGTTACTGGCTGTCCAGGCAGGGTGGAGGCTATCAAACCCCTCCACCACGATAAGGTGGGACCTCGTTCGGAGGGGATCCCCCCTCCCCCCCTCTCAACAGATAGAGCTGGCCACAATCACCTATCTCTAACTGAATCTAAATGTACCGTCATTTTCCGAAATACGCGAGCGTACATTTGGAAGAGCCCAATCTGTAAGTACTTCCAAATCGAATGAGAATGCTTGAATGGCTACAAAATTAACCAATTTCAAAGATGGGTCATTAATGAGCTAAGAATCGTCAGAGAAACAATTTAGTTGGCGTATTTTAAACCTAACTGAGCTGTTTACTTGCAAAAAAATTGGGATTTTCAACATAAAAAGATAAGAGGAAAGTCCTGTTGTGGTTTTTGATATTCAAATCTTTCAATTTAAGTACATTCTCTTGCAAAATTATCTTCGGGTACTCAAAAATACGAAAAAAAAATGAATTTTGGCCAGCTCTTCCGTTGGGATTAAACTCTTTTTACATGCGATTGTGGTGATGGTATGATGAACCTAAAATCCGCGTTAGAGGCAAAAGGGCCGTCTAATTGTCGTTTGCTTATTAAATGAAAACATGTCTAATGCCCTGAGATCAAAAAACATTCTACCAGTTAAGCTGCTCACTACTTCAAATTAAAAGATTTATTTAAAAAAATCATCAAAATAAAGGCATTCGTGATGAAGTTCTGTGCAAATCAGTCGAAATACTCGTTAAATAAATCTTCTCAATTGGATGAAATAAAATGTGATCAAAAATGTGCCAAATACATTTTTTCATCGAACATTAGTTTGCATAAATTCCTCGTAAAAATGAAATTTTCGAACTCTACCTTACATTAATTAAAGCAAACAAACATTAGCTGTGACTATTGCCTCTAAATCTTATTTCATCTTTTTTGCCTTAAATTTGTACTTTGTTTGTGGTTTACGAATTCCAGATTTCGATGTGCTGGGAATAAGATCTCTCCCCCCATCCTTATCCCGAACAATTTTATCTCGTATCTGAAACTGTACCCTGATTGAAAATGACGAACTGTTTCGGAATAGGAACTCATCATCCATCAGCCGTGAACTCAATTATAAAAAAATGTGGATTGTTTCTACTAAAATTATTAAATGTTAATAACTGTTTATTGAGTGCCACTCCTTTTTTATTTAATAGACCCCGTTGTTGGTGTATTGCTATGTAGTGTGATGAGGAAATCTTTTATTTATACCACTAACAGAAAAAGTGACAGGAATTTTGGACGTATTAAAAAGTTATTTATGCCAGGCTCCTCCACCCCTACACCTGGCCCTTTTCCTCTCCTTTCAATTTAACTGAAAGTTTCTGTCTAACAATAAATCTTATTTTTTTTCTCTTAGTCAACCTTGTAAATCGGTTGTTTTAAGAACCATTAGATACGTAGTTAGATCATTCAGTAATTTATACGCCCCCAGCCTCTAATGTACTATAAATGTTTCCTCATCGACTAAGTGTACATTTACCTTATTTTCAGTACACAGGGTGTGTCATAAGTCTCCAGACAAACATCGAAAGCGGGGACCGTCATTACCTTGTTTATCTTCATGCAAACGAAAAATATCAATGATAATAATGAGCCATTTGCATAAAGACTCGTGACTCATCCTACAGTTGCATTTTATTCTTTCCAAAACAAATATTAGCGAATTTATGTATTAAAAACTTTTAAATTGAGACTTTTTTAAACTTCCTCATTCAACTCTTACAGTAATTTAAAAATAGACGATGATCAAAAGAGGCTTTAAAAAATATCTGTTTATTTTCAACCGATTCCTTTTTGCTCTGTTCTTGTGTTATCTAACTATTAAGAAACAACAGTGAATCTAAAATGTTAATTGCGTGACGTTACGTGAATGTACAATAAATAAATAAATAAAAAAGTCTACACATGTAAGCGAATCTAGAGGAAGTAACGAATTAACACAGTAATAAATTAATAAAGGAATAAAGTGCCACACCCGTTTAAAATCAATTGTTATCAACACTTTTTCTTTTTAATTCAATCCCTCTCCTTCACATCCACAAAAATGTTGCTAAGTGGAACGACATGTAATACACTTTGTATGATGAAGAAACACTTTAAATACTTCAGGGAAAAAAATAACTGAGACGAAGGCATATATTACTCTTTATTGCTGAATACGTTTATTGCATAAGAAAGGACACTCGCCGCGATTCAGAATCGGACTCACTGGTCAGCCAGTGACTTCCGATTGAAGCGCGTTTAACCAGTACTCCCATTAAACCACCTTTTACCTGGAAGAATGGAAAGTTTAATTTTCGGCCGATAACACCTCAAGAACATGAACCCCCCCCACCCGCACCTCTTTACCCAACTCTGTACTATACTGAATGGGAACGCACCGTGGATGACAAATCGTAAACTTTCACACCCATCATACCACAAATATTTCTTCGTCGACTGAGTATTCATTTACCTCGTTTTTAATGCAGATGTTGCGTCACAAGTCTCCATACAAGGGAGTGAAAACGGTAACTATGGTAAACGGGTTCACTTTCCTGAGAAAGAAATGTGTCCATCGTATGAGACTTATGACTCGCCCTGTCATTTTATTCTTTCGCAAAAAGAGATATTCGCTCATTCTTTTATCGAAAGACTTTTTGACTATGGTATTTTTTTTATCTTTATCATTCCACCCCAAGGATAATCTGAAAATCAATGATTGTCAAAAGATAGAATTTTGACGAAATGCAAGAGTTTTAGATGTATCAAGAAGTTATTCGTGCCAGCCTCCTCCACCTCATACACCTGGACCTTTTCCTCACCTTTCAATTTAACAGAAAGTTTCAGTCTAGCAATAATTCTTTTTTTCTCTCTAACCCTGTAAATCAATTGCTTTAAGAGCCAATAAATACGTCGTTAGATCGTTCCCTAATTTATATCCCCCCATCCCCTAATATACCATGAATGTTTCCTCATCGAGTAACTATCCATTTACCTCATTTTCAATATACAGGGTGTGTCATAAGTCTCCAGACAAACATTGAAAGCGGGGACCGTCCTGACATTGTTTATCTTCATGAAAATGAAAAACATCCATGATAATAATAATCCATTTGTATAAAGACTCCTGACTCATCCTGCAGTTGCATTTTTTTTCTTTCCAAAACAGATGTTAGCGAATTTATTTATTATAAACTGTTTAATTGAGACTTTTTTAAACTTCCTCATTCCACACCTACAGTCATCTAAAACTAGACGATGATGAAAAGATGCTCTTAAAAATATCTGTCTATTTTCAACCGTTCCCTTTTTGCTTTGCTTTTGTGTTATCTAACTATTCAAGAAACTGCAGTGAATCTAAAATGTTTATTGCGTGATGTGTTACGTGAGTGTACAACAAATAAATAAAATAAAGTCTACCCACGTAATAGAAGCTATAGGAACACATTTTCTATTACTGTAATAAATTAACACAGGAATAATGTGTCACACCCATTTAAAATCACAATTGTTATGGACACTTTTTCTTTTAAATTCAAACCCTCTCCTTTACACCCACAAAAATGTTGCTAAGTGGAACGACATGTGATACACTGTGTGTGTTCAAGAAACACATTAAATACTGCGGTAAAAAAAAAATAACTGAGACGAAGGCTTGTACTACTCTTTATTACCGAATACGTTTATTACAGAAGAAAGGACACTGGGCGCAATTCAGAATCAGACTCACTGGTCAGCCAGTGACTTCCGATTGAAGCGTGTTTTACCAGTACTCCCATTAAACCACCTTTTACTTGGAAGAATGGAAAGTTTAATTTTCGGTCGATGGTATGCCGATAACACCCCGAGGACATAAACCCCCACCCACACCTCTTTACCCAACTCTGTACTATACTGAATGGGAACGCACCGTGGATGATAAATCGTGAACACTCTCGGAACAACGATGGGACAAAAGACTGAAAGCAAAAGGGTCTTTCATAGGACTGATTCCTCCATTTATGTTAGAATTTGGAATTAGGCCTAATCTATCACTGCAAGAGGAATGCCGTTGTCGGGAACTGCACTTTGGAACTGCCTAGACCAAACCAATCCTCGATAATCTCCAGCTGTATTCATTAGGTCTGAAAGGTCTGACCCAGCAGGAAAAGCAGGGACGGAAAGCAGCCACAGGTCTATCGCACGAAGAAGCAGAGCACCAGAATCAGGACACCAGTTTGACACTCTGAGCAGACACCATGGGAAGAGCCACCTCAGAAGAACCCACCACCCTTGCCTAGCACTACTGTGTGTATTTCGGAACAAATAGGTCGCTATTGGTTTACTATTGTCGAACTATTACTCGACGGTTGTTGATTGTGCCTACTTATTGTTACGCAATGTTGAGCTATTTCCAAATGCTGAGCTGTAACCAGCTAGTTTAACAGGGCAACCGAAGACGACGTGGACATGCAGCGGGCATACAGAAAACTATTGTACTATTGAAATAACTATTATATCAGCTATTACAAACTATTGTCAAAACTATTGCATTTATTATTACAAACTATTGAATCCACTATTGCAAAACAAACTATTGGAACAACTATTGTATTGAATGTAAATTTAGATTAAAAGCCAAACGTTTTAGTTATACAGTGTTTGGATTCCTTAAGAATTAAAATTTTGATATTTACAGAAAAGGCAGGAATCCATTTTATACAAAATTACAATTTTGATATTTACAGAAAAAAGAGGAAATCCATTTTACACAAAAATGAAACTGGGACGATTCTAGCTTGCAAATGGAACTACAATTAAAATTAGTTGTCTTATAGACTCAATCATGATCTTTATGAAATCAAACAAAAATTAAAATATTTTAATAATAAAAATGGCGAATTTCTGAGTATTTTCAATTGATTTTTTGAACTATATATAGTTTAAATAACTGGCATAAAACTCTTAAATTTTGCCTACAAACACGTTTATTTTTTGTTGCTGAAAACGTCTTTTATCGAAAATGTTCCTTTCGCATAATATTTTAATATGCATAAACCTCTGAACTCTGCAAGCTGGATTCCTCTCAGTTCCATTGCAATAATCATAATATATAATAGTACAATAAAGAAGAATATATAATAATAAAAGAATATAATAATATATTAAAGATAAATTCATAAATTACAGTAATTAAAATTTAGAAGCATAATATATTTTATGCCAAACAAAATACTTTGAAAAATAATTTAGAAATAATTTTGATAGTGGCCAAAATTGGTTTATAATCGGTTCCTGTCAAATATATTATGACAGGAACACTCACCAAAAATAAATAAAACTATACCTTTCTCCAGCAAAATGAAGAAGACTTTTTCCAGCCTTCTGGGGTTACCAGTCACTCATTATCCTAACGTCAATCCCCCATCCCCCCTAACTTAAAACGATCTACCATCAACCTAAAAACCCCTCGTTCGTTAATTATAATGAACCCAGCCAAGCTAATTTCCCGTAATCCTAAATTTAAACAATAGTAACAACACCTCCCCCCCCCATTAATACCGTTTACAAAAATATTAAAGAAACACTGTACACCTTAAGCTTCAGTTATACCAACCAAATTTGCAGCAAACTACTATCAACAAAATCCCTCGGTTTGTACTGCCCTCATACCCCGCAAACTGACTTCCTGTATTTCTAAGTATATCCCTAACCCCCATTAATTTTATCCGTCGAAATCCAAAATTTAGCATCGTGAATCTTAATTTCTATTTAATTAACCGCCCTAGAGTAAAATAATAGCTTAATCCTTATGTATACCAATCACCAATTTACCAATCACCTCAGCCTGAAATAGAGAGCTACGCAAATCCAACAAGCTTCATTTACAGAGCCTAAATCAGTACGAGGTACCCTACCGTCCCGTCCCAATTCCTATCACTTCTTTTTGCCTAATATAACTACCGTGAAACATAATCTTTATTGTTATCACCGACCTTAGAACCTTAGCTCGAAACAATATCCTTAAATCTAGGACCTTTTGGGACCAATTATCCGACACTTAAAACTAAAACCCCGGCTTTCAGATACCGAGCATTGCATGAAAGGATTTTGCTATCAAAGCTATCTAGCACGGTGAATTAAAGTCCACTATTAACGTATAATTCCAACTATTTTGAGACAAAAAGACTTATTACATCACCCTTTCTGCATATCGACATCCCTACATAAAATCTCTATCCCAAATTCACCGAAACTTTTATAAAAGTGAAAGATGACTTATTTTTCTCGAGCACTTAGCACATGGTGCTGAAACTATTACTCGAAGCAAAAGCAGTATTAGTCACAATTTCTATTAGTGAAATTCCCTTTCTACCTTGAAGTTCTGTTTCTTGAAGACATATCTCAATCACCGAAACTGCGCACATTGGGCTAAATTACTAAATCTTAACTTGTCCCGAAATTCTCCCAACCCCAACTCTATACAGAACCCCTAACCCAAATTCATTCCCCCCCCCCCCCCCCTCAATCCTAATAAACTATATAAAACTCGTCCTCTGTGAAACAGAGCACAGAGACGGTGCGAGGAACCTTCCTGCGACGGAAAAGATTCCGAATCCAGCGGCCGATCCGGCAACGACCCTTACCCTCCTTCCTCGCCTCCTTCCCGACGACCCGCGAGCCCACGCCCTCCTCAGCGACACCGGCCTCACGGGGAACCTCCTCATCCAAAACACATCCCCACACCTCCTGTTCCTCCTGAGCAACAACCGTGTCTACGAGACTCTCCAACAACGCGCCGACCTCCTGCTCCAAAAATCCATCACCACCAACACCTGTTGCGCCCCATGCGTCCGAGCCCGATCCCTCACTGACACCGTCCCAGACAGCCCACGACCCCGAACCCTCACCTGCACCCTCATCCGAAGCAGCTGCCCCCCACACCTCCTCAACTTCCCTGGCCACGATCCTATCCACTAGAACTCCCAACAAAACGCCCACTTCACGCTCAACGACCTCCTCAACTTCTGACACAACAGCGACACCCTCCTCATCAACGACCCTCATCTCCTCAACTTCTGACACTACACCGACACCCTCCTCATCAACGACCCTCACCTCCTCAACAGCTGTAAGCAGTGGCGACCCCCGGCGACCAAGGGTCTTCTTCCTGCAAGAAAAAAGAAAAAAAGTATGATATGAGATATTCAGTAAGTCAATGGCTTTGTGAGCCATGTCCTGCAATAAAATAGAAGTGAAACAGTAAAACCAACGGGTAAAGAGCCAAAGAGGGTGCTAGAAAACTACTGATCCAAAGCCGAGAAAAAGCGAGGAACATTTCTACAATTTTCGAATCGGGCTGTTCTACATCTACAGGGATGTGGATCAGAATCTTTCAACACACTGGTTAATCTATTTAAGTGCAATCTTGAAAAAAATTGCATCTATCCACCACTATTCCTGAAAAGCTCAATTTAGCTCATTAAAAGGCAATAAAACTGTCCTCAGCCTTCGAAAATACCTCTTTTAGTTCCTGTTATCGACATCCTTTAGTGTGGGCTACCTCTTGGCGAAAGGAGGTGACCAATAGGCCAAGTTTTGCAATTTAAAGTGAAGAGTCGTCCTGATATCTGTAATTCACCAGCAGGAAATTGAAAGTATTCGATTCGTTTCTTTACAAGACGTACTACATACAGTATTAAATTAAAATTTTTGTCTCTGCTACAAGTTTTTCGTTTATCACTGTCTGTAGTAGAACTTGCAAAAAGACTAATTAAACTTTTTCTAGTCCCTGGCACAAAATAGTCAATTTATGTTCGAAAATCGCATGATTGCTTACAACTAAAGCATTAATAGACATGAAATGTAGTATTTTTAACAGGGGGAAAATTCGAAAGTCGTTATGGATTGGCATATGCTAAAGATGTTTCTAGGTTGAGTTATGAATACCCCAAGACAAAAATGCCCAAGTACAGCACCTTTGTGAGGGAACATATATAAATTGTTTCTAAAATAAAAATCGTCAACAAAAATGCACAAGTCGGTTGGCAAATAGTAAAGCTGTGCATATTTAGAATACATTATGAACTTGCTGTTTACTAAGATCAAACCCATACTAAACTTATATACTCCTTAACACAGGGATTTCCTATCTTAAATAGGCTTTGAAATGTTTGCCTCTTCTCTGTATTTGTGTATTTACCGGCCATACATACAAGTAATTAAAGTACATTGTAATCCATAGTAAGTAAATGAATATTTATTAAATGAAAGCATTCCGAGATCTTTACACTTGCCAGTCATAGTAATCGCAAACTTTCATTGAGAATCGGATCCCGTGTTCGGGTCCCAGCGCAAAGGCTATCGATGTAACGGTCTGGAGTTTTGGTAGGTTTTCTACAGATGTAACGTGAATACGTGTTACAACTCTTTAGAAAGTCCGCCTACGAAGGCACCCCCCATCCGTAGCAGATCACCCTAGTGTAGCGTTGCCCACAATCAAACAAACTACACTAACTTCATTGAGAATTGTCTTCGAAGCTGAAACATACGTGGTTGTCACCACACACTGAATTTCTCGCCAACATCGAAATTGGTAATAAATCGCGCCCCATTCTCAAAATATAACAAAATATGTGATTATGTTAGCTTTTATCACTGTTACTATTATATAAAGGTGGATACTTACGTATTTATCCAGGAGGTTATTCCCGCCAAACTATTTTTTCGTCAAATGAGTCGTGAAACTTTTGCCAATCGTATTCAAAACCATTAATAACTTCATGTGCCCGGCATTTATCTTGGCAAAAAATCGCTCGTCTTGGCGGACCGCCGGGATAATACGTAAGTACCTATAGTTTTATTAGCAGAACAGATATACCCTAGGTGTGCTCGAAGATTTGAAATATTAACGGAGGATTTTAAAAAAATTGCCAAATTTCCACGATAAACAAGACTTTATGCTAGTAAAAACTACTAGAAATTTAAAGTACATAATTTTAAAAATGCCATTTAAAAAAGCCCTATTTTGGCTAGATTCCATAAAGAGTGACAATCATGCAGGTTTATAATGTATCTGTTTTTTTTTTTTTTTTTTTACTGAAAATCTATCCCGTTACAAAAGGATTTTTAGAATTATGTAAGTCTGATTAAAGGATAAACATGAAAATTCATTAATTTTTATCCGATGCTTAGAAAAATATCACAAAACATCGTACGGTAGCTAGTTCGACGATTTTGTTTGGCGACAGGTTTTAGAATTCATGCCAAATTACGAGATGGACTTAAAAAATAACAATTCAAAGTTCATTTATTCATGCTTAAAAATACTAATGTGTGACGAAAACAGAAAATTTTGGCGATAGATAACTTTTTGGTAATGTTTTATTGCTTGCGATATAGTTAAGCTGTTACGATAATTCACGCAGTTACTATAGTTAACGCAGTTACGATATAGTTGATGCAGTTAACGACATTACGACAACCTTCTTCAAGATTGGGGAAAATGTTTCAGCTCAATTGAATGATTACACGGGGACTTTTTGGTAAATACTTTGATAAAAAAAACTAAAGAAAACCATAAAAATCCGACATTCTGGATGAGTAGAAATATCAGTAGAAATAAATTTAATTGCCGGTATCATTTCAACTCTTTTTATCGATACAATTTGGTATGTAATAAAACGCCATTTAAAATTCATGTAGAAGGAAGTTTATTACTTACATTTTGCCAAAGCACTTAAAGAAAGCCATAAAAATAGAAATTTTAGTTAATTGTCAAGTATCGGAGCAAATTTGCGTTTAATGAATCCAACAGCGTAGATTAAACCACACAGTCAATGTCTAACTGTTAGAATAATAGTTGCCACCGGAAGAGAAGAATTTGATATTCAACAATGGAAACGTAACTATTTTATTGCACTTGGCGAAATTGAAGGTTTCGGGAGCCGATTCTTTCTTTTATGGCGATTTTACACTGGAATGTTATGTGTGTGGAATCTCAAAATTTCACAAACAAGAGAGAATACGAATGCATTGCTTTTGAAATAGAACATGTTCAAAAATTAGCAAAATTGGATCTAATAGCAGAAAATGGGACTGTCACTATAAGGTGACTTTTTGGCAGCATGTTTCGCACATAGCGCCAAGCTACGTCATCGACGGAGATAAAACTAAGATTTATTATTACTTAAAAAGAGAAATTTGATTTTTCTTGATAACCACCTTGGCACTTTATCGCGTATCCGTTTGACAGATGGCCATGATCTGCGTCAATTCTAGAGAGACCCGTAGAATCTGTTACCACCAGGATATTTGTGTGAATTACACAAGGCTAATTTCAGCCGATCTGAATCTGAGATTTTGCGATTCTACTTCTCCTATCGCGTAATTTTTGCGTCACAGCCGTTTGACTTAATTTCTAAAAATATGTCGTGTCATCAAAATAACGTCGATCTCACTTGCCTGAAGAAGGAATCATCTGAAAATATACCCCATGGCATTGCAGTAGTCAGCTATGTCATGGCCAAACCTGATCACGTGATCAGTTGATTTCATCTCATTGTTTCAAATGGTATCGACGTCAGTCTTGCGTCATGTTTCAGGTTTATACTGAATATAAGGCGAGGTGAGGACCCAAGATTTTAATTTAAGGTGAGTTAAAAAGACAGTTGAACTCGGTTGTAGTGAACTCGTTTAAAGTCGCATCCTATAGGGTGCGTTCAGACAACCACTTTTGAGTAATTCTCGAGTAAATCCCAAGTAAAATTCGAGCTACTAGGAGAGACAGATATCGTGGACAGTATGATAGTTAATACGAAAAAAATATGGTGGCAGATATTTACTACCCAGCGGAGCGAATGAAAACAACATGTAAAAATCACTTATCTCTTCAACTTCTCAAAGAAAATCTTTAGGGAGTTCCAGTAAAAGTAATACTCTAGTTACTCAGCCTAAAAGCGTGGACACCTTGTTTATTTCCTCGATGACCTCAAGTCCGGCATCGTGAATGTGCTGAGTTATTCTAGAGTTACTCTAAACTTCCAGTCCAAACGCAGACAAAACAACAGTTGTTTTGAATTGCCATTTCAAAATTTGTGACGACGATTCTTAGTTTTTAAGAGATTTTTACATTTATTGTTTTAACTTTGTGAAGGGGGGGATTCTCCCATAAACGTGGTTGATCTTCTGATAAGAGGTGACCCAAAATTTACGTCAAAATACAAAATTTTGATATTTCGTTTAACTGGCATGTTACGTTAAAATACAGTGTTTTCTCAGATATTTTTTTCAGATTGGGCGGGGGGCTAATTTTATTTAAATTTTATTTCAGGTACGCCCAATGGCTGATAGAAGAGAAGGGGTTGTTATGGAATAGTCGGGAATTATGGAACACCGAGTTTTCGCCTCTGTTAGTTGCTGTTTTAAAATTAGATTCCGTGTTACAAAGCAATCAGAGTTGACCAGCCTGTTTTTGTCCTACCATACGCTGAAAAACAAAGCGTGTTATGTGATCTTCAAGAGTTTTTGCACGTAATTTTTCAAACATTTTAATACTTGAACATGAATGTTACTATAACACGCATAATGTACACTAAAAGAATTGTAGTTTGTTGTACTGTGGTTGCTTTTCGGCTGACAGCGTTTGACCTATCCATTTAAAAGTTCATTCTCCTAGATGGCACCACGGGTATTATGTAATGGATTTCATGCCATCCTCTGAAGAACCGGAAAACAAAGACGCCGAATGTATTTTCTGAAGCGGAAAATTATCCGAGGATCAAAGAGCGGACATCTGGATTCGATGCTTCAGCTGTTCTTTGTGACCTCACCTTGACTGTATTGGAGCAGAGAAGGAAGATGATGTTCGTGACATTTGTTAATAGAATTGAATAAAATTGAAAATATGGTTTTGTAGTTAAACATGACTACGTTTCATGAAGTGTAATTAGTTCTTCAACGATTTAAACCATCTATTGCGGCCGAGGGGCTTTACGCTCTCAACTGGGAGGCGGAAGGCGCCTGGGTTCAAAATCAGGTCGCGTAAGTGGACCTAGCCATTTGAAGTTTCCCGTTGTTTTCCCTGAAAATTCCAGTAAATACGGGTTAAAGCCCATTAGAACTCCACCCCGGAGGGCAGTCCAACCCCCGTCGGCCTACATCTCCCCCGAGGACATAATTGGCCGTAATAACTCATTTCATTTAATTTCATTAAACCATTTATTCCGTACTGCCCGATTATTTCATATCAACCTCCATTCGTAACTTAAAAAAAAATAGTTTCTTTATAAAGCAACAAAATAAATGGTGCTTTTCTTTACAAGTGAATTAGTTATACACTGTCTACCAATAAGTATTTGGACACCTATGCAAATGACGATATCTGCGGTCCTGAGGTACGTCACGGCCTCCGCCGGTATATATCGTGTAGGAAACAGCATCGGCATGAGTCGCATGCAAGATGCCGCGCAGTTCGGAGCTCTCTGATTTCGAGAAAGGTATAATTATCGGGTATCACAAATGTGGCCGACCCTTAAGGGACATATCTAGCGATCTGAAGTACCCAAAATGGACAGTGGTCTATGTGATTAAGAAGTGGAAGGTGAGCGGCGATTGAAGGCCAAGAGCTGCCAGCTCGGTCGACGTAGTCGACCTTCGAGCTTTAGAACGACATTCCTTGGAGGTCCACCATCACTGGAGGAGGTGCTCCGGAGAGCTCTGCGTCAACGTCTGGCCAGTGGACTTAGAGTAGTGATGCCCCCCATGCAGAGCGCATGCGGTCCCTAACGTTTATTCGGGAGACACAAGTTACAGAGAACACGTTCAACAGGGAGCGCGGACAGGCTTGCGTCACGCAGGACTGCTGCCATATAGTGCCATTCGCGGGAACAGAGATTGGTTGGTAAGGTTGGAGGAGAGCCGTTGGGGGCTCTCTTGGTCTGGTTGAAGTTTGAGGTGAGCGGTGATTGTTGGAATGTGCCCCGAGTGGGCAGACCAACGAAACTGAGAGATAGAGACCGACGATTGCTGTCCAGAGAAATTCAGAAGAACCGCACCCATCCGATGGCCCACATCCGCGAGGGTTTCAACAGGCATCCGGAGTTTTGTTTCCATGAATACATCCGTAAGGAAGCACAGCATCTGCTTGGTTTTCATGGCCGTGCTGCTGCCCATAAGTCTTTGATCACAAAGTCCAACCTTGCTGCTCTTTGAACGTCGTGCACTGCTTTGTGATAGTTTTTATCAATATTTTTTAACGTTCTGATCCTAGAACTAGACGAAATTCTGGGGAACACTCTCCACATCAGGAATCTATTTGCTTTTCTTAGACGGATCCATATTTTTTATTCAGTGTAACGTGTCCCTTTCTGTCTGACTGGTATCTGGATGGGGCCCCCAGTGCCAGATGCCTTTGCTTCACATGTTACGATTGCTGTTCAGATACATTTGAATTTTACCATTCTCCATTTTAGTCCTTACATCTTGAGGTTTTCACTCGGTTTTGTGGTACCGTTTATCTGAATACATCCGAATGATTTTAACTCCTTGTCTGGCGCAGCATGTCCTTTTTGGACCTTGTGCCAATAAACACCAACCAACCAACCAACCAACCTTGCTGCTCGGTTAATGGGGTGCAAAGCACATCGAAATTAGACCGTAGATCAGTGGAAACGGGTTCTTTCGAGCGACGAATCAGGTTTCACCCTTTACCGTTCGGATGGCAGGGTCTGCCTGGAGAACGTCTCCTGTCAGAATGCATTGTGCCAACAGTCAAGTTCGGCGGGGGTGGAATTGTGGTCTGCGGGTGTTTCGCCTGGTATGGACTGGGACCCTTGGTCCCCATTCATGGTAAGCTCAACGCCGATGCTTACTGCACTATTTTGGATGACAATGTGCTTCCTACGTTGTGGTAGTTTTACGAGTTGGACCCCTGCTACTTTCAGGACGTCAATGCCAGTTGTCATGTTTGGAGGTTAACGAAGGCTTGGTATGGTGCCAATTGAGTTCATAGAATGGACTGACCTGCCCAGAGCCCAGACCTGAACCCTATCGAGAACCTCTAGGACGAGTTGGATCGCCGAATTAAGGGATACACTACCCGTCCAAACTCGGTGAAGGAACTTCGATGTCTACTCCAAGCCGAGTGGAAGACTATACCACTAGCTGTAATACGAAGACTTGTGGAAAGTATGCCCCTGAGGGTTCACCCTGTAATTGCCTCTCGTGGAGGCTCTACCAACTATTGATTTCGAATATAGTTTTTCTTTTCTATCACAGGTGTCCAAATACTTATTGGTAGACAGTGTAGTATGTACTCACGATGATTCGGAGATTTTATTTAAAAACCTTTAAAGTTGCAGTTAGAAATGTGAATGGAGTATTCCACAACACACCTACTCTCCCCTAATGATAACGGACAACATCAACCCTCCAATAAGAATTCTATGGATAAATAGTGTGAAACGTATCATTGGTTACCAGAAAAACTATCGTTTGTATTCATTTTGTAGGTGATACTTTCTTGGAATTTAAAGAGATTCTAAAATCCGGTTTAAATGCACGTTAGATTAGTTTTACTGTATTGTATATCTCTGGTCGTTTAATTTTGGATTTCTCAGAGTCCGAAGGTATGACAGCTACCTTGAATGAAAAAGGCCGATTTTTTTTTCACAAAAAGACTCCATCCTTATAATTTTTTAGCGACATTTAAAATTTGGGGGGGGACCACACCCCCTTAGTCCAGCTCCCTACGTACGGCCTTGATTTTTTTAACGTTATCGGCGTCATTTTCATTAACTATCTAAGTCACATACGGGCAACCTCTGGCCCGCTGGCCGGATGTGGTCCGCCAGCTTTTGATCCGGCCAGCGGAAGATATCAAAACCCATATAAACCATTCAAAATCCCATACAAATACCAATTATACGATCCGTGACTTCTCTGACATCTTAAAGTTTGGCCCGGAACTTATCAAAGATCGCCCATGCCCATACCTGATCTAAGTTATATGGTTTCTCTGCATTTTTGAAGATGAACCTTTATATTATAACGTATCCAAATTCTTACCCCGTCGATGTAACACACGGAGATGACGAAAAATTTATTTTGGTATGCCTCGACGTCGTCGAAAAAAAAAGGAAATCGTTCAGATTTTTCTTTTTTTTCTTCTTTCGTGTTTTTTCTTTAATTAAACACACTCAGTTTCAAGTATTCCTATACATTTCAGTTTTTAAATCACCTATTGAACTCGGGAAAAATAAGCTCAAGTTCGTCATCTTACCTCACTTTCCACTGTATCTTTTTATGAATGTTATTTTAAAAAGTGTTAATTTTATCTTTCACCTTTAATATCAGTTTCTTGTTGAGTATTCTTGTTCTAGAGCAGGTATTGGGGAATCTTTTTTTTTTTTTAAATTAATGTGCCACTTATATTATGGCTTGTTATTTTTAGGTGTCCAGAGCGTGCCACGTGTTATATTTCTTTTTAAAAATCAATTTTAAACTCCAGTTACATAAAATTATTTTTAAGGCATATTATTTTAATATTAAGATGCGCACCATCGAAGTGCCTGTGGTGTGTCACTTCGTGGCACGCGTGCTGTAGATTCGCCATCACTGCTCTAGAGGCTAATATTTCTCAGCCATTTGGATTTTCTTTTCTTATTTTAAACAAAAGAATGTCAAAGCAAGAAAATGCGCAAAAATTCGTCAAAAAGAAAAGAGAAAACTAGTTTATTGAGTGCAAGAGAGTGACACTTTTTTGAGTTCACTTACAATACGAAAACTTTTTCAATAACAAGGCATTCGATATAGTATTAGTAACATGTATTCTTCAACCTTAAAAAAAATATTTCTGACAAGTAAAAATAAGTATTAAATTCTACAGAAATGACGTTTTTAGAATAATAAATTGCAAAAAAGTCCAAGTGGTACATTTTCGCGCGAGAGTATCCAGTTGTCCCGAAGTTTACACGCTGAAGCTATTCTGTAATAGAAAATGAGTGAAACAATGCTATTGTCATGAAAGTGAAGAAGAAAACTTTAAGGATTCTTAATTGAACAATTCTAAAATTGGGTTGTGTTTTTCTGAGATCCTTTAATGAAAAAATACAAAAAATACTGTATTCAAATAGCCCTTGAAAGGAGAAACAGACATACTTTTACAATCCACGTTTTCTGTACGGGAAGCAAAAGATTCGTGAACGTTGTTTTCAAGTTTCCTACGTGAATGATAAATGTGCACAAACTTTTTGAAAGTGAACAATAATTGTTTTGGATAGAATTCTATTAGCAAGGAATCCCAATGTGCCCATCCACTGAATGTGCGCGGTCGTGTTCAGGTGCGAGTCGGTATCGAACCCGCAACCCTGTCTATCGTTTCAATCATCGGGCTATGCCACGTCCCCTAAATGAGGAGTTATTTTAATATTTTTATTAGTTGTTTTAATTACGTCGACGGTGGGGAAAAAAACCGCGTAACTGGCCAATGTACCGAGTTTTGCGATGGTACCGATGTATACATCAGTGCCTCGACTAGAGTGTTACTGACCCGGAGCAAAACTTAATTTTAGAGCTCCCTCAGCACGGCACTCGGAGCAAATCTTAATTTTTGTGCCCTTTTCTGTAGAACAGTAAAGTATTTGAGCGCCCCCTCAACACGATGATCAGGGAATATGTCCCGCTTGTCTCCCCCCCCCTCTCTATTTGCGCCCCTGCAGATGCTATTCGTAGAAAGCTTGGATATTTGTAACCCACTGGCGAGAAGAAATATTTGTAAGCTTTAATTGTGATTGCGGCAATTTCAAACAAAAGAAATATATACAGCACTGTTTCATTGCAACCTTAATGTCAACTGATTGTCCATTATGCACATGCGTCATGACTGTCAAATATCCAAGCTGTAAGTATCCATAATGAGGTACATTATGGCACAAGTACACGATAAAATCGATACCTTTTTATATTATTATTAGTGTTTCTGTATCTAAGGTACATTTTTTAACTTTCCCAATCCTGTCAGTAATAAGAAATACAACTATTCTTTCTCGAGTAAGCCTCCAACCAACTAGGCCTTTTTGCGGTATTTATTTCTAGACAACGAGCAGCCTCTAGAATGGCTACTAAAATTAACCCATTTATGCCTAGTGCCCCTTTTTTGGCACGGCCTTTTCGCTGTCAGTCGAAAGCGTTAGTTTATAAGCCTTAATCACTAGTATTGAACCTCAACTCCACAAAATATTTTAACATGACCCAGTAGGATGTTGACATTTCAATTTTTATGCATAATGATTTTAAAATAAATCATTTCTTGTTCAAGAAGCTGACATCAGAAATTTGTCTATTATTGCTGGTATTAGTAAAAATCGAAGGAAGTCGCAAAAATATCTGGGCACAAATGGTTTAAATCCTCATGCAACCGAAATATAACCCTATCACCAAGATGGTAATGATGAAATCTCGTGTAAATGCGTGCATTCCTGTACAAGTCGAAGCACTGCTGTGATTTTGGCATAGTCTTTTTTATGCCGCCAAGTAAAATCAGTGGCTGCTCACAAGTATCGTCACCTAAACCAGTAGTTCCCAAACTTTTTCTCCCTGCGTAGCCCGGCTAATATCCGAAATAAATTGACCACCTTCTTGTGCAGTCGTTGTATGCTAGTGTATCATTTTCGCTAACCCCGGGAGGTTCGCACAAACCACCGCTTGGGAGCTAATGCAAATATTTACTTCCGATTTTTAAAAGGGGAACTCCTTAAAAAACTCCATTTTGGGAAAGATCTGGGGGTCTATTCTGCCACGTTCGTTTAAGCGAACGTTCGGATTTGTGACGTATTTCGAAATATATGCTAATGGAAACATTTGGTAGGAGTATCTGCACCTAAAGCTCCACCGTATCTTGCAGAATACCAACATACGTTAGCAGGATGCGAAAAACGTCATTTTGATGTCGCATATACGAACGTGGCAGAATAGAGCCCCAGGAAAACAGTTTGGCGTGATTCCTCATGCTATTGTAGATTTATAACCCATCTGTTTCTGTAGTAAAATTATTTTAAATAATGTTCATAGCATATGGAACAGATATGCCTGTACTAATTTACTGTTTGGGGTGATGGAGCAGCTTTGGTATAATTCTTTTTGTCGGCTTGGCGACAAAATGTCGCAATTTATTCTAATATAGCATATTTCAACTTTTTTTAGACAGGGATGTGTATGTTTGCATTATATATTTGTAAATTTATTAGTCCCTACTCCAGTGGTTCCCTAGGTATTAGAGATGAGACGGGCTCAGCCCGAGCCCGAAAGCCCGAGCCCGGGCCCGAATCGGGCTCGGGCTCGTGAAAAAATTCTATTTTATTGAACATACTCCTTGAAACAGACTTTTGAAAAGTGATTCATATGGAAAATAAAAGTACTTATAAAAAAAAAATTAGCGGCACGGGTGCCTAGAAGGCGCGTGAAGCTCTTTGGGTATTTCAGAATGGCGGCTTATATTGCTTAGTGAGTCACGAGATCAGACATTATTTCATAAACATAGATATAAAGAATTAGAAAGTGCATTCAAAATTTGCAACTATATTTTCTTTAATTTGCACAAACGGCAAAATTTATTGTATTCTATGAAAAAATTACTTCTTTGAATTTTATTTATCTTTAGCTGAAATTTCGGGATCGGGCGGGCTTGGATTAAAAGTCTTCGGGCTCGGGCTTACAAAAATGAGCCCGAACTCATCTCTACTAGGTATGGCTGACGACCCACTGGCGGGTCGCTAAAAGGGCTAAATTGAACTATACTTTTAAGCTAAAAAGGGATAAATTAAACTATAGTATTTTATATAGCCTTTATTGGCTATGGTGTGTAGTAGTGGGTCGCAAAAAAAGTTTCTTGGGTGAAGCTGGGTCCTGAAGCAAAAAAAAGTTTGGGAACCACTGCACTAGCCTTTTAAATGATATTTACGTCATGAGGTGGGTTTTGCCACCCTCAACCCACTATTTTTCTTTCCTTGATGTAAATAGTTATACTAACAACAAATTCCAAAAGCAACTATTAATTATAACAAACTAAATTACACAGCTCTATAAATACAGTAATACTAAGAAAGCATGAAAAGAAAAATGAAATTTCACGTAAAATAGAAGGTAAACAATGGCTGAGCATGTCATTTATCGCGCCAAAACAAGTCGCAAAAAGAAATCGTACCAAAAAGGAATAATACCAAAATTGTATCGGGGTGATGCCTCAAATCGTTTCAAAACGGCTTTTGGTACTTACGTATTATCCCGACGGTCAGCCAAAACGAGCGATTTTTCGCCAAGATAAATGCCGGCCACATAAAATTATTGATGGTTTGGAATACGATTGGCAGCAGTTTGTCAGCATATTTGACGAAAAAATAGTTTGGCGTGAATGACCGACGGAATAATACGTAAGTACCCGGCTTTTTTAATAAGATTGGTTACGAGTTCAAAACTTATAACTGCATAATATTAGTATATCTTGTCAGGTACCTAAGAACTATACCGTCAACATCATCAAATTTACCTTAACATTTTGACAATCAATACAGCTGACTCAATTAAAATAATGATGTATTAAAATATTAAACGTCTTTTTAACAAAATGAAATAGAGTTACTGCCACTAATGGGAGAAAATTGTATAATTGTGTTATTTTAATGGCGCTTAATTGTACTGATGTGTGTGGGGGGAAAGTATTGGCGAAAATGGCCGATGGTATAATACGTATGTACCGATTAACATAAACGCTATCTTAAGAATTTGGCGACTTTTAACTTTTATTTTATTATTAATTTTTCCGTTTTCGGTACATATCTATCACACATATGTTCATAAAATATTCGTTTTAATGTTTTTTTATTGATTTGCTAAAGTAATTTGACGACCATTGCATTTTAAAATTTTACCGAACATTGGCTAAAATGAGGTACATTATGGCACAAGTACACGATAAAATCGATACATTTATTTTATTATTAGTGTTTCTGTATCTAAGGTACATTTTTTAACTTTCCCCATCCTATCAGCTATGTTATCTTAAAAAATCCATCGAAATAAAAATCGCTCCAATGGCAAAATGTGCGATTACCAGATCGCATCCGCCATCTTGAATTTTTCCAAATAGACTCGCCAGATGTCGCATACAGAGCCTTATTATCGCATGGGCAATTCGGGACTTTGCCCAGGGCCCCCGGCTCGAAAGGGCCGCCGATATCAAATGTTGTTCTGAAATATTCTTTTTTATATCAACATTTTATGAAAAATGAAACAAATTTCATAGATGGGGGCCCCCAAATTCATCAATGCGCGGGGCCCCTGTTGGTCATAATCAGGCTCTGGTCGCATATTATTAATTTAGAAAACAAATAACAAAAAAAAAACCTCCTGTGGGATCGTAAATAAGCAGCTATTACATTTAAAAATCGTAAAAATGCCACCCTTCTAATTTCATCAGTTTAACGGCCACTAAGCCTAACTCAATGCTACCTATTGAGTTAGGCTTAGTAACTGCAAATTGCAATGGTATTAAAAACCGAAAATAAATTAAAGTAATTTCTCACATTTTGCTGAAAAAAGAGAGACAAGAAGCCATAGTTGATAAACAGTTAACAAGAACAAGAATGTTAGTAGAAATGCAGCTTAAAATATCACGTTAAATTGCCGAGCAAATTTTTAATGGCGACTCTTAGCTTTAAATGTTTCAACAATAGTGATGCCATCGCTCAAAAAGAAACTCTCACTAGAACAATGGAGTAAAAGCGCCAAGTTATTCCAGAGTAGCAGCTGACGTAAACGTGCTTTCTTTTGTATTTGGAAAGCTAATAATTATACAGGGTGTCCCCAAATGGAGGTAACGGACTTTTCCACTAGTATTTATTTCTTCCGAATGGAAGGAGAAATTTCGCCAAATGGGTAGCTATTGGTGAAGATATCTCTCCAAGATTTCTTCGGGGACTTTTGGGATAGTGAAATATTACGGAGTAATTTGGATGAAAACTGGAAAGGGAGGAAAATTTGTTAAGTACACGATAATTGAACCCTTCTTCATCGATCGATTATTTTGATCAGCGGGTTCCCAACCGTTTTTTGATTGCGAACTCCTTAGAAAATTACGAAGAAATTGGCAAACCGCTTGTGTAGTCAGTCCTGCAGTGATATGTCTTTTTCGCGAACTCCTTTATACATCTCGCGAAACCACTAGGGTTCGTGAACCACTGCTGTAGATTGTTCGAAAAAACTTAAGATTTTTTAGGAAATTTTGTCATGTTGTACAAGTGGCAATTGTTTTTTTTTCTTATTTTTTTAAAATCTAAAATTTACCGGAAAGAAGTGACAGTCGAAAACTGAAAAGAGGGCCCATTTTCGTAAGCTTTCACGAAATAGAGGGGCCAAGTGTGGAAATTTAAGCTTTGCTCTAATATTTAGAACGACTCTCCAGCTTGTGTAATAGGGCTATCACATTGAGAAAAATCCGACCAACTTTCATTGCAAATCAACTTTCCGGCCGATTTTCTCCGCCGTTACCTTGACGACCGCGAACTCCAACTTTTTCCTTTTCGAAGGAAAAAATCCGAGTCGGACGAAATTTCGGCCAATCAGAGTACTTCTTCTTGCTACGTCATAAACAATTTCGAGTAATGGCGACTATGTTCGAAGCTTGGCAGATTGGCTCGATGTCAGAATCACGTGTAAATAAAAGTATGGCCGCGTTCAAGTGGACTTTGGAATTAGAGATTGCTGCCCATCCGATGCTGCCGAAATTGCTGCCGATCCGATGTAAATATACCAACGCACGATAAGTAAAATAAGAACCTGCACGCTAAATCAGCGATGCGATGACTATTTGGCGTCGGAGAGAGTTGTTTACTTTTGCACCCCTTAGAGATAACCACGCCTTCAAATCCGTCGGAAAAGTGGGTCCAGCGCGAAGTTGCTCGGATTTTCCCTTTAGTGTGATAAGGCCATTAGTCAACCCCATTTTTCAGAATCTGTTCAATGGCCTGCAGTTTTACATCGATTACAGGAAATTGGTCACTTGTGGGGTTTTTGAAATCACCGATTCAATGGAATGGTTCACTTTCATAAGGTACTGTGTATTAGCGCGTATATATGTATATATTTATTTAATGAATGTAAAGTGATAGTTTTTTACCTTATTGGCCGACTTCCAAATTTCATTTTTATTGCAAAAGGGATAGTTTAGGATGACGGTGGAGCCACGCTGGAATGCACTCTGTCTTTCTTTCTTTATGTAGGAAATGGTAATATAGTTAGGAAATGGTTTAAAACGGTATGAGGGGTGTTTGTGAGTGTCTAAAAAAACTGCGTGTGTGTGTTTCAGAAATTCATCTACGTACACCCTATTCATAGCGCAAAATTTACAGTGGTGCAAAAGTCTTGCAATGCGTCTCTCGCGTAAGTCAAGACTCCACTGTAATGCAATATTAATTTGAACATGTTCTGATGACATCATTCCGAAGCTCGAAAAAAAATAACTGGTTTTTTTTTTTTAACCGTTTCTTAAAAGGGTGCCAGTAACGGCATATTGTTCGCAATACGTCAAAAAATCGTCGAGGTTCGCCCCTTTTGGAGATTGGTCGCTGAACTTGGGGAAAAAAGCAACTTTCTTAAACTGATTTGCTCTCGGCGATAGTTTTCATATCGGACGTAAGACTGCGAAAGCCTGCTATTTTACGATGGGAATAACGGTAGAGCTTGGATATTTGCCACGCGGGGAAATATAATATTTCGCGCCAGCCTGCCAAAAGGACTATGCATAGAAGAATATAGGCCGAACTGTTTTAACCCTTTGAGGCGCAACCCTTTCGCAATGCTGAAAAAGGGGAAGCAGTTGCCATCGCTCGACTTAACTACCAGCAAGATGGCGGACGATCGAAACGTTCATCGCGTGAAAACAGATCTAGAGACCCTTTTTTGATGCCAGCTGGCTGTGCGGCACACAGCCAGCTGCGTAAAAAACGTTTCGCATTGAACGTCGCGCGATGAACGTTTCGATCGTCCGCCATCCTGCAGGTAGTTAAGTCGAGCGATGGCAACGGCTGTCCTTTTTTTTTCAGTATTGGGCAATCTATCTAGCTCTTGTCGCATTCTTTCATTTTTCAGCAGATGTCAGTGCTGTTAAAAAGAATCGTGACCATTTTTTTTACGGGAAATGACGTGACGGGAAATCCTTTACTTTTTAAATAAAGGATTCTCGTGGAGCTCTGTCACCCGCAACTATTTTTATAGAAATCCAATCTATTCTTCGTGACTGGCAACAGTCAAAACGTCAGAGTTTGGTGTTCCCTGAGCGGGAACACTGCGCGTTAAAGGGGTAACGGCAAGGTTAACGAGTATTTATGTTCAAATCCTCAAATTAAAAAATGCCATGGTTGTCAAATATCCACGGTGTTCCGGAATAATTTTTCACTGCGGTGAAGTCATTTAAATTCGGTTTTCTTTTCAAAAAAAAGAATCATACATGTTCGCTCTGTTGTATGATGTAGGAAAGTTATACATTGACCACGTGTGCCGGTTAGTTTCGGATTTTCGTCCATAGGTGGCGACACGCACAAATGAAAATGAATGAAAATAGCTGATTGTCTTTTCTGTTCTTCAAAAAAAAAAAAAAGGTGAGTTATCTGTAAAACGCATCTTGGACACTAAATATTCATAGAATTGCATTTAACAGGTCGAGTTTTGTACAGAATGAAAAGACCGTTTTCGCTAAGTTTTAATTCGTGTCTCTCAGTGGCCCAGTGGGGAAGAGCTCGGTTTTCATCAGAACCGCAACCGTAAGTTATGCAGCGTTGGTTCCGGTCGGTGAGGGTGACTTCATCTAAACTTCATTTATTTGAAATTGAAATGCATACTTCATCAACAGTAGGTTTAGGCGAATTCTCGACCTACGCAGGGTGCCCCAAAACACTAATGCTTGTATATTAGTCACAGACATGTGCAATAAATTACAAATTTACGTAAGAAAAAGGGCAGAATTTTATGGTAATGATTAAATAGTAACAGGGTATTAAATCTATGTAGGGTTCCCGCACAAAAACGGTTCCGACCTAGAAAGATGTATTTCGTACATTAATTATTAGGGGATGTGCAAAATTTCAGTCTTTTATCACAAAAAGGCCCAGAGGTATGTTTAAGGGAAAATGTTAAGGGCCTTTACAGTACCAATAAAATAACCAAAGTTACCAGGTATTTATTCAATCGTTCTTTTCTTTCTTATTTTTTGTATAGCCTCTGAAAAGAGAAACCGATGTCAATTTTTCGTTTCGAGAGCCATTGAAAAGTGGTTTATGTGAACCTATATTTATTTTCGCATTTCTGAGCCTTTTTACTATGGGAGGCTGAAATTTTGTGTATCACCTAATTAATATAGGAGGCACATTTTACTAACTGAGAAGTCTTTTATACCAGTACCGTAATAAATTAATATTTAGTTTTTAATCTCTTGGAAAATCTTAACCGATGCCAAAAATTCGTATCTTTTTTCACAAAATTTGTAATTTGTTGTAATGCCTATAATCTATATTTAACCCTTTAACGCGCAACTCTGACGTTTTGACTGTTGCCAGTCACGAAGAATAGATTTAATTTCTATAAAAATAGTGGCGGGTGACAGAGCTCCACGAGAATCATTTACTTTTTCGCACGTCATTTCCCATCAAAAAATTGTCACGATTATTTTTAACAGCGCTGACATCTGCTGAAAAAGGGGAAAATGCGAGAACAGCTGGATAGATTGCCCAATGCTGAAGAAAAGGCAGCCGTTGCCATCGCTCGACTTAACGACCAGCAAGAGGGCGGACGATCGAAACGTTCATCGCGTGCCACAGATCTAGAGACCCTTTTTTGACGACAGCTGGCTGTGCGGCACAACCGAGCGATGGCAACGGCTGCCCTTTTTTCAGCATTGGGAAAGGGCTGCGCCTCAAAGGGTTAAGGAATAAACACCTAGGTCGGTGTTTTTGGTACACCCTGTGCATTGGAGATAGTGCCAAGCTGGGTTCAGTTTTAGACACTCATGTTTTAAGCCTAATTGGGTGATATTTCGCCAAAAATCGCCAAGCTGGGTGGCATTTCGCGAGATTTTGATCACGGTCCTGACACTGACTGCCTATAAGCTATGAAAATATCGAATGTGTTTGGAATGATCCAGTCAATAAACTGGCCAACATGAGCGGCGGTAGCACGGGTCAAGTAGGGCACTTGTTTCCCCTTGGATTTTTGTATGCCGTTTCCCCCCCCCCCCAAGCTTTTTTGTTCTTTCCAATATGGATTTGCCTCCAGCTAAGAAATTTTCTGTTTACGCCTATATGCTGCCCAATCGATTCCAAGAGAGGAAAAAAAAAATCTGATGTGGACAACACATGACTTCCTCGCACCTTTATTAAATCAAAAGTATTTTCGGCTCACTTCATCTAAAGCTTATTTTGCTTGAAAGAGATAAAATACTGCAGTAATAGTAAGGCTGAGCGATTTCTAGACAAATATTTCCGATATCGCCAGGCTGGGTACAATTTGAAAAGTTTCCTTCTGACACTTAATTGAACGATATTTCACCAAAAGCCGACAAGCTAGAGAGAGTTCGCGAGATTTTGGGGATAGCCAAAGTAGTCATTGACCACAGACTTTCAAGGAATTGAATGCATCCATACACCTCAATGTATTTAAAGTCATTTGGCTCACCCAGTAAATAAACGACCCGGTCCATTGCAATCAAAAAAGAGATGCACAGCTAGATGTTACAAAAGCTCTAAATACAAAATTTCAAAATTCTACTGATAAAAGTTTTAGAGTTATGCGAAATGCGAAATAATTTTTGACGCCAAATTTGATGATATTTTGGCAAAACTCGCCAAGTTCGATGACAAATGTCGATATTTTGGCCAAGGATCAAATGACTGACTGTCGCCAAATTAGGCGATCTTTCGGCAAAACTCGCCATGGTCGATGACAAATGGCGAGATTTTGGCCATGGACCAAACAATGACTGACTACAGATGTAATATATTGAAGATGTCCATAGCCGTTAATGTATTGAATTTCATTTGGGTGGTCCTGTAAATAAACTCTCCAATAGATTGAAACCAAAAATTGACATGCACATCTAGATGTTACAGCAGTGTATGAAATTTCAACATTCTACGACTAATAGTTTTTGAGATTAGAGAGTTAAATACATACACACGTACACCAAAAGTTGCCAAGCTTGGCGACTTTTGACGTAATTCTTAGGGAGGCACATGATCGTGGTCGGACTATTACCTAACTATAAGGTAGGACGGTATTGTGCTTGAAATGGATGAATAACCCTAAAATTGCCATCGAACGAAATGTACTGGAAATCTTTTGAGTGTTCCTGTAGCAGAACTATAAATGATAAAGACACTATTTTGGATGGGAAAAATAATTTTGTAACCCTTAACAGCATACAGTGCGTCCCAAAAATTTATAGACTAGCATTATTTTTAATTTAAGAGTTAATCAAACAGGTAAAAAAGACGAAATAAATAATGCAAATATGTATTGACGTAACAGAAATAGTGAAATGCTTAAAGTACTTCAAACAGTCATAGATTTAATATAAAAAATAAAAACGAAATAATGCTGTCCCAAAAATAAATAGACAACCGGTATTAAAAGTTCATTGGAGTACTGATCTTCAAATTTGCATGTTTCAAGGTCATGTACTGGTCATTCAATAGCTTTTTAAGATAAAAAGCGAAGCTGTCTTTCTTTCTCCGACTGATTGTAAAGATGCCTCGCAACGTGCAGTTTTCCAAAACTTAAGTTTCCCAAATCTAACATTTGGATGCTCGTGGAATGAAAGTTGTAGATATTGCAAGAAAACTTGAACGCAGCAGGGCTGGTACTTAGCAAATTCTGTCAAAAGGTGACAATTTGAAAGCAAAATCTCGCAGTGGGCGACCAAAGAAAACAACTAAACGGACAGGGAGATCTTCAGGTTAGCTTCAACCCAGAACTTGTCTGCACCGTCAATTTCTAGAGAAGTGAGCATTCCAGTATCAAAATCCACTGTGCATTGACGGCTGCAGGCAAGTAAATTGCTTGCTTATCGCAAAATGTTCGTTCACCAGAAAGGCATAACGACACTCATGGTCAGAAGGCTCGAAAACATATGAAGTGGACATATGAATGGTTGAGTGTTCTCTTCAGTGATGAAAAGAAGCTCAATTCAGATGGCCCCAATGGGCGGGCGTATTACTGGCATGATATTTGCAAAGAACCGCAAACTTTTTTTCAGCAGACAGCAACTAGGGGTTTCACTCATGATATGGGGAGCATTTTCCTATAATGAAACTACCGAAATTGTTTTTTAAAAGGTCGTCAATGTTCCGAAGATTACAATAAAATGCTTGAAGTGCAGTTACTGCCATTCGGAAAGTTGCTAGGAGGGGAACAAATGGATATATCAGCAAGACAATTGCTCCATTCACGTCTCAAACTCCACAATGTAATGGTTTAGATGAAAACAAGTAGCTGTTTTGGACTGGCCAGACCTAAGTCCTGTCCTCAACCCAGTGAAGAACCTTTGAGGAATATTATCTAGAGACGTATATGCTAATGAGTGTCAATTTACAACAGTTCAAGATCTAAAGTTGCAAATTAAAGGAAGTTGGTTTTCTCTAAAGCCAAAATCTCTACAAACTCTTCTTTTGAGTATGCCTGATGGAGTTTTTGTAGTGATTAGAAAAAAATGGCTCAAAGATTTGAATGTTAAAGAAACAAAAATGAGTTGTCTATAAACTTTTGGGACACTAAATTTTCATTTTTAGTTTTTATCGCAAAGTCTGTGATTGTGTGATATTATTTTTGTATAGCATTATTATTGTATTGATGTTAATTATAATTTAAAATGATTTTTGAAATATTTATTCGCCTTTTTCAATAATTAAAAGAAAAAGAACTGTTGTCTATAAACTTTTGGGACGCACTTTATATCACTTCTGAGTCGTTTGAAATAGCCCAATACCTCTAAAATACGCTTTAATGAATTTCGGCCCATACAGCGTAATGTATTTAGAATCTCTTGGGCGGCCCTGTACATAAACTATCCAGTCGGATGGAACCGAAAGGGGAGCTGCACAAGTAGATTTTACAATAATCATTAAGTTTCAACATTCTACGCCTAATAGTTTTTGAGATATGCGAGTTTAATGAACTTCGGCCCTTGCCATAGAGCGTAATGTATTTCGAATTTTTGGGTGGTCCTGTAGATAAATTATCCAGTCGAATGGAACCGAAAGGGGAGATGCACAACTAGATGTTACAACAATCCTAAATATAAAGTTTCAACATTCTACGCCTAATAGTTTTTGAGATATGCGAGTGTAATGAATTTCGGCCCATAGAGCATAATATATTTCGAATCTTTTGGGAGGTCCTGCAGATAAACTATCCAGTCAAATATAGTCGAAAGGGGAGGTGCACAACTAGATGTTACAACAATCCTAAATATTAAGTTTCGACATTCTACGACTAATAGTTCTTGGGATATGCGAGTTTAATGAATTTCGGCCCATAGAGCGTAATGTATTTCGAATCTTTCGGGCAGTCCTGTACATAAACTATCCATTCGATTGAGACCAAAAGGGGAGGTGCACAACTAGATGTTAGAACAATCCTAAATATAAAGTTTCAAGATTCTACGACCAATAGGTTTTGAGGTATGCGGGTTACATACATACGTACGTACGTACGTACGTACAGACGGCATGGAAAAACTGGCCAAAATAGACTCGTCACTGGTCAAAATGAGTTGCATACGCTTTTATATGATCGTGCATGCTACCTTATGATGAGATGCATCGAACAAATTCTTAAAAGTAAATTTAGAGGTAGTCAAAATCGGTTTTTTTCGTCAAAATTGGGCCCCCGAAGTTTTCTGAGCAACCCCCCTAATCCCCCCCTTGGCTACGGCTCTGCGAGCGTCCAAATATTCTGTATCACACGCCTGTTTACATCGTTACTTGGGTATAACGACACATAATGGTCATCTAGTCTCTTCAGTGAGGCTCTAACAGAGTTCAACGGCATATTATCATATTTAAATATTTACTTAAAACGAATTTTTGGCTGTTGTTGAAAATACTATTGAAATAATTCGAAACGAAATGTTTTAGAGCATACATTTAGTGATGATATTTACTTTTATTACTTTCTTGTACGTAGTATAAGGAAGTAATGTGATCCCGAAAAATTTGGGGGCCAAATTTTGACAAAAAAACCGATTTCGACTACCTCTAAATTTAATTAAAAAAAAAATAATCGATGCATCTCATCGTAGGCTAGCATGCACGATCATATAAACGCGTCTGCAACTCATTTTGACCAGCGGCGAGTCTATTGTGGTCAGCTTTTCCATGCCGTCTGTACGTACGTATGTATGTAACTCGCATATCTCAAAAACTATTGGTCGTAGAATGTTGAGATTTGATATTTAGGATTGTTCTTTGATCTAGTTGTGCACCTCCCCTTTTGGTCGCAATCGAATGTATAGTTTATGTACAGGACCGCCCAAAAGATTTTATTTTACCTTATAATATCAGTTTCTTGTTGAGCATTCTTGTTCTAGACCAGGAATGGTGAAACTTTTTTTTTATAATATGTCGTTTAAATTATGGTTTGTTATTTTCAGGTTTTCTGCGTTTGCCACATGTTGTATTTCTTTTTAAAAATCAACTTTAAACTCCTGCTTTAATTTCAAACTATGGAATTATATATTCCCTGATTATATATCATGTTTAGCTTTTCATTTTCATTAAATGTAAATTCAATAAACAACTATTTAAAAAAATATTTAAGTTAAAAATTAAGATATGATAAAATGCCCAGTGAAATATTGTTTTCAGCGAATGCAAGATAATTAAAAGTAACTTAATATGCACATGTGGCACGTCACCGAAATAACTGTCGTGCCACCAAGTGACACTCGTGCGTACCCGTGGTTTACCTGCTGGCATAAATTTTTATGTAATTTTAATGGATTAAAATGTTTCGATCTGTAGAAAATGCCATTTTCATATAGGTGATATCTCAATTATCTTACATTCTGAGGTAGGGGGGGGGGGGTAACTGGTTCCACTGCACTTAATAATTTTTGCCTTCGAGTTCGCCATTATTTTTCTAAAGAATTATTTGTCATCCATTTTGTATTATACATAATTTATTATTTTAAGCTAAAGCGCATGTCGTAGTTAACAAAATACTCAAAAATTCGTCAAAAAGAATAGAAAAAACTATTTATTGAGTGCAAGAGAATTAATTACATTTACATGTCAAGAGTAAAGTACCAGAGAATTACATGTCTGTCACATAATTAAGAATGTACAAGATCACATTACAAAAACTTGTCCAATAATGGGACTACAGTATTAGTAGTTTATATTTTTCAACCTTAAAGCACACTATTTCCGACAGTTAAGAAGAAGTTTTAAATTCTATAGAAATTAAGTTTTTAATATTATAAATCACAAAAAGTCTAAGTGGGTACTTTTTCGTGAGCAGGTGTCCAGTTGTCGCAAAGTTTATACATTGATGATATTCTGTAATAGAAAATGAGTGAAACAATGCTATTGTAAAAGTGAAGAAGAAAACTTTAAAGATCTATATTTTAAAGAATCCATAAGATTTGGTTGTAATTTTTCTAGACCCCTCTAACGAAAAAGTACCTAAACTACTATATTCAAATAAGCCTTGAAATGAACAACGGATATACTTTTACAATCTATGTTTTCTTTACGAAAAAATATGTGAAGGTTGTTTTCGAGTTTTCTACGTCACTATGTTATGACAAATGTGCACATTTTTTTTTTTAAGTGAACAGTATTTGTTTTGTATACTAGACCATTAACAAAAACCTCAACGTGCACTTACACCGAATGTACACGGTCAGAGCCTTATTATCGCATGGGCAAATCGGGACTTTGCCCAGAGCCCCCGGTTCGAAAGGGCCCCCAATTTCAAATGTTGTTCTGAAATATTCTTTTATATGTCAAAATTTTATGAAAAGGGAAACAAATTTCATAGATGAGTGGGCCCCAAATTCATCAATTACCGGAGTTCCTGTTGGTCATAATCGGGCCCTGGTTCCCAAAACCATTAACCATTGGTTCCCAAACTTTTTCTCCCTGCCAAGCCCTCCTAATATCCGAAAGAAACTGGCTAACATCTTGTGCAGTCGTTGTATTCTAATGTATTATTTTCGCGAACTCCTGAAGGTTCACAAACCACCGGCTGGGAGGCGATGCATATTATTCTGATTTTTATAACGGAGAATCCTTAAGAATGCAGTTTCGGGGTCGATCAGTAATCGTATCAAATAGTTTAAAGTGCAGATTTATAACCCATATTTAACTGTAAAACTATTTTAAATAATCCTCATAACATATGGAACAGATATGTCTGCACTGTTTGGGGTAATAGACACTACTTTGGGCCTTCTTTTACGCTGTTCTGCTGTTTATTCTAACATATTATATTTCTACTTCTTTTAGACAGGGATGTATAAGTTGTGTTATATATTTATAGCTTTACTATTCAATAGACTTTTAGTTGATATTACGTCATGAGGTGAATTTTGCCCCCTCAACCCACCATTTTTCTTTCTTAACGTAAATAGTTATACTAACAACAAATTTCAAAAGCAAACATTAAATATTATAGCAAGTTAAATTACACATATTTAAATGTAATAATACTAAGGAAGCATAAAAAGAAAATTGAAATTTCATGCCAAACAAAAGGTAAGAGCAATGGCTAGTCATTGCGACATCATATCATGTCATTTATCGCGCAAAAACAAGTCACCAAAAGAAATCGTGCCAAGAAGGGATGACTGTATCGGGATGCTTTCTGATTGAAAATGACTTTTTTAAAAGTAGGTTACGAGTTTTAACCTGTTCAGGACCGTGATCGCGTATATGTGATCAGACGATTCTTCCCTCACGGCCCGCGATATCGTATTTGTGATCAGTGTTTCCGTGCCAGCCGGCCCATCATCACACAGACGTGATTTCAGATTGGAACGTTTTATTTGAATTTTTAAACGGCACTAGATGGCGGTTGAAGTCTGTTACATTTTCAAATATCATTCCAGAGAGCTTTGACCTTCAATTTGCACTTTCGGTTCCGAGCTTTTTTTTGATTAAACCTCAAATATCATTTCAAATATCATACCGGTCCCGTGCGTGCGTAGTCTCTTTGAGCGCGCGGGCCTGGGGAAGCGCTTCTTTCTCCTTTCGCCGGTCCTGAACAGGTTAAACTTATAACCAGATAATATTAGTATAGATTATCAGATACGTAAATACTATCGTCGACTTCACCAAATTTAACTTAAACGTTTTCACGATCATCACAGCTGGCTAAATTAAAAAGGATGGTGTATTAAATAGTTAAACTACTTTTTGGCATAGTGAAATAGATTTATTAAAACTTGTGAGAGAAAATTGTATGATTGTGTAACGTCATTTGCTCTTTATTACACAGATTGGGAGAAAACAACATTGGCGAAAATGGTTAACTGTATAATACTTAAGTACTGATTAACATGAAAGCCATTCTAAAAATGTTTTAAATTAATTTTCTATTTTATCGCTAATTTTTTAATTTTTCGTACATACCTATCACGCATCTCTTCCTAAAACATTTGATTTTAATATTTCTTTTATTGATTTGCCCAAGTAATTTAACGGTCATTGTATTTTAAAATTCGCCAAACATTGGCTAAAATGAGATATTTTATGGCACAAGACAAAATCGATACATTTTTTTGTCGATGTCTCTCTAAAATATTTTTTTTTTACTTTTTCCCATTCTATCCGTTTAGTTATCTTAATAAATCCAACGAAATAAAAATAGCTCAAAAGGCGAAATGTGCGATTACTGGATCGCATCCGCCATCTTGGATTTATCCAAATCGTCTCGTCACATGTCGCATATAATTAATTTACAAAAAAATACTAACAAGAACCTCATCTGGGATCGTAAACTATCACCTATTGCATTTAAAAATCGTAAAAATGCCACCATTACAGTTTCATCAGCTTAACGGCCACTAAGCTTAACTCAATACTACATATTGAATTAGGCTTAGTTACCACATATTATAATGGTACGAAAAAATTGAAAATTTCATTAATTACTTACATTTTGCTGAAAAAAGAGAGACAAGAAGCCATAACTAATAAATGGATACAGGAACAAGATAAATGTCGTATAAATGCTGTTTAAACTGTTTCGTTAAATAGTCAAGCAAATTTTAATGGCGACTCAGCTTGAAAGGTTTTAACAATAGCGATGCCATCGCTCAAAAAGAAACTTTCAAGCCAGCAACGGAGATAAAGCGCCATATTATCCCAGAGGAACAGCTCATTGGGAAAGTGTTTTCTTTTGTATTCGGAAGGCTAATAATTGTACAGGGTATCCCAAAATGTAGGTAACGGGCATTTCCCCCTAGTATGTCACAACAAGTATTTGTTCTTCCGAATGAAAGGAGGAAATTCGCCAAATCAGTAGCTATTGGTGAAGATATCTCTCTATGAGATTTCGGTACTTACGTATTATCCCGGTGGTTATTCCCGCCAAACTATTTTTCCGTCAAATGAGTTGCCAATCGTATTCAAAACCATTAATAATTTCATATGCCCGGCATTTCTCTTGGCAAAAAAAATCGCTCGTCTTGGCGGACCGCCGGTATAATACGTAAGTACCAAGATTTCTTTGGGGACTTACAGTGTAAAGTGAACAGTTACAGGGTTAAACAGATGAAAATTGGAAAGGGAGAGAAATTAGTTAAGTAAGCTATTTTAGCCTTTCTTGAGATCTTCATAGCTCCATTACCATAGATCAGTGGTTCCCAACCGTTTTTTATTCGCGAACCCCTTAGAAAATTACAAAGAAATTGGCAAATTCCTTGTTTAGTCCTGCAGTAATCTATCTTTTTCGCGAACTCCTTCATACATCTCACGAACCTCTGCTATAGATTGTACGAAAAATACTTAAACTGTCAATTTTTTAGCAAATTTTGTCTTGTTGTACAAGTAGGCGATTGATCTTTCTTTTATCTAAAACTAGCTGACCCGGCAAACGTTGTTTTGCCATATAAATTATTCCTAGGATTATTTTAGTAGAAAGAAATGACTAACATATTCCAACTATACCGCAAAGGCATTTTAAATGCTGTTTGGAGTGGGCATCATAATCCATGAGTATACCGTGTTTTCCTTTCTTGTTCCACAGAGCACTTCTTCGGAATAGAAATCTATATTAAAATCGCCTAATAAAACTCTTACAATATACGCCCAGCGTTTTCTAACTATACGCGAAATATATTTATAATAAATTGTCACGTTTTGGCACCACATTGAGCGATCAATTATCAAAAATTGCAAACCTTGTGCGACTTTCAACATTTTATTAACGACCCCCCCCCCCCTCTCCACATTATCTGGCAAACACATTTGAAAAGTGATTCGACACGCTAATATCTACACAGAAATCCTGATTGAAATGAATAGCACTCGGGGGCTAAACATTTTGGGGTGGACCACCCTTATGACTTAGGGGTATGAGACATAGTTAAAAACCTATTCTCAGACCTAACGAATATACATAGAAAATTTCATTAGTGGTCATTAGTGGTCGAGTGGTTTCGGAGGAGTTAGGTGACTAACACTGTGACAGGAGAATTTTATATAGTAGACTAGATGCCTCCGGCGACCAGTTGGTTCGCCATCTTAATAAATCTTGTTCGGAGATAATCCTGTTCCTCACCGGCTTCCTTGGCACTGAAATCTCTCAGATTCTGAATGGAATTTAAAATTAAGATGGTTACAAACAGCAGCGGCCCTACGGTATGTGTCGCCCCCTGTTAATATAAAAAAGATGCCCCCTTTTATGCTATGAAAATTTCAAAATCTCTTATTCTCAGGTGTATTCAGCAGACGATAAATTACGATAAATTGCGCGAAACATTAGAATCATCTCCTCAAAATCGCACATCAGCCGTTGAATTTTTCGCCAAATTAAAAAGTTGCACATTTTAGTCTCAGAAAATTTCTAAATATTTTTCTTTTGAGTATAAAACATTTCATTCCTGCTCTGATTTCCCTTGCACACGATATTTTAATTTAAAAACAACCTTACAAATAATCTAGACAGAAAAAAAAAATCGTTATTCTTTTATTTTTACTTCAAGAGTCTGAATCATTTAATAAACTTGCCGAATGTAGCAACCTAGATAAGCTTAATCGTCGCTTTTTCCACTGTGGGGTTACAATTACGAAATGGCGTAATGCAAAAATTAGCCTTTTGCGACACGTTTTTTGTCTGTATCTCCTACAATAATTCGAATTTTGAAAAAATCGCTTCGAGGTGTGTCAGGACCCGTCATGGAGAATTTCCGTACAAAATTTGGTAGGTCTACGATCACCCGTCTGCGAGCTACGTGAGACACAGACAAACAAACAAACTAACTAACTAACGGACAGTTTACACATTGCTTTATTTATATAGATAGATGTACTAGAAAGAAGTGGCAGGCGAAAATTTGGGAAAAGGACCATTTTCGTACGTTTTCACGAAGTTTCGGCTAAGTATGGAAATCTAAGTTTTGGACTAAAGGAGCATCCTGTACAAAGCATCAAAAATTTAGAACTACTAGAGCTTTTTTAGGGTAATTCCCATTTTTCAGCGTCTGTTCAATAGACTGCAGTTTTACATCGATTACAGGAAATTTGTCGCTTGGAGGGGTTTTTGAAATCACAGATTCATTTGAATGGTTCACTGGCGTAAGATACTGTGTACTAGCGCGTATATATGTATAAAATTGTATTTTTTAATGAATGCACAGTGATAGTTTCTAACCACATCGGCAGATTTCCAAAATTCTTTTTTTATTGGAAAGAAGTAGGAATAGAGTGGAGTCGCACTACAACGCGATCTGTCTTACGCGAGTAGTATATTTCACAAGTTTTTCAGGAGTAACGTATGTCGGAACTCACGGGGACTTTCTGAAGCCAATCAGGAAACGGCCCATTCCTCGTAGCTTCACTGAAGGCGGAAGCAGCCAAATCGTCCCAGACTAAAACTGGCTTTGTTTGTTACTTTATGTACGAAATGGTAATGTATAGTTAGGGTATAGTTTAAGACGGTTTGGGTGGTGTCTACAAGTTTCTAAAATAACTGTGTGTGTGTTTCAAAACGCCGCATACATATAACCTATTCATAGACGCAAAATTTTCACTTACGCGAAAATCTTGTTACGCACGTAAGTCAAGACTACATTGTAGCACCAGCACCCTATTAATTTGGACAAGTTATGACTACATCATTTCGAAACTCAGAAAAAAATCTGATGTGGACAGCACATGACTTCCTTGCAACTATTGTGTTGTTATTTAAACTTATTTTGTTTGAAGAGATAAAATACTGCAGTAATATTAATAGTTAGCGATTTCTTGCCCAATATTTCCGATATCGCCAAGATGGGTTCAATTTGAAAGATTTGCTTCTGACACTTAATTTGGCGATATTTCACCAAAAGCCGACAAGTTTGAGATAGCTTGCGAGATTTTGGGGATAGCCAAAGTAGTCATTGACCACAGACTTTCATTGAATTGAATGCATCCATACACCTCAATGTATTTAAAGTCATTTGGCTGACCCTGTCAATAAATTACCCAATCGATTGCAATCAGAAAAGGTTTGAAAACAGTTAGATATTACAATAGTTCTAAATACAAAATTTCAACATTCTACGGTTAAGAGCTTCAGACATGCTTCATTTCTCTCTCGACCTATTTCTAAAGCCGACGCGGACGAAGTCGCGGGTAGGAGCTAGTCATTAATAAAACTATGACGGAGTCATTATTTGTTAAGTTGATTTCTTTCCTGAACCCGATGAAACTCAAAGAAAATGATACTGGTTACGCACGCGTGTTCACGCAAAGCCGTGTCCACGACACAGCCACCCTCATCCCCCCTTTTTTTCTTTGCCCCTGAGCAAGGACGTACCGAGGGGGGTGGTCCAGGGGGTCCGGACCCCTCCGAAATTTCAATTTTTGTTAGCAAAATAAGTCTTTTTGTGGAAAATTCTCCCTTTTTCACCGTTTGGACCAGGCGCCGTTTAGCCAGGAAAATTTTTCGGGGGGGGGGGGGGGGATATGCACCTGGGAAAATTTTCGGGGGGGGGGGGGGGGAATTTCAACATATATATGTATAAATAGACGTGTATATGTATAAATAGATTCATCCCTAATCCAAAAATTTCGGGGGGGGATATATCCCGATACCCCCTCACCCGGCTACGCCCCTGGTTTGGACCCTCCCCGAAATTTTTTTCTGGGTACGTCCCTGCCCCTGAGGAAGGGTGGACATCATGGGCACACCTAAAATAATCGTTTTTCTTTTTGGAATTAATATATTCTAAAATTATTCGAATTTCAAAATTCGAAGTCACGTCGGACATTTCATCCTCTCGAATTAACAGTGGGGCTCCCTTTCGAATACGTTTTGGAAATACGGTGGCTGCAGCGACCTTTCGGTCGAAAGACTCACACTTGCGATAGCGTGACACTTCTTATGAGAGAGCAGTAGGGAGCACACTTTCTCTTTTTGCAAACAGAGGAGTTTTCATGGGAGAAATTTTTGGAACCACCCGATGACATCATTCATGTTGATTTTAACACGCTTTATGAAAAGTTCTTTTATTTTCATTTTTCGGCAGTACACTGTTAAAAATAATCCGAAAATTCAGGCTACCTTAATTATCTGGGAAAGGACCGTTTTCTCCGAGAAGTGGTAATTTTCCGTTAAAAGAAGAAAACACTTTTTTAACTTTCTGAAATTTCATATGAAAACGGTAAATTTCGATGTTTGGTTTGTTCGTTTTGTAAGTAATTTTAAAAAATGGATTTTCGTTAGACATTTTAGATGGAAAAAAAAAAAGAATATTGACACCAAACGCACTTTTATGAGTAATTGAATATTAAACTATAATTAATAACATTTTTAATAAAGAAAACCCCTTTCATAACCAAGGGGGTTTCAAATCACTTTTACAAATGTGTAGGAATGGCTAGAAAGTAATTTTTTTTTCTCTTATTCCCCCCCCCTCTAAATAGGGAACGGAAAATAAATAAAGGTGTAATTTTTAGATGTTTTTAGCAGCCAATGCCCTTTTTTTTCCCTAATTTTCAATGTTCGTCAGCATATCTCTAAAAAAAAAAAAAATCTAAAACGATATGTCAAGTAGCTTAACCCTTTAACGCGCAGTGTTCTCGCTCTGGGAACACCCAACTCTGACGTTTTGACTCTTGCCAGTCACGAAGAATAGATTAGATTTCTATAAAAATAGTTGCGGGTGACATAGCTCCACGAGAATCCTTTACTTTTTAGCACGTCCTTTCCCGTCAAAAATGGTCACGATTCTTTTTAACAGCACTGACATCTGCTGAAAAATGGAAGAATGCGAGAACAGCTGGATAGATTGCCCCATGCTGAAAAAAGGGCAGCCGTTGCCATCGCTGGACTTAACGACCAGCAAGAGGGCGGACGATCGAAACGTTCATCGCGTGCCAGCGATCTAGAGACCCCTTTTTGAAGCAGCTGGCTGTGCCAAAAAAGGCTCTCTCGATCTGTGGCACGCGATGAACGTTTCGATCGTCCGCCCTCTTGCGGGTCGTTAAGTCGAGCTTTGGCAACGGCTGCCCTTTTTTCAGCATTGGGAAAGGGTTGCTCCTCAAAGGGTTAAGAGTGCGTGTTTTGCATTTGTGAAAATTGAAATTAGTGTGTCTTGACAATCCAGCAACTTGACAATGTTAATAATAATTGTACAACATTTGGTCACGAATTCCAAATTTTAAATTTCATGTAAGGCATTTCCCTCCCCACGTCCCATTCTGAGACTAAAATAACCTTCACAATAAAATGGCCTTTGGTCAAACTGGGGCAAGTCAAACTAGCGTCTAGTGGCAAAGAGCAGCAGCCTCTTACTCAGTATAAGTTAAAGGTTTGATCCTAGGGATAGCAGAGTAACATTTTATTTAGCAGTTTTAGTCAAACGGAAAGTTACCATTCAGGTAACGGAAATAATAAGCAGAACGGACATTTTCTGGCAAATTTGCTGCCCGCCGTTTTTCCGTTAACCCTTTCAGGCGCAACCCTTTCCCAATGCTGGAAAAAGGGCAGCCGTTGCCATCGCTCGACTTAATTACCAGCAAGATGGCGGATGATCGAAACGTTCATCGCGTGCCACAGATCGAGAGACCCTTTTTTGACGACAGCTGGCTGTGCGGCACAGCCAGCTGTCGTCAAAAAAGGGTCTCTCGATCTGTGGCACGCGATGAACGTTTCGATCATCCGCCATCTTGCTGGTCGTTAAGTCGAGCGATGGCAACGGCTGCCCTTTTTCCAGCATTGGGCAATCTATCCAGCTGTTCTCGCGTTCTTCCATTTTCCAGCAGATGTCAGTGCTGTTAAAAATAACCGTGACCGTTCTTTTACGGGAAATTACGTGCTAAAAAGTAAAGAATTCTCGTATAGCTATGTCACCGGCCACTATTTTTATAGAAATCCAATCTATTCTTCGTGACTGGCAACAGTCAAAACGTTAGAGTTGGGTGTTCCCAGAGCGGGATCACTGCGCCTTAAAGTGTTAATTGACAGATATATTTTGAACAGTGTAAAATTTTGTGTCTCTGAGGTGTCCAGTGCTAACGGTGTCCAATGATTATTTCCTATACCGTTTGTCAGAGACACATAGTTCCAGTTGCAAAAATGCTTTTAATTGTATTATCCATTAAACCAGAAACAATCGAAGTCAATAAATAAATTCCTATAAAAAATAGCACAATTTAAATTTTTATACGGTCCCGGTCCTACCAGTTATGCTTAGAAAAAATTTCTTTCTATAATTTCTTGCGCAGTTAAAAAAAAAATCGGCCATCTTTCACCAAAAAATTCACCGAGTTACAGCTGCTTTAAGTCAGAGCACTTTTCGAGCAGCGAAATGGGGGTTTTATACAAAATGAGAAAAATTAATGTATAGTTGCGGGAAAAAAAAAAAAAAGGCCCACTTGTACTTTTTTCGGCCATCGTCGTACAGCCAAGTTACAGATACCAATCGTTTACAATTGAAGTACACTTTAATTTGATATTCATAAAAATTGCATAAGCGGCCATCTACATATTTAAAATTCGCACCAACTTTTTTTTTCTCAATAGCAACCCCTAGATTTCACTTCATATTTCAAAAATTTAGCTTATTTTAACCCCGGATACCCATTTTCAATCAATTTGAACTAAAAATGGGTGAGTTATGAGCTTCCAAATTCCCCCTCCCATATGTTCAAATATTTTTTCATACTTTAATTCATATCTCATATAATATTGATAATAGAAGCTGGTTTTTATTCGTACTATTAGACCTAAACGACCGAAACATAATTCACTAGTATTATGATTTTTAATAGAATATTAATATGAATTATGAATTATTAAATTAATATTCAAAAAAATATATGAATAGCGACCTAGCCAAATTTCGATGGAAATAGATGCAGAAAGTAATATTACATGGCTGTGCAAAATTTCAAATTTTTACGTTCAGTAGTTTAATTTATATTAAAAATAAAATGTGTTATTTTCATGGGTTAAGGGACCATACATAAATTTATTTAGTGACATTTTTTTTTAAACTGCTTAAAATAAACGTAAATTACATTTATTTTGTGCAAAAACATAGTAAAAGATAGCGGTATTAAAAAAATAAAATTTTGAAGCAAATAAATTAGAGATTTTTACAGTTTGATGGTGATTCTATAAAGCGTCTATTGTTGCGTCCACTACCAATTCCCCCAAATAAAATATTTTCCAGGTATAGAATTAGAAGCAGTACATGTATGTCTTCTAATAAAACGTCCTATTTCTGAAAAACTAACATCCTCAATATTCGAGGCATAAATTTGACCTTTTTTAATATTGGAAACATTAGGTCTTTGGACTTCCCCATATTTTATCAAACATTCAAAAAACATTCAAAATCGCGTTTTTCTGTGTAAATTTTCATCTGACAATAAATTAAAATACCCCCAAAAGTCTTATAAGAATATTGCACATTGCAGACGATAATATTAAATGAAGAAAGTGGAATAACAAACACAGTGACAATATTGGCTCAGCAAAAAAGTAATTGCGTTTTTTACATGAAATTCAAACAAATAAATTTCTATCATGAAACCATTCTTCTAGTTCGACGGTAGCTAAGTAACATTCATGCTTGCAGTCAGAAGAGCAGAGAACAGCCTCTCACACCTGTCAACATTTCACCTGTCTAAGATAATCATCAAGGGAAATACTCAATAACAATTTCAAAATCAGAAAGACTTTCAAAATCGTGAGCAATCGTTTTGCATTTTTCCTTTAAATCATGTGTACGAACCAAGGAAGTTATGAAGTCAGGGGTCATTTGGACCGCTGACTAAACATTCTACTTTCTACCCTCGATATTCTCAGTGCAAGAAACTTTAAGAGAGAAGGTAACAATATTTTCCTTCAAAATAATATTTATTTCTTTTAACTCTCTTGAGCGAAATGAATGAAAAGTGAAAAGTTCGGAACCCACAAATAGCGCTTTTCAATTTGCAGAAAGTCCCTTAAAAACGCGCAAAATATGATTCGCAATATCTCCGGAAATTATCGCAGAAAATTAGTAAAAATTAATATTTAGGGTAATTTGAAGGTGATTTTTTCGTTTGCCAAAAGTCAAAATACAGAGTTGCCATTGAGAAAAACGAAGTTCATGCAGAATTAAATATGAAGACGGTCCCTTATGCAAATTAAATTAATAGTAAATTAAAGTATACGTTATTTGCAAACGAATGGTATATAACTTTGCTGTACGACGAACGACGACGAAATAAAGAGCAAGTGGGCCTTTTTTCCTCCGCAGCTGTACACCTCGTAAAAATAGCATAAATGAATTTAGAAGAGCTCAAAACGTGTAAAACACTAAAATCTCGAAGTCGAATTTTTTCATGATTACATTACATGAAAAAACATGGTACATGTTCGGACAGTAAAAATTAAAATAGAACAATAATATCAGCATTCCTAATATATTGTACCACAAGTCGAAACATCATCTGCATTGCTGCGTCATAGAATTTTTTAGAGGAAGGGGGCGTTACCCTTTCAAAAACAAAAACAGGAAAAGTTATTCTTCAGAAAATTTTTCGGCGAGCTATAAACGGCGAGATAAAATATATTAAGTTATTTCATTTTCGATAAAATTAATTATTTATTTATTTCTAATAAAGAACTTGCAGACATAAGTGCCCCTCAAAGCTCCGGACCCCGTAACTGTGGAATCTGTATCTCCCTTAAACGTCAGCTCTGGATGTTAGCGCATTTTAAAGGAAGAAAGCAAAAACACTAGCGTATTTTGTACAAAAATATATAAACCCATTAATGCCTACTTATCATAACATTCTCTGTTTCTTTAAATGTTTGGAAAAAACAATTGATATTTTTTTCTTTAAAAATTAAGTACAAAATTTAAGTCTCTTTTTGTCATTTCCAAGGATTCCCTGAAAATAAGATTAACTTAACCTACGTTCACAAAATATACTAACAAAGGCAGGGATGGATAAAAATATTTCTGTGACAATGTTTAATTGCTACAATTAATTGACATCACACAATTGGGCATGCATAAATAAAATAATATTATATCAGAAATATAATTTATAACCTAAGCGTTAGGCATATTTATCTTATTATTTTTTTTAACCGAAAACCTGTGGTTTTATCAGTGGGCGTAAATAAAGGCGGAGCTTATGGCTTGAACACCTCCCATACGAAATCTAAACAATGTTTTGGTGGTAAATGCTTACGTAATTTTTGCAAAACATTACGGCTTGGGACAAATATTAGTTTTCTGTTTAGAAAACTAAGCTTATTCTTCTCAGGCAGGAAATTCTTACATTTAATAGTTAAAAGACTCCAGATTCGAATTCTCGGAGGGAGGAGGGAACTACACCTTGCCCTACTAGACTTGAAACCAGGCTAGATAAAAAAGAGATTTTGATAAAAATCAACTTCAAAATGTCTTTCGATAAGCATTTTTCTAATATTTCCCATATATGTTTACTAGAGCCCTTCCAACTCGAAAACGAACGCTTCGGGTCCAGATATCTCTTTTTGAGGCCCGCCCCGGGCCCCACCTTCCACCATTTATCCATTTTTGTTTATATACATGTAAAATTAAGCAAAAGTTGTTTCAAATTTGTTTTCATTTTAAATTAGCAAAATCATTAATTATGTCTTCAAAATCAACTATTAAGGAAACAAAAGAACAATGCTGTTGACTTTATATTACAGACAATTCCGAGTTTGATTCTGTTTTTGTGTATTACATAGAAAGTGTGCCAAATTTTCAGATGATACAACCTTAAATGTATCAAAAACATGAAATACTTAATACTGCTATAAAATATATTTGACAACGGCTTACCAATCATGGACGATTTTATTGAAATATCAGACGTAAATATTTTATATACTTAAGAGTGAAACTTTGATACTTTTATATATGTACACACTGTATACACAAAGACATAATCAAAATTTAATTTCAAAGAACGACAAAAAATATGTGAAAAAGATTTTCATAGTATTTCATTTTCATTACACATGAAATTAAAATGATTCAAACTTGATTGAGTCACATGATTTCTCAATTCATTTTGGACCCATCTAAGTCTTGCAAAATGGGCAGCGTTGGTCTACCTAGAGAGATAGGAACGTGTTGTGTGGGGAGTGCCCGGGACTAAATCCCACCCTATCTTCCCAGAGATCGGCAATGGTAAATCTAAAGTTTATTGCTTTTCTCCCCCTCATCCCCCGTTGTTTAGAGAGGGGGAGTACAGTTTCACTTAGAGGACGCTCCCTCATACTCTCCCCTCCATTGGAAATAAAAATAATTACTGCTTGCTCGACAATGGTCTTTGAAAGCAGCTACAGAAGAAGAGTTGGGCAAAATACATAAAAAAATGTATTTTCGATGCAAAATACAAATTACATTTATTCAAACACAAAAAATTACAAAATACAAAATGCTTTCTAAATTGAAAAAATACAAAATACATTTATTTTGTTAATACATACAAAATACGAAATACGTCTAAAACTTCAATTAAGTAAAATTTTCTACAGAAACTTCTAGTTTATTTTATTCCAGTGTATTTTAAGATGAACAAACAAATGTAATAGTAACTTTTTTTTTTACATATACATGAGTTCTTCCTGGAATAAATTGCATCTTAAAAGGCATGAAAGCAAAAATGTGTGACAAGTATTTATTGAACGTTATCTTTCAGTGATAATGAATGGAATTGAAATATAAAATTAATATATTTCTATACGAAGATGAGTTGAATTATATTTCTACTTTAAGATATATTTATAGCCTTACCATCGCACAGTAGTTATGTTACTGAAAATGGTAGACTGCCGAAGAGTGAAGGTCCCGGGATCGGGTCCCATCGAGCAGCTGTCGATCTAACAGTCTGGTTTTTTGGTAGGTTTTTTCCAGATGTAACGTGAATACGCTTTAGAACCCCTTAGAAAGTTCTTCTACCTAGGCACCTTCCCATCCTTGGCAGATTGCCCTAGTATAGCGTTGCCATAATCACGCAAACACAGGATACATTCATATATTACTACAATATTGTGATGGAGGAGTGGAACAATATCAGCCTTGATGTTTTAAGAAAAGGACTTTCATCTTTGAAATCAAGATGCAATATGATGGTTCAAAGAAAGGGCTATCAGACTGAACACATTAGAAAATAAAATTCTTATATTTATTTCTATATATATCTTTGCAAAATCGTTACAAAAATGTGTGAACACCCTCTGTAGGGTACTTGCGGGAAAACCCGAAAAAAAAATTGTTGTGGAATATTACTAAAATGAAATTAATTTATGTTTCACAAATCACCCGTGCATGAAGATTTTCTTAACATTAAACTTTTAAACGCCTCTGTCACATTGCTCAAGAGTTCTTTAGAGGAATTGCAAAAAATATTTAACATGAATTTAAGAAAATGCTTTTAAAAAGAATTTAACAGGTTTTTTTTTTTTTTTTTGTTTTTGTTTTTTTGTTTTTTACACTTTTACAATGTTCTATATACGGTTAATGGTTCAAATATTTCAGGCTCTACAAATACTCAAGAGAACACATTAAATTACGATATATGTTTCCGAAAAAAAAAAAAAAAAATCTAATTTTCTCTTTTCTCGGACCAAAAGTTTAAATTTTAGAATGTCTAAAACTTTAGAGGATTTTGTCGAACTACTTATTAGTTATTAGCATCAGATATTATTAAATTTATACATTTATGCATAACTTGCAACTATCTTTATAAAATAGGAAAATAAATGTCAATTTATGAAACTACTCTTCGAATAATTTGTTGGATTCAATTAAAATATTCAGATAATTTACTTTGATTTTCAGGTAGAAATTAAACCTTCATAATGTGTGAAAGATTATTTTAGTACGTGTTTTGATACTATCTGTGCAGTTTCTAGGACAACTGTAAAATGGAAGCGCCATGTCACGTGCTCCGAATACCCAGCCTAAAATAAGATCCTGCGTCCAAAACTAAAACGAATAAGTAAATTTTGAGGTAAATATATGTAAATAGTTAACGCAATTTTCTTCCTTCAAATTTCCCTTCTTTTCTTTTTTTCCTTCCTTCCTGAGACAGTGAGCGCACGCATTTTAAATTAAAATTAGCGAATTTTAAAATCGTGAAAAAAAAGAATAAAATATTATTATTATTTTTTTTTTTTTCAAAACAAGCGATAGTAAGTGCGATGCTTCTAGCGTTTTAAAATATTTTTCTAAAGACAAGTTTTAATTATTGCTGCTGATAAAGGAACTCTTATTATACCCTTGCTAGACATCTCCGAATGACACTGGCTGGAGTAATTTATGGGTTGCTGTCTTCCCGCTTTTGCCATCCCCACTTTAGAACGGGGGCCATCCTCGTGATATTTTCCGTGAGTCTAGATCTGCAGGGTCACGCACTGATCGTTCTTGAAAAGGGGGTGAAATTGTTGGCGATCTCTTGGCGTGCCGATGTGTGGGAAGTAACCATTAATAATACGTATAGAGCTGCACTACATTTGAATATTTTTCAACAACTTTGCTCAGAAATGTACTAAAGTAGGAATCAACATACATTTCAATTCGTAAAACTAAAAATATATTAGACAGTATTAATTACGCCTTTGTAACAGCTTTTAGTAAAAGAAATTTCCGTAGCGCTGCTTTAACAAATAAGAATCAATTATTTATTACACAGTGCTTCGATCGCCAAATGCCAACATACACCATTTTGCGAGATTTTTTTTGTTTTCAGAGAATCATTGAAAGCATTGATTTAACAGCAATCCAAATGGGAAATAGTTATCTATCATTTATATGGTTCCATCGCCAAAATTTAATGCAGGCATATTATTGATAAGTAACAGTTATTTAAATTATTATTAACTATAACGGGTTTTAATCACCGTTAACTACCATGTACAAAATGCGAGAATTTCAATTTTCTGAAATTTGGCGGAATTCCTCTAACTTAAATAAGTTTACTTTGGTGAAAATTCTATACATCGTTTAAAATCGCCTTAATAACTGCATTATTTCTATATGAAAAATCGAAGTATAGCGCCGTAAAACTTATACTTGTTATTAAAAATACTATTTCGTTACGCTCTCAGTAATTTGCGCCAAGCCCAAAACTGTGCAAATCGATAGAATCTAATACTTTCTCAAAATCGCCAAATGAGCTATTTTTTGTTTCGGCCAAACTAAAAAATATACATATTAGTCTCGGAAATCTCTCAATCCCTTATTCTTTTACACATAAAAAACATTGAATTTCAGCTCTGATTTAACATGAACGCGTTATTTTAATTAAAAAATAACTTTGTAAATAATCTAAACAGAAAAAAAAATCATTATTCTTTTATTTTTACTGCAGGAGTCTAAATAATTTAATAAAATAGCCAAACATGGCAACCTCGATGCTTATTTCTCACTTTCTGGACTACAGGGGTTACAATCACGGAATTGCGGAGAGCAAAAATTAGCGTTTTTGATGGGGTTTTTTATCAATATCTCCTAAACTAATTCGAATTTCGAAATTTAAATTAGCGGAGGTTCTTTCTCGGAATTTTTTGAATTCGTGGATACCTCGTTCGAAATTCAACTCCCAGCCGTTTAGGAGGAGATGATGTTACACACACACAGACAGACGCGCACAGATTTTAATAGTATAGAAGATTTACATTTTCGCGTAAAAAGTTAATAGGAATTGAAATGCTTCATGAAGACTATTTTTAAAAATTGTATTTACTAGGCTGTACGTTTTTCAAGATGCTGTGCTGTGAATTAAAAAATTCCGTTCATTTATTAATTAAAGGAATTTTGCAGCTCTTTTTATTTCAATTTATTCTGTTTTTAAACTGGCGGGGGGAGGGGGCGGAGCATAGCTGCTATTAAGTGAATCTGAAAAATTTAAATTATTGGATAAATTACTGAATTGAATATACCGAATGAATATGGAAAAGAAAAAATAAAAGAAAGAAAGAAAAAAGAAAATAAATGCGTAACTATGAAATAGGGTAATAATACAATCTAAGAACTAATGTTTGTGGGAAGTTACTTGTAAAATTTCTCGTTCCACTTTCATGCTATATTTACCAGGTGAATTAACATATTTTTAAAAATTAAAAAAATAAAATTATAAGGAAAAAAAGTGGTTAATAGAACTAATATGAAATTTAACATTCATACAGAAAACAACTTCAACAATTTATCTGTTTTCTCTGATTTTTTTTACAGTTTTTCCGGGTAAGGTAAGATGGCAAATATTTTTAAAATATTTTTAAAGAGATTATTCGCTAAACAATCGTAATTTTATTTCTTGGAAAAGGTCTGCTAACTATATTAACAATGTGTTGAATGGACTTTTTAATTTCTTTCCACTCTTCCAATTTCACCATTTATCTTAAAAATCAAAGACTTCAGGGAGTAGAATATTCGGAAACTCCTCCTCCAGTTACGCCCTCCCACAATAATTAAAAGAATATTTATACAATCAGCATAATTCAATTTAATTACCTAAGGTTTTCATCACAGCACATCAATTTTATGCTAAAAAAAAATCCCTGTATTGCAAAACATACGCAAGACAAAAATGAATATACATATTAAAAACGAAGAAAAGTAAATACTTTATTACTGCGCAGCTGCTAAAATTGCGAGGGAAAATATTCACAAGGGAATAAAATTTATTTTATAGATTAAGTTTTATACAATCAAATTTTACCTCAGTCATAAATTTTATCGGAACATTAAAATTAACAGTCTTGGTATTTAATGTTGCCTCTTTCAAACATCAATATTCCAATTACTAACTATATTAACAATTTGTTGAATAGGCTCTTGTAATTTCTCAACACTCTTGCAATTTTACATTTATCTAAACAATTCAAGAATTGAGGGAGTAAAATATTCTGCTAACTCCTCCTTCAGTTACGCCCTCCTACATTAATTTAAATAATATTTATACAATCAGATTTTTGATTTAATTAGTTAAAGTATTCATCACAATGTATCATTTTATACTAATAAAAACATATTTGTATGTGAAAGCATACGCAAGACGAAAATCAATAAACGAATTTTTAAAAAATGCAAAGTGTGTGCTTTATTATTGTGCAGTTGCTAAAATTACGGTGTAATTTTATTTATATTTGACTAAAATTTATTTTATAGATTAAGCTTTCAGCATTAAAATTTTACCTCAGTGATAAAGGATATCGGAACATTAAAATTTACAGTCTTCGTTTTTAATGTTACCTCATTCGAGCATCAACATTACTATTATTAACTATATAGCAATATGCTGAATAGGCTTTGGAATTTCTTTCCACACTTGCAGTTTCACCATTTATCTAAACAATTCAAGATTTGAGGGAGTAAAATATTATGACAACTCCTCCTGCAGTTACGCCTTCCTACATTACTTTAAAGAATATTTATACAATCAGCTTTTCAATTTAATTCGTTAAAGTATTCATCACAACATATCATTTTATGCTAATAAAAACATCTCTGCATGTCAAAACATACGCCAGACAAAAATAAATAAATGAATTTAAAAAAAAAAAAAAAAAGCAAAATCTATGCTTTATTATTGTGCAGTTGCTAAAATTACGGGGAATATATATTCATACTTGACTAAAATTTATTTTATAGATTAAGCTTTTAGCATCAAAATTTTACCTCACAGATAAATGATATGGGAATAAAATTGGCAGTCTCCCTTTTTGATATTGCCTTTTCAAGTATCAGTAAATGTTATTAATCAGAATTCTTCTTACATGCTACAATGTTACGCCAATTTCTAAATTTAAAAATCATTTAGTTAAGTAAACTGTCACTTAAAAAAACATATACACTGCTGTAGAGAAAAGTGATGTTTTGTGATATACCCACCAGTAGTTGGAAGAGGGGGGGGGGAGAGATTCTCAGTAAGTTTCCTTCGATTCTGGAAACTGAAAATACACCGTATTGTGCTGATCTATGACTATTATCCCCTCCTTCAGGGCAATGGAGGGTCGAACCTTACGACCTCACATTTCTACGCCAATGATACTCACTATACAAGCTGGAAATATGTAGTGCATTAATCTAGAACTAATTTTTTTTTTTTTTTTTCGCGTAATGCATTTCCTATGTGTTGTGTATTATTCAAGTTTCTGTTCAATTTATGTTCAACAATTCTGGAACCTTTACACCAGGTTTAGGCAACCTTTGAAAAGTTGCGGACCAAACTTTAGAATGTAAACGAAGGCGCGGACCAAACTTCAGGATGTTAGTGAAGTCGCGGACCGCATAATTGGGGTTTATATGAGATTCTGAATAGTTTATATGGGTTTATTACAGAGTTTTCATGTTCCGCGGGCCGAATCTAAAGCTGCATCCAGGCCGCGGTGTCCCATATGTGCTTTACATGGTATAATTCATTGTATAGAGACAAATATAATGTTTTCAACACCACAATAACGTTGAAGTAAATGTTTATTTGTAAATTTGTGCCAATATATTACACAAAATATTAATTTCCATATCGTTTTACTCATCAAGATATGTATCCCCATCAGCAATGGGGTGCAGCCTTATCTGAAGTTACATTTCACACGAGAGGCTGGGCATAGCGGATTAAATTGCTCTCTGGCGATATGGCGTGCAGTCAGACTCCGTTGGCAAGAGTCGTTTCTCCCGCTGTTATACACTGCACGCTAGGGGTTGCCGCCCGCACCGCAAGTTGATCCGCGAAAAACAGTAGAGCTTCCACATTCTTTTTCTGTTGCAGTATATTTACATACACTGCTATGGAATAGAAGTAAGGTGTTAGAGGGGGAGGGGGGTGGGTTTTTAAAAAGTACATATTTATTTATGCAATAACAATAATGGAAAATTGGGAAATTCAACGTTTGAGCATGAAATTTTATCTCGCAGTTATTTACAGTTTTCTTGTTATCTTTTTATTTTTTCTTAATGTTTTACTTCTTTCTTGCCTTTGCCATTGGAAAAAAAAAAAAAAAAAAAAAAAAAAAAAAGACAAAATGTCATTGACAATACAAGAAATTTCCAGATTTCACCGTTCATTTTTTTTTTTTTTTTTTCTGTCTTTATACATAGACAATGTTTTGACTGAATTACAGTAAGTTGTATTTAAAACAAATAAGAAATCTTTTGCGGTTTAAAACAAAGTCAACAGTAAAAAAATTATCTAGAATTTGCTTTCTCATTTAATTTTAAGTTTTTAGCTATTTACCTTATTAATTTTTCACTGAAACAAAATGGTCCAAAGAAAGTCTTAAAAAATCGTTCTTGAATACGAATTAGTTTTTTCTTTCATTGAATTAGTAGTTTGTGCTTGATTAAAAGAATTTAGCATTTTATAAATATAGATTATATGTAAATGAACTTTACACAAAGTTTAACATTTACTTTCTTACCGTTACAAAGACGAGCGGTTATTATTCTTTGTTGTTACACACATTATTGCTAGCCCATATTAATCTTTCAGTATCCTACAAGAATCAGTCATGCAATTTTCGTCCTCGCTTCAATCTGCATCCATGGGAACATATAGGTTTAAACACGAAGAGTTTATCTGCATCTATAATCCATATCTATTAATTGCTAAAACCCCGGACTAAACATTTAATAAAGAAGGGTTTTCTCTAATCGTATGTAAATTCATACAAAAGCCAAATGATGATTGCTTTTTAACTGTTCACTGTTTCTTTTTTATTTCCGTAACATATTACCTTCAAATCTAAAATTTTTTATTCATATTTAAATGCATGCATTTAAATATGAATAAAAATTTTAGATTTGTAATTTTAGACTGCAATTTTAAATGCATTAAAATATATATTTAGAACAATTAATCAACAAATAAAATAAAAAAATATTAGAAAAAGAACATGGAATTTCTAACTCTACTGTTTTTCGCGGATCAACTTGCGGTGCGGTCGGCAACCCCTAGCGTGCAGTGTATAACAGCGGGAGAAACGACTCTTGCCAAAGGAGTCTGACTGCACGCCAAATCGCCAGAGAGCAATTTAATCCGCTATGCCCAGCCTCTCGTACATTTCACTGCCCCCCCCCCCACCAACGAGTTTTAAAATTTTGACGATTGTACTGGTTTGTACCGGCTAATACCGAACTATTTCTGTTAGTACCGGTTTTGTTTAAAAGTTATTAACGATTTTAGTCTGGGGGCTACAGAAACGACAGCCCCCCCATGAAGCAATTTTCAAAATTTGACGATTGTACTATGTTTGTACCGGCTAGTATCGAAATATTTCCGTTTGTACCGGTTTCGTTAAAAAGTTATTAACAATTGAAATGTGTGGGGCTGCAGAAATGGCAGCCCCCCCCCATGAAGGAATTTTCAAAATTTGACGATTGTACTACATTTGTACCGCCTAGTACCGAGAGATTTTTGTTTGTACTCTTATAATAAGAGAGATATAACGGTTTTTCCACAAGCAATGTTGTGAGAACGCAAGAGTTCACCGACCGCTATCCAAAACATTGGGTTTCAGAATTTTTCCCCGTCTTCCGGATATTCGACCACTGGTCTGAAGGGTGTGAGGACTAAGGGGATGAAAATCCGGGGGTCGAACACTTAGAAAAATTCCTATCTTCCCAGAGACCGGCAATGGTAAACCTAAAGTTTATTGCTTTTCTCCCCCTCATTCCCCGTTGTTTAGAGAGGGGGAGTACAGTTTCACTTAGAGGACGCTCCCTCATACTCTCCCCTCCGTTGGAAATAAAAATAATTACTGCTTGCTCTGCAATGCTCTTTGAAAGCAACTACAGAAGCAGAGTTGGGCAAAATACATAAAAAAATGTATTTTCGATGCAAAATACAAATTACATTTATTCAAACACAAAAAATTCCAAAATGCTTTCTAAATTGAAAAAAATACAAAATACATTTATTTTCTTAATACACACAAAATACGAAATACGTCTAAAACTTCAATTAAGTAAAATTTTCTACAGAAACTTCTAGTTTATTTTATTCCAGTGTATTTTAAGATGAACAAACAAATATAACAGTAACTTTTTTTTTTACATATACATGAGTTTTTCCTGGAATAAATTGCATCTTAAAAGGCATGAAAGCAAAAATGTGTGACAAGTATTTATTGAACGTTATTTTTCAGTGATAATGAATGGAATTGAAATATAAAATTAAATATATTTCTAAACGAAGATGAGTTGAATTATATTTCTACTTTAAGATACATTTATAGCCTTACCATCGCACAGTAGTTATGTCACTGAAAATGGTAGACTGCTGAAGAGTGAAGGTCCCGGGATCGGGTCCCATCGAGCAGCTGTCGATCTAACAGTCTGGATGTCTGGTAGGTTTTTTCCAGATGTAACGTGAATACGCTTTAGAACCCCTTAGAAAGTTCTCCTACCTAGGCACCTTCCCATCCTTGGCAGATTGCCCTAGTATAGCGTTGCCATAATCACGCAAACACAGGATACATTCATATATTACTACAAGATTGTGATGGAGGAGTGGAACAATATCAGCCTTGATGTTTTAAGAAAAGGACTTTCATCTTTGAAATCAAGATGCAATATGATGGTTCAAAGAAAGGGCTATCAGACTGAACACATTAGAAAATAAAATTCTTATAATTATTTCTATATATATCTTTGCAAAATCGTTACAAAAATGTGTGAACACCCTCTGTAGGGTACTTGCGGGAAACCCCGAAAAAAAAAATTGTTGTGGAATATTACTTAAATGAAATTAATTTACGTTTCACAAATCACCCGTGCATGAAAATTTTCTTAACATTAAACTTTTAAACGCCTCTGTCACATTGCTCAAGAGTTCTTTAGAGGAATTGCAAAAAATATTTAACATGAATTTAAGAAAATGCTTTTAAAAAGAATTTAACAGTTTTTTTTTTTTTTTTGTTTTTTACACTTTTACAATGTTCTATATACGGTTAATGGGTCAAATATTTCAGGCTCTACAAATACTCAAGAGAACACATTAAATTACGATATATGTTTCCGGGAAAAAAAAAAAAAAAAAAAAAATCTAATTTTCTCTTTTCTCTGACCAAAAGTTTAAATTTTAGAATGTCTAAAATTTTAGAGGATTTTTCGAACTACTTATTAGTTATTAGCATCAGATATTATTAAATTTATACATTTAAGCATAACTTGCAACTATCTTTATAAAATAGGAAAATAAATGTCAATTTATGAAACTACTCTTCGAATAATTTGTTGGATTCAATTAAAATATTCAGATAATTTACTTTGATTTTCAGGTAGAAATTAAACCTTCATAATGTGTGAAAGATTATTTTAGTACGTGTTTTGATACTATCTGTGCAGTCTCTAGGACAACTATAAAATGGAAGCGCCATGTCACGTGCTCCGAATACCCAGCCTAAAATAAGATCCTGCGTCCACAACTAAAACGAATAAGTACATTTTGAGGTAAATATATATAAATAGTTAACGCAATTGTCTTCCTTCAAATTTCCCTTCTTTTCTTTTTTTTTTTTTTCCTTCCTTCCTGAGACAGTGAGCGCACGCATTTTAAATTAAAATTAGCGAATTTTAAAATCGTGAAAAAAAAGAATAAAATATTAATTTTTTTTTTCAAAATAAGCGATAGTAAGTGCGATGCTTCTAGCGTTTTAAAATATTTTTCTAAAGACAAGTTTTAATTATTGCTGCTGATAAAGGAACTCTTATTATACCCTTGCTAGACATCTCCGAATGACACTGGCTGGAGTAATTTATGGGTTGCTATCTTCCCGCTCTTGACATCCCCTCTTTAGAACGGGGGCCATCCTCGTGATATTTTCCGTGAGTCTAGATCTGCAGGGTCACGCACTGATCGTTCTTGAAAAGGGGATGAAATTGTTGGCGATCTCTTGGCGTGCCGATGTGTGGGAAGTAACCAAATCCCACAACTGCCTTTCAATTACAGCTGAGGGGGGGGGGGGGGGTTGTCGGGAGTGGGGAGAGTTAAACATGTTTTTGAGAAAACTTAGGAAATGGTGAAAAAAACAGAAAAGCAAGTTGGCCTAGACAATTAAATAAGTTAGCAGTTGGAGTAAGTTTTTAAGAAAAAATAAGTTGAATTCAATTGCAATAATAAGTGGAGCTTGCTTGAGTTTAATTGGTCTACCTAAAAGGTACCCTTATAATAAAGAGACCAGCTCAACTACACGTCTTAGTGGTGGCCAATACTTTCAAGCCAGATTCCCGCCAATGGGAGATTTAAAAAAAAATAAGTCTTGAAAATGAACGAGACGTAGAAGGGAGACAGAATGATACGGAGTGATACAAAATTGAGAATCGCTGACACCGAGGCCTTGCCAGAGGCGAAGCTAGAGTTTTCAGTACTAAAATGACAACAAACATATTGTATCGTTATCATTTTAGTAACAAAAATCAAAATTTCGGGGGTGGGATCCGGACCCCCATGGACCCATCCCCTTAAATACGCCCTTGCTTAACTCCCAAATGTATGAGAGTTTTTCCATTTGCGCGATGAACCCTCGCAGCAGTTTCGCTGACTACTGTTTGGCGCCACTGGTTAGCATACTGGGACATTAAAACTGGAAATCGCCCGCCCCCCCTGTTAAATATTTTCTCCATTACGGTCCCTTCTAAAGGCATGAAGCTTTCTTTTCCAAGCATGAAAAGCTCTAGAAAACGTTTTTCAGAAATGCGAAAAAATATCGGATTTTGAAACTGGTTTTCATAAAAATTTCTGTCTAGCCTGTATTCAAATCGTATGAAGGGGAAAGAACGGGGGGCGGGAACTTCACCTCTTGTTTATTGAATCCGAATCTGGAATAAATTTATAATGGGAAGAAAAAGGAATTTCTTCTGCCTGAGAAGAACGAGCTTATTTTTTGAAACAAAAAAGCCTTAATACTTATTAAAATCTCTCATGTTTGGAAAAAATTCTAAAATGATTTATTGTTACTACACTCTTGCGGGCGGTATTCATACTTCAACCACTTCTTTACGCCTATTGATAAATCGAAACGCTTTAGGAAGAAAATTATTATCTGAAAGACAAACCATGCATAAAAACTTCGGGTCTGAAGCTTATATCCAATATAATATTATTTTATTTGTACCAACTCTATCATGCATAGATCAACAATGGCAGTGGAATATTTCCAACCATAACCACCCTCAATGGGTAGTATCAGTATCTCATGGGCCTCGGCAGCATAAGACATGCGGTAAGGGAGGGGGGATGGATCAGCCCCTCCTGCCTTTTTTGTATGCCGATTTTTTTCAGATTTTTTACTCTTTCCACCATATTAATCCTATGTTGGAGTAATATTTGCTCCCCCTTGCGCCTAGAAAATATTATGCCGTCGCCAATATTCATGAATGTAGTTTTGCAAAAGCTTATCGCATGTATCGACACTGATCCCCCCCTTCATTTTTTAGTAGGCATGTTTATTTAGATTTGATAATTTACATTCGTGACAAATCTTTATTTTAACGAGATATTTTCCGCACCAACTGACCTTAATTTTGAGATTGCTGGAATTCTTATGCAATAATATATTCTTATGCAATTCTATACAAATATGCAAATTTCTTAAATTTATTATGCAAAATCTCTTTTCTGGACGTGTTTTAAATGTCACTATACGAGATTTATAACTTGTATTTTTCTGTATATAATATATCTAAGTACATACGAATGTTTAACACTGATGTGAGTACTCAACGGAATTTTTAATAAAAATTGAAGCATTATTGTTATTATTCGATAAACGTGGATATAAAGAATTAGAAAGTGCATCAAGAGTTTGCAACTCTATTTGTCTTTAATTTGCACAAACGGCAAAATTTATCGTATTGTATCCATGGTGTAACTGAATTTAATTTATCTTCAGCTGAAATTTCGGGCACGGGTGGGCTCGGGCTCCGACTTATATAATATTGCTCGGGCTCGGGCGAACTCGGATTAAAAGTCCTCGGGCTCGGGCTTCAAAAAATGAGCCCGAACTCATCTCTAATTGCTGGACCTAAACATCCTCAGATTAACAGCGAATAATGTATAGCTGCTGATTACTGACCGGAAATTATAATTAAAAACAGTAATTTAATATAATATAAACGTATAAGACAGCATGAGAACTGGAGAGCTAATTTACAAAATTTAAAAAACCAGAAATTGTTAAAAGTCTCTCCTTAACGATAAAACTGTATTATTCAATTCATTGACAACGTTTGAAATGGTAGTTACTTTAAAAATTCGGTTGAACGCCTAGGCAGGTTGATTACCGAAATGCAAGTACAAAACAGCCTCCATTAAACGTAAAGAAAGTGGCCCCCTCAGAAAATCAGCTCGCATGCGCAGTATGGTAGGAAGGAAAATATTTTATTGCCGAGAAGGACGGCAATCAAGATTTAGCGGCAGTGCTGGCGGCATCTGCTGTAATAGAATTTATTAAATTCAATAAAATTAAATATTATGGATTATTTTCAATGAATATTTTTCTTTTGCATTTTTGTGCAGTTATCTCTTCGGAATTCTCCCTCCGTTTGTTATTGAGGGAAGGAGGGAGAGAAAAACTCATGATTTAAATTCACAAACATCTAGTGGTCTACTTAATATTTTTTGTAATTTACTTTGTTAGTGTGTTTATTCTTTCCTTCGGGGGTTCATGTGCTCAAATAGACGAAAGTGTTTAGTAACTTTCTACACTCGAAATCTTATGTTTAAATTTGAACATTTTTCTACATATTCATTTTTTTTTAACGTAAATAAACTGCTCTTACTCAAATTAATATAGAATGTTCATTGCTGATATTAAGGAACGAATTATTTTTCTGTGGGCGTTGCATTTTCTTAATAAGGGAAGAGCTCTAACATTAGTTTGCTAAACACGTGCTTCTACGTGATCTAAAAGCAATGAATTAAAGGGGTAAATTTATCAAAACATTTTTTATGGCTTCCGTCACTTTCCCCATCGTTTTATTTATTTATTTTTTTTACTTTGATTACAATTTTTATATTTGATTAAAATTTAAAAGAAAAAGTTGTGTCCACGAAATTTGAAATTATGGGGGTGCAGACACACCCCTGCTTACGCCCCTGATTGTTATAACACAGAGGAATAAACGTTCATACATTAAACAAATCTCAATTTGTTAAAATAGCGATCGTTCAAGTGAAATAGCCTCCCCCATCCGAAATGTTTTTCAGAAATGTTATCAATATGCGTTAATGCAGTAGTTCTTAACCTTTTAATATTCCCCCCCCCTCCCCGAACAAATGATTACTTATGATCCCCCCCCCCCTTCTTTCCATTCCTCAGCATAAATACAGTTTTTACTTCCTTGATGACAAAAAAATTTAGTCCAATTCCTCGGGACGGGATCTTCCAAAATTTGCGTATAAAAGAGAGAAGCGTATACCCGAGAAGCGCATGCGTGAGAGGGTCACCATAAATGTACTTCAACTAGATTTTCTATGTGTCATCTTGCATCAACTACCAAAATCCTCGTGCTTTTTATTAACACGTAACGTAATATAGAGTACATTTTAGAGCACCTGAGACAAAGCCTCTTATCTCCGGTAGACAGTAAAGTGGAAATCAGAATTGTCACCTAATAAAAATCACTGTTAGATTACAGGTAAGTACAGTTATAAAAACAGGGGAGGGGGAAACAAAAGAAGGGAAAGGAAGCATCCTAGCTTCCTGACAGCCAGGGGTGGCGCCAGCGGGGGGATTGGGGGGCCATGCACCCCCTGTCGGGGATCACTGGCCCCCTGTCGGGGAGTGTCGTCGGGGATTTTTTTAGAGAATTTGTTGGTTTAGAAAAACGAAGGAAGTTTTGCAACCAGATAAAAAATTCCATTCAAAGTGTCTGACCCGACCGTAGCGGTTCCGTTCACTTCCATTCTCATTCTGCTTGGAATTATATACGATATTCATATACTGAATATTGATTATCTGCAACTCGGAGTATGTTTTTCGGGATTCGAAGGAACCAGCGAGCAAGATCCACATTTCTAGGGTAAGCAGGGTTGCCCGATCTGCTGACAATTGCCTTCGTAACGACCTTTTTAACTACGACTTTGGTGAAAATCAATGGGCTTTCCTGTTAACCAAGAACAGATAACTAATGACCATCTCATCATAATAATTTTTAATATACGAAACCAAAGTAGGAAATTTATCTCTTACTCGAATACTTTTTTGAGAGGCTGTGCAAGTACTGAAACGTAAAATTTTGGGGTTTTATCGTTTCGCCCCCCTGTCGGGTAGGATGGCCCTCCCGTCGGGGAAAGTCTGGCGCCATCACTGCTGACAGCGCCACGGACGTACTCATTGGCGAAATAAATAAGAGCTTTAGTTTAGGACGGGAAAAGATTTTCGATAATGAACTGCTTTAGGAAGATGAGTAGTAGCACGGAGTATTTTGTGCTACATTCTACTGTGGTAATCGGGTAGATTAAAGAAGAGTTCGTTGGGAATCGTATAAATATTTTTGAAGCGATTATCAGATTTTCTCTTAATAATTTTTCTTATACGCTCCTTTCCATACACCAAATAATATCCAAGATTAAGTTAAATTTAGCAGGTGAGGCAAAACATCGCCTCTGCTTCACCTATAATTCAGAATAAATACACATTTCTAAATATTTTTTATAAATTCTAAATAAATATTAATATTTTGACAATCGCTATAATTCTAAATCACCATTCATTACCAGGACCGCAGCCAGTAAACAATTTCGGGATGCGGAGGGGAAAAAAAAAAATCAAGTTTTATGTTTCAATGTGATTGGTATAGTCTTGTGGGTATAGTTGGTTAGTCTATGTACTTCTACAAATAATGATTTATGTTCATGAAAGTTTTTGGGCGGCAGGGCCCCCAAAACATTTTGACTTTGTTCAATACACTCCTAATTCAAGCCTGATCGTTTTTATATTTAAATGTATGTATGTATTCCTAATGTCACAGGCCACCATTGTATTACAAAAGCAGATATTCTTTTTTACAGAAAAAAAAAATATCTCAAAAAGCTTCTTCACTAATTGCACTATAAACTAACATTAATAGCCAACCTGTATGTATCGTGTAACTTCAGAAAAAAATTTCTTAAGCCCAAAAATTGCCTTCAAATAGGGGTTGAAGTGTTAGAGTACGAAAAATTCCGTATGTTTAGCATTTGTTTTCCTGAGTGTTTCGTAACTCCAATAGGTTCATTATAATTTTGTAATAGTAAATTTATTGTTCGATTCGACCAGAAGAAGCTTATACGGGGGGAGAGGATAAATGAACTAAAATATCCGTGCTACAGTAGTACTTACGGATAATATCTAAAATGTGACGCATTGATAATAATTCCTGAGGCCTAGATAGATATTCAAAATAATTAAATTTAGTCGATTACACTAATACAGGTAAAACTTAACATTTTTTCAACAGGGTAGAAAGAGGATTCAGTTAAAAACGCTGAAATAAATCGTTTTACCTGAACAAAATGAAACAAATAACAAATTTCTTTCTATAAAATTAAACAAACCAGAAATTTCAATAAATAATTTCAGAGAGCAAAAAAGCTTCCTTCTTATTAATCTATGGGGCGGTTCCTTCTAAATCCGTGTGTTCAAGAAAAAACCTGGCCTTAGTCGGGTATTTATAAAATGGAGAATTTGAAAAGGGAAATCACACACACACAGGGTTGCCCACTTAGGGGTTTTCCCCACAAATTTAGGGGTTAAGCGTCCAATGGAGTTTTTTTAGGGGTGTTATATTTTAGGAGTATTTTTATCTTCGAATATTCAGTTCTTTTAACTTAAAAATATGAAGATGTGATGTTATAGGCTCAGACATGACCAAATCTAGGCAATCACATTCATTTCTGACATAGCGGCTTAGTGACATCTAGTACGGTTGCTTGTTACTGAGTGCAGAGTTGAATAAAACGCGAATGTCGCTAGAGTGCTTACCTGTGTTAACCACAAATTATAAACATACCTGTGAGAATTAGTGCTTTGGTTATGTTTACTAAGTACATAGTCTCCCAGTAAAAAATTACAAAGCTAAAGTGCCCATGCCAGTTTACTTATGAGAAGCTTGCCCATCTGATAATTTTGCGACATATTCGATTTGACTGAATTCCGTATGTTTAGCATTTTTTCCCTGAGTGTTTCGTAACTCCGATAGGTTCATTATATTTTGTAATAGTAAATTTATTGTTCGATTCGACCAGGAGGAGCTTTTATGGGGGTGGAGAGGAGAAATGAACTACAATATCCGTGCTATAGTTGTACTTACGGATAATATATAAAATTTGACGCATTGATAATAATTAATGAAGCCTAGATAGATATTCAAAATAATTAAATTTAGTCGATTAAACGAGGTAAAACTTGACATTTTTTTCAACATGGTAGAAAGAAGTTTCGGTTAAAAACGCTGAAATAAATCGTTTTACCTGAACAAAATGAAACAAATAACAAATTTCTTTCTTTAAAATTAAACAAACCAGAAATTTCAATACAGAATTTCAGAAAGTAAAAAAGCTTCCTTCCCATTTGTCGATGAGGTGTATTCGCCGGAACCCTAACACTCGTGAGAAAACCTGACCTTAGTCGGGAAATTATAAGAAATGGAGAATTTGAAGAGAATGCGAAGAGGGAAATTATGTCGTTGAAATATATTAATAGAGTTAGGGGGACTAAGGGGGTTGTCCAGACCTCTTAACGCTCTCCTTATATACGTCCGTGTGTTAAATATTTTAAATGAGATATGAGATAGAAATTAGGTGAAATCTTGATCAAAATGCTTGATAGATTTTGGAACTTATAGATACACCAACGTAACGTAACGTAGAACGCATTTTGGAGAACTTGAGGAGAAGCCTCTTATCTCCAGTAGATAGTAAGTGGAAATCATCAAAATTTTCACTTCATAGAAATTATATATATATCACTATTAGATTACAGGTAAGTATAGTTATAAAAAAGGGGGGGGAAACATTAAAAAAAAAAAGGGACGGGCGAGGGAAAAAAAGATAGAAGAAGGGAAAGGAAGCATCCTAGCTTCCTGACAGCGCCATGTATGTACGCATTGGCGAAATATTTTAGAGCTTTTAGCGGGAAAAGATAATCGATAATGAATTGCATCCGGAAGATGAGTAATAGCACGGGGTCTTTTGTGGTGTATTCTACTACCGTAGTCGGGTAGATTACAGAGTAACTCTTTGGGAATCGTATAAATATTTCTGAAGAGATTATCGGATTTTCTCTTAATAATTTTTCTTGTAAGCTCCATTCCAAGATCGGAATGAATAAAGAATAGTATAGTCCTAGACCAAACATGAACTTCCTTGACGTTTGGTCTAGGGAGTTTTTCTAGACTGTTGGTAACTCATTAATCAGTATTTCTGTCGCAATGGATCATGGATGGGAATGGATCAAATTTCCACCCTAGATGATTTTGACCTGTTGTGCTATTCTAAGTGGAAATTTCTTTGTGAAAGCATTGAAAATTTGATAATAAGTAGAATATTTGAATCAGCACAAATTTTAAAGCTCACTTAGATTTTATTATCAACGCAATTGCGATACGCGGATCAAGCGGAATATGTATGTTCGACGGTTTAATTGAAATCAGTCAATAATAATTATACATGCAGAAATTTTCTGAACTTCTATTTTTAAGTAAAGACAACTTTTTTAATTAAACATTTTTTTAAAATTAGCATTAATCCCAAAGGCGTAGCCAAGGGGTGGCTAATGGGGTTACAACCATCCCCAAAATGAGTTGGGGATGGTTACAACCATCATTTACAACCCATTCCCCCATCATTACTAATGGGGGTTACTACCAATGGGGGCTAATGGGGTTACAACCATCATTTTGGGGATGGTTACAACCATCATTTACAACCCATTCCCCCATCATTTTGGGGATGGTTATAACCATCCCCAAAATGAGTAAACATAGGATATGGGGGAAATTACGTAATCGTGGATAAATTTAAAAGTTCTTTTCACATACCCTTGGTATATTTAGAGTTTCCCTTAAGAAATTTGAGGTTCAGCAACGGACCTAAGCCAAATTAATTTTTTTCTAGTGTATGTTTTTCTAACTGCCGAAGATTTTAAACTTGATTTACGAATTTTTTAAACCTTTTTAATTTATTTTTTCTAATTCATTCTTATATGCGAATACTTTAGGGAAAATGATCCCCCCATCCCACCCACCCCCCCCACCAAAAAATCAAAAGATATGCTATATGGATTTTTATTATGCATTCCAGGTTTTGAGCTCTCAGCCAACCCCGAAAAAAATTCCCGACTACGCTACCAATTACTCCACTTTCCATCCAAACATTTGGCCCACTTAAAAAAAAATTGTATACAGGGGCGTAGCCAGAAACTTTTCATGGGGGGGGGGGTTACGACTACTACAACTCATATAAATGTATACGTGTGTGTGATAATGTAGTGAAGAATATACATTTTGTAAGGCAAAAAATTCCTCATGGGGGGGGGTTATGACCCCCCTAACCCCTCCCACCCTTGGCTACGCCTCTGGTAGTAATGCATTTCAAACATTATGTTTTGTCGTGTTTAATGAATCTGTTTTGATAAATCTAAGAAAAACACAAGTTCATAGGCAGGATTTTAAGAAAAGCTGCGGTACAGGTTATTTTAAGTGTACAATATGTACTATTTGTCCCTAAGAATCAAGTTCGAGCTTTCAGAAATTCAAACCTCTTTACTTGTGTCTGTATGGCATTAAGTATTTTTAATATTAGATAAGAGTATGAATACACCTAAAGAACTTGAGTCCGAAATTTGTGCTTATTAATCGGCTTGGCCGAAATAAATGAAATATTTCAGTAAACTTAATTTACTTTCAATTCTTAAAGTTATGATGTTATACATAAAATGTACGCTCTTCTTCTTTTTTGTCGCAGATGAGCAACTTTACCATTTGTTGTATTTAATTTTAAAAATAGAATTTTATATACCCTATAAATTAATAGCTTTTTATGTTTATTTAGTTTTCAAAATCTTAATAATTAACAGTGAAGTGAATTTAAGAAAATATATTATTTTATTTTTATTAATTTTATGAAGTTTCTTAAATCTACACTCAACACAAGCCTACATAGAATTTAATTTTCCAATCGAAATTATTTTTTAAATAATGTATAAGCAGCCTTCATTCATGATTTAAAATGGGTTTCCATGTCTTTCCTAACCGAAAACTTCACTAGGGGCGTTACCAAAGGGGAGGTTGTCAGGATGTGTTTCCGCCCACTTCAACTTTTAAAATTTGAGATCAAATGTTTAGCTTTTGATTAAATAAACTGCTGTATATTTCAACTGCAGAAGAAGAGAATTAAGATGAACAGGTTCTTTGGTATTAAATTTTAGTGAATCTGCTGCTGAACGTGAACGGCGAGAGTGTTAATGACACAACCGTTTTAAGAATTTACGAAACGTTTCCCGAATACTCCAAAACTAATCGTACTTTTAATTTTAGTTTTGCAACAAAAATTATATTTGTAAGTATTAAAACCTTTATTTTCAGGAGTATTCTTTCAATTATTTAAAATTACACTGAAAGCTTCCCAACACTGTTTCCCATGAGGCTTTTTTAGGGTCGAGTTTATGAGAATACATTTCTACCAGTTACAGCTTTTTAAATTGGAGATGAAATATTTTCATTAAACAAATGTCTTATGTTTTCGCATAAGCACCATTAATTTAAATCGGCTGTCCTTCCGTGGAAGGTTTATTTAATTTCCATTTACATAACGTTTTCATTCTTCTCTAATTCATCAAAACTAACAGTTCATCAACACTTAATTTTCTAAAGACCTCTTTAAAATGCCGAAAGAGTTATTCCGGGGCAACAGATTATTTTTAACATCAGAGTTACCGTTCTTCTCATTACTGAGAAAGAGTTTCTTATGGAACCAGCCAGGGGGAAACTGATTCTAAAGGAAATAGCATGGTTGCCTGCGATCCTACACACGGCTATCCAAACGGAGCGAAAAATGCGAGCTCGGAGAACTTCCCTTTTCCGCCTCTTCGGAGATTTGGTACTGCTATCATGCACACCGAAAAGAGATTAGGCCAGTCCATCATGCAATTGAACAGATGTTCCAGCTGTCAAAAATCCTGTTTTTTTTTTGGGGGGGGGGGTTCTTTTAATTACTTAAACAAAACATCTCTTCATCTGGAATTATTATGAAACCCTTTTACCTTCTTGCATAGAGAAAAAAAAAAGAAAAAAAACCTTTCAGATTTTTATTACAATTTAAGTTACAGACGCCTTAAGTTACAGACGTAAGTTGAACGCCTCGGCAAAATTCTGCAATAAAAGAAAAGTTCCGAGCACTCCCTGAAAAAAGTGAGACGGTCTTGAAAATATAATCGCATAACATTGATATATGAACAATTCAAAATTCTTATTAATATCCTTCATACGACTCACAGCTTCTTAGGGGCATAATCAGCGGGAAGCTGAGGAGGGTGAACCAGGGCCTTCTCTATTCTACTCAGTACAATAGAGAAGGCCCTGGCTGAACCCCCCTCCCCCCTCCTGTGCATACAATTTAATATTTAACTTACAAGAATCCGAACTCGGCATACTATTTGATACACAGCGATGGATTGCACCATGATTTCTGATAAAAGCTTTCCAGTCTCCTAATAAAAGTGGAATGCCTTTAATTGAAATAGTAGTTTTTCTCAGAAATAACTTCGTCTAAACTAATGAGAACAAGTGTAGTTTATTTACACTAAAAATTTGGAAATCTGGAAACAATTTAAACAATCATGCCAAGCCTAAAAAAATTTCATATACTTTTATTCCTGCAGAGGATGACATTGCATAAGAGAAGGACGTCCAGATGCGTTATATTTCAAAGGTAGATATTAATAGTAAATATAGAAACAATGAAATGGCAAAAAATGTTTTTATTTTTTAATTCATATGCAATAAAATAATGTAATTAAGATTGAACAACTGATTTTTCAAATTGAATTACACTATAGTGAAGCATTCCACAACATTTTTTTTTTTCACTGCTTAATTAATATTTTCATTGTTAATTAAATAGATTAAAACTAATTAGCAAAAAATTTAAGGTGATTAATATTTTAGAAATAATTTGCACGTGAAATTATTTATATCTCCTCCTGTGGTAACCCATTTAAAATTTCAAACTATTGAAGGGTCGAATAGTACTTTTTAACCCCTCCTCTTGTGACTCCCTGGCGTTCACAACGATAAGAGACTAACGAAAAGCTGCGTAGTTTTGTGGAAAAAGAAAAGTATATTTCAGTACATTGTAAGTCGGCGATCGTTTGCCGAAGTAGCCAAAATGTAACTAAATTCCGATTACAACACAAAAATCTGTCGTGTTGGTTGGTGTCTCAGCTTTCAGACAGGACCACCTCCAACAGAAAATGCTGTATTCGTAAGGTGACCTTTGAAGGCAAAATTGAAGACATGTCCCCAAATTTGAAACCAAATTAGGACATTTTATAATTAATGACAAAATTAACAGAAATCTAATTAAAAAACAATGTAATAATTAAAAATTGTTTCCAATTGCTTTTTTACAGTTTGGGGAGAAACTGCAAAAAAAAAAAAACACAGAAATTGAGGACATATGGTCACCTTATGTATGCGCAACTCATTGACTGAAAAGTCAAATAGGCTGTTTTCTCCGATCAACCTTGAGTAAATTTCTTTGTGCTCAAGTGTCGAAAGATCTTCTTGATTCCTTAAAATAATGGACGTTCGAAATTGAAATGAACACTGTAAATACTTTTCCACAACATAATTACCCGACTAAGGTCAGGTTTTTCCCACGAATGTTAGGGTTTCATCGAATACATCTTATCGCCAAATACGACAGAAGATTTTTTTACTTTTTGAAATTCCTTAATAAAATATCTGGTGTATTAAATATTATAGAAAGAAATTTTCTGAAATGTTCAGGTAAAACAATTTATTTCTGCCTTTTTAACCGAACCTTTCTACCCTATTGAAAAAAATGTTGCGTTTTACCTGTGTTAGTGTAATCGACTAAGTTTAATTATTTTCAATATATATTTAGGCATTAGGAATTATTATCCATGCGTCACATTTTAGATGTTATCCCTAAGTATTTCTGTAGCACGGATATTTTAGTTCATTTATCCTCTCCCCCGTGAAAGCTCCTCCTGGTAGAATCAAACAATAAACTATAAAAAGTGTAAGGGTGTTCTTTTAGATGCACCCTTACACTTCTTTGCAGTTAGATAACCATGCAACTTTTGAGCAGCTTTTAAAGAATTCTATTGCGCTTGAGACTCGAAAAATTTTAGAATGTCTCTTTATATGTTGTAGTGTGAACTATTTACTATTACAAAAAATAATGAACCTATTGGGGTTACGAAACACTCTGAAAAAAATGCTAAACATACGGAATTTTTCATACTCTAACACTTCAAGCCATTTTTGAAGGCAATTTTTGAGCTTAAGAAATGTTTTTCTGAAGTTACGCTGTACATATAGGTTGGCTATAGTTTATGGTGCAGTTAGTGAAGAAGCTTTTTGAGAGAATTTTTTTTTTCTTCTAGAAAAGATTATCTGCTTTTGTAATACAATGGCGGCTCGTGACCGTGTCATTAGGAATACATACATACATTTAAATATAAAAACGATCAGGCTTGAATTAGGAGTGCATTGAACAAGGTCAAAATGTTTTGGGAGCCCAACCGCCCAGAAACTTTCATGAACATAAATCATTATTTGTAGAAATACATAGAGACTATACCAATCCCCCATTCTTTTCTTCTCCATCTCCACTGGTATGCCACACTTCTTTTCCCCAGAAGTGCACAGGTTTTCTGTGCATAACTACTGCTAAATTACCATTACTTACTCCCATCCAAATCCTCTCGGGGAAAAGGCAGGGACGACAAGTGTTCTAAGCTGCTAAATTCTTTTTATTGTTAAAGACTTAAGCTCTCTTTTGCCTCGGCGAAAGATGCATCTTTCTTTTTATTTTTTACTTTATCCATAACTTGTGGATACTTTGCAATCCTCGTTTCTTTTCACTTACACACTAAACTCAAGCAAGTCCTAATCGGGGGTTTCATTTCATCTCACACTCGTCCGGGGCGCTGTCAGTAAGCTAGGATGCTTCCTTTCCCTTCTTCTCTCTCTCTCTTTTTTTTTTTTTTTTTTTTTTTTTTGCCGCACCCCTCTTTTTTTATGCTTTCCCTTTTTTATAACTGTACTTACCTGTAATGTAATTATGATATATATATAATTTCTATGAAGTGACCATTTTGATGATTTCTACTTACTACCTACTGGAGATAAGAGGCTTCGACTCAAGTTCAGGGAAAGGTGTTCTACGTTACGTTGCGTTGGTGTAAGTTCGAAAATTTATGAAACATTTTGATCAAGATTTCACATAATTTCTATCTCATTTAAACTATTTAACGCACGGACGTGTGTAAGGAGAGCTTTCAGGGGTCTGGACAACCCCTTTTAGTCTACGCGAAAACTCTAATTTTGGCAGAATATGCAAATGTATTTGTGTGAATAATGTATTTGTGCGTCAATATACTAATATATACGTCAGAAATATTTTAAAATTTCATATAAAATTGGAAAATTTCTCATTGTTTTAAAAAAGTTATTTTAATTTTGTAAACTCTAATGAGTAATAAAGAAAATTTACTGAGAAGATTAAAAATTTGTTATACAAATGAAATTTTTTACGAAATACTTACAGTAGATTTTACTACCCATCAAACTTTATAGTGAGAATGGACCCGCCCTCCCGTAGCTGGCCCCCTCCCTTGTGAATGGTATAGCTATGCCCGTGATTTAACGTGGGCGTAGCTTTTTTAATCTTTTTTTAATGTGAGTTAGGATCTTTGACATTAATCTCTTTTTCTGGAGAGGATCGGTCACCCCATCGTTCCCCCCCCCTTTTAATCCGTCCTTCCTGTGCAGTGACGAATCCAGTAATTTTATCGGGGGGAGGAGAGCGATAAGCTTTAATACTATTCAGAATATCAGAACTGCATGAAATATGTCATCATTATCAGGAAGAACATATTTTATCAGGTACAAAATTATTTCTCTCACCGTTTATGTGTGAAGGGGGGGGGGGGAATTCACTGGAAATTTTTTTGATGTTCAATGTCATAGCTTAAATGGGCTACTCCCCCAACCCAACCCCTAACAAAATATAGTGCTCTGTTCATCTCTGAATCTGTATAATAAAAAATGTCCAAACCTTTCCTTTGAAATAGAATAAATTTTACCTCCTTGAAATAAAATTTTGTAGCGGAATAGTATCAATAAAAAAGTCTGAGTGCTCGTGGTCGTCATGTTATCAATATTAAACCAATGATTAGTTAGCTTTTCAATATCTATTAAGCTGTTTAGAGAGAAAAATTCACCAATACAGCTTTAGCCTCTCATACACTGGGCTGCACGTTCCCCCTTGGTTTGCAGATCGTATAGAAATCACTAAGTATTCGGGGGCGTGACCTGAATAAGCAACATTTCCTTCCCACAAGAAATACCAGACCGGTTCTAAGAAGGATTGAGAAGAAAATATACTGTATTTTACGCTCATGCGGTTTCATGTTTTGTGATCAAAATAATAGTAGTAGAATAATGAAATTTTTGTTTTATGACTAATAAAACAAAATAATAAACATAATGCTTGTTGTGCTTGTTTTATGAATAATAAAACATAATGCTCTATGCGAGGTCTAAATTCTAAAAAAAAAAAAAATAACTTTGTCTGACCATTTTGTATTGGTGAAAATTCCTTGTAGTTTTATCTAAATACCATATAATGTATAAACAATCTACGCTCGTTTTCGCGAACCAAACCTCTTTTGTAGGAACACGTATGACGCGATTCCTCTAGGACCCGCCCTTGGCTCCACCCACTTTGAATACATCTCCGCCTCCGGATAAAACAGACGAAACATTTACCTACGATAATTCCAGAGCTCAAATTTATTTCTTAAAATAATAAGTTTTTAAAGCTTAAAACATTCTTAATTAGTTTAATAGATTAAAATTAAGTAGGAACTTTGTGTAAGGGAAAAAAATGCATAAATATTTTTTTTTTCATATCAATAAATTTTTTTCAAAGTTATTATTTATATTTCACTTTTAAACACCAGATTGTTAAGTGTTCTTATAAATGGAATATCTCTCTCTTCATAAGAGTACCATGACCAATTTTTTTTCTACTTTCAAGTGGGAGAGGAACTCCTATTTAATTCAGGATTACAGAGGGAAGGTGCGCTTAAGTTTTGAAAATGGAAGAAAAATAAAAGAGAGAAAAGATAAAGCTTTAATTCAAAAGATTTTGAGACCAGGATGGGGAGGACATGTGTCCCCCCCCAATCTATGCCTGATATAGTTTTAAGAAATAGAGTACTAATATATATATATATACAGGGTGTACAGCCTTAATGTGACCCAATAGCTAATTCCCTAACCATTCGGTTTGGATATGCACTTCCAGTTTGAAAAATGTTTTAAAAAACGTAAAGAATGTGTTTACGTGCTTTTCGAACCAAAAAACCCACTTAGAAAAAAATTACAAAAACTAAATTTTTATACGGTCCCCAGGTCCTATCACTTATATTTAGGAAAAGATGCAGTACACAAAAACAAAGTAAACACAAAATGTTTCATTTTATTACGATAAAAACTTACCGAGTTATGAAACTTTGAAAATCATACATTTCATCCATTTTCTCGGCCATTTTCAAGAAGCTAGTAAGGGACCGTCTTGAAAACGGCCGAGAAAATGAATGAAATGTATGATTTTCAAAGTTCCATAACTCGGTCAGTTTTTATTGTAATAAAATGAAACTTTTTGTGTTTACTTTGTTTTTGTGTACTGCATCTTTTCCTAAATACAAGTGATAGGACCTAGGGACCATACAAAAATTTAATTTTTATATTTTTTGTTCGAAAAGCAGGTAAAAACATTATTTACCTTTTTTAAAACATTTTTCAAACTGGAAGTGCATATGTAAACCGAACGGTTTGGGAATTAGCTATTGGGTCACATTAAGGCTGGACATCCTGTATATTGATATAGATAGATATAAGGAATAAGTTCATGAAAATTCTGTCAATTCTGTGAAACGTAACATGGAAATCAAGGGCGGCTCCAGCGAGGGGGCCGTGGCTCCCTTCGAAATTTCGTTTTACAACTTTAGATTCGCATCTTTCATGATTTCATACGTTCAATTTACATTTTAAGTAATTTATAGACCTATGAAAAAAGTTCAATGGTCTCCTCTGAGAATTCAGCCTGAAGAAATTAAGGGTTAGAATCATTCAAAAAAAAAATAGTTGGATATAAAGTCCAAAATGTAAACAAACAGAATATTTACTCTTAATAAAAGTGCATTCTGCAGTTTGTGAAATGTAAATCTTTTCAGGTGTTTGACACCGTTGGTTTTTTTTAAAAAGCTGTTACAGGGCTTCATTGCCAATAAGGCTCTGAAAGCTGCAGCTCTCCTCAGAATTTTAAAGCTAGCCAAAAATAGTGTAACATTGCTAAGTTTACCAAACCTTTATTTTAATGTTCATTAACAATTTTTAGTTCGTCATAAATGAAATGGTCGTTAAGAGAGGTAGTTGTATCAGAGAAAAACATTTCATAGCCAAAAAAATGATTAAAAAGTATTGTTTGTGTTGTTATTTATAAAACTGCTTACTAATGCATATAGGTAATTAAACAAAAATATTTTTAATTAATTAATTTTTTTTTTTTAAATCTGACAAAAGGGCATTTATCCTGATAGTCTTCTCTCCGAATTTTCTATGATAAACTCAATTTGCGCTGAAGTCTCCTGGGCTGTCATTGAAATGAGTAAAATATAAAATTGATTCAGTCTATAAATATATAGTTATGGATTGAAACAATATGTAAGAAAGTGTTCAATATTTAGTATTTCTTCGTCGATATTTATGTTACGGTTTCAAAAGTTTTTCCTCATTCAGACTTCACATTAATTTATTTTATAAATATTGATAGAAATTATAACTATGAAAAGTTTCCAGGAGATATGAGTGTAGAAATGTTAACAACAAACAAAAAAAAAAAAAAAAAAAAAAAAAAAAAACGAGAACCCTCAACATAAACAGGTGTTGAAAGGTGAAAATAACATTGTAATAAGTACCTTTTCTGTGTGTGTATTTTACAATTTATTAATTTCAATGAAATGCTATTATCTTACGGACAGATCATAAAAACTTCGTTTTCATAAAAAGCAGTTTATTTAACTTATTATTTTTAAAACCCTTTTTTAAGTATTCTACCTAAACATCAGGTTTAATTTGTTTGACTGACAAGCAATACCACCAGTAATACTGGCAATCCTTTGACGTTAAGCAATGATATAAAAACATGCCCCCCCCCCATTTTCTGAATGAAAATATTACCAGAACTTGAACAAATTAATATGGGGCCACACATTAAAGGGTGTGAACAAGTATCACTTTTTGAATAAAAAAAGGAAATACCAAAATTGGCCCTCTTGGCTATCATTGAACAGAACATACATATAACGAAAACAAAACGAGAGAAAAAAAGATTTAAAAAATCCGACAAATTTATCATCTGCTCTCTTTTGAAGTCGGTGGCCTGTAATAGCTCCTCACACTAGCCTCTATTTAGAATTACTTAGCCAGGATTTTCAAAACTAGCTGTCCAATTAGAACCATATTTTCTTTTGTCAGAATACCAATTAAGGTTAACGAAAAATCTCCCCAAGTTCGTATTTATGAAATTTTGAGAGAGAAACACAGTAAATTATTTATTCTTATATAAATTTGAATGTAAAAAAACAACTATAGAAAATTAAATCTTAGACTAAGTTTTAGCTTTAAAAAAAAAAGAATAAATATTTTTTATTAAAAACTACTTAGAAAATTCAATAAAATGACAAAATCTGTTTTTTTTTTTTGTGTGTATATGAATTATTGAATGTTGGTGTAAAAAAACAGTCGTGTCATTATTTTTGACCTTTTGTAAAATATTTTTTTAATTAAACATAGAATATGAATTGATTATTTTACGGACTGTCTTAAAGTTTAAAAATTCAACTGTAATAATAAATGATTAATTTTTTAGTGCACTGGAACATTTGAATTTTAAATAAGTTACTTCATATAATAAAGCAGGTCAATACATGAAAAAATGCAGGTCAATCATGAATGTTTTATCAACACAGGAACTTAAGACATACATGAAGAAGGAAAAAGGTAAAAACGAGAAAAGGAAGGTAGACAGAGACTTAAAATAGCTTTCGAGCATGAGGCCGACCCAGTGCTTGCAGCCAAAAGCTCTGCTTAACTGTCTTGTAGGGGGAGGGGGGGGGAAATAATAACAACTTATCAAACCTTTTTGGAAAAATATATTGTGAAAGGAAGATAACTTAACAACAATAATACCAATACTGTAAACAAAGTGAAAAATAACGGTGTGCACACAGAATTTTAATTTTAAAAAAATTTGAAATCATGATTAGAATTTCCACAACAAGAGACAAAAATGTAGTTAGGAAGATTTAAAGATGAAAGAAAACCTAAATTATTATCTTATAAACCTTAAAGTTTTGAGCACTTTCTTTCAATGTGAACAAAATATGGTACTTACGTATTATCCCAGTGGTCATTCCCGTCAAACTATTTTTTTGTCAAATGCACTGGCAAACTGTTGCCAGTTGTATTCCAAACCATCAATGATTTCATGTTTCCGGCATTTATCTGGGTGAAAACTCGCTCATCTTGGCGGACCACCGGGATAATACGTACGTACCCAAAATATATTGATACTAGAATGTACATTTAATAAAATTCAAAATACACAACTCTAGCCATTGTAGGTGTTTCTTAACTGAATCAAGTATGGGAGTATGATAATTGTTTAATGTTATTGGAAACGTCAGATGATTTCTAATGGTTGAGACTGTTTCATTTAATTTTTAATAATTTTAACATTACATGAATTATGGCCAGTAGTCATCATTCAATATGGACAACAATGAAAATTTAAAAATCTTTCGAACAGAATCACAAAACTAAAATAAAAAAGAAATTTCATTAAAAATGCCGGACAGAAAACATTAAACTGAATATAATGACAAAAGCTTTTTTATTATATTTAAACATGTATACACAAAGTAAGTCAAATCAGAAAATCTGAGTTACATATACAGACAATACATATTATCACATATATCTTGAAAAACTTTTTTATAGTATGTACAAATTCAGCTAACAAAGTAAAATAAAAACATATGTTCTCACAATTCACTCATGTTTTGTTCAGTTTAACACAGAGAATATTTAAATGTATTGAAATATTTAAATTGGATACTTACACTTTGATATGGTAACAAAATAAATAATTGATGGCAACAAACTTTGGAAAGGATATTTTGAATAATTTGAATTTGATTTATTAAAATATTTTGAAACAGTAGTAACATAAAATAAACATCTGTCAGTCCATAAAATATAACACAAAACAGCACAAAATAAATATATGATAGTAAACTGTTTGTAAATGGTTGATTAAAATTGAAAAATGATAGTAAAATGAACAATGATACATTATAGGGGGGAAAAAATCACTGGTGGAAGGCAGCAATTTTAGTGTAAATATTTTTTTATTTTATTTAGTGTGCCCCCTAATAGAAGTAGCTAATATATATGTTCATATTATCACACTAGTGCAGTGCTTAACCTTTACAGAACCCATGCATTCTATATGACATACAGTGCTGCAATTAGAGTTTGTCACATGGGCCAAACCTTAATTTGGGCAAACACCCCTTCCCCCTTAAGTTAATAGAAGAGAAAGAAGGTTTTGAGGACACTTGATCATAAAACTGGGGGACAAATGTTTAGTTTTTAATAAAATTCCTACATATGGTGCCATGACAGACTTTGTCAATCCTTTTATCACAACACTTGAGGCACATGCCCCCCCCTCTTCTATCCTAGTTGTAGCTCTGTTAATACAAACAATCATACTGATTTTAACTGATGTTCATATGTAAAAATTTTTAATAAAATACTTTTAACTCATGTAAAAGTATAAATATTAATAAAATAAAGCCATTACAACATTGTAAAACAACACACCCAAAAAGGTATGAGTTACTATTTTAAAGTTATAATTATTTCATCTTCTGAACACCAATTTTCTGTTCAGTGTTTTTTGTTAACAGAATGAATAGTTTGTTGTTCAAACACTCATTTTATTTTTGTTTGCAGTGACTTAAATATGTATTTTTGATTGTTAGTCAAATAGATTTCGGAAATAGTTTCAGCTTTTTTCCCAAGTAATAGTTACTCAAAAAGATTTTGTAGCACAGCATTTAATTTTAACTAATGTAATTATTTGATGAAATTAATATTCTATCACATAAACATACATAGGGAATGCACCTTGCACAAATTTTTTTTTTTTTTTTTTTTTGGAAAGAAGAATGTAATTTATCATTTTTGAATTTAAAAATAAGTCAAATATATCCATTCACATTAACATCATTTTTTCTTCTTTCTTCTTCTTAAAAAAGAAAAAAAAATCAGACTCACACTAGTTTTGGGGAAGCTATCAGCAGTCTTAAATAATCAAAATGTACTTCTTTCCTTATCAATATTGCAAATATTGCCAATCGCTATTTCAAAACAAAGATATTTAAGCCTCATCACAAGTAATTTGATTCAACTGATCACTTGCTCAAAGAACATAAGTTTTTGTCCACTCAAGTAATTTTAGATTAACCCTTTAATGTGCAGTGTTCCCGCTCTGGGAACACCCAACTCGGACGTTTTGACAGTTGCCAGTCACGAAGGATAGATTTGATTTCTATACAAATAGTTGCGGGTGACAGAGCTCCACGAGAATCCTTTACCTTTTAGCACGTCCTTTCCCGTCAAAAAATGGTCACAATTACTTTTAACAGCACTGGCATCTGCTGAAAAATGGAAGGATGCGAGAACAGCTGGATTAGATTACCCAATGCTGAAGCGCACAGCCAGCTGCATAAAAAAAGGGTCTCTAGATCTGTGGCACGCAATGGACATTTCGATCGTCCGCCATCTTGCTGGTCGTTAAGTCGAGCGATGGCAACGGCTGCCCTTTTTTCAGCATTGGGAAAGGGTTGCGCCTCAAAGGGCTAAAAGTAGATAGGCACCTTAATAAATAATTGTCAGTCTGTCAGTTTTAACTTACAAAGGCTATTTACTGTATTTATTTGTTGCAGCCATTCTGCTTATCTTTGATCAACAAGACACAAATATATTTATTTGTTTGAATGTTTGTATCATTTAAATCATATTTCATTTAAGTTTTAGTTAATAAAAAAAAATATTTTCAACAGTTAACTATGGTTATAGTGAACCTCCAGGGACTGGCAAATTTTGTTCACTCTATCCAAAGTTCACTAAAACTGATGTTTTCCCATGTTGAACAATAAAACTTAATACATAACTAGAAAATAGTATTTTATGCAAATACCGAATGTTTATTAAGTAAATAAAACATAATGGATAGCATTTATGGTTATGGAAATATTTTTTAAGTAAAGCAAACATAATTAATCCTATTTATGGATATAATGTACATTCCATTCAGTTGGCAAAAGGTGCTGTCGCTTTTAACTTGTGATATTTCATTAGGAATGAAAAATGACATCAGCCAAGGTCAAGAGCGAAATTTCTGCTTTTCGTTCACTTTCAAAAGTACTCCACTTTTGTTAGTGAATGCTTTTCAAGATTAAAATGCATTACAGCAATTAAAAAAGTTATGGCCCCGCCCTTGTTCAGTTTAAGTTGAGTTGTTAGCCAGGCAATTTACCTGCATTTTGAAACATGTGCTTGATAATCTCTTTCTCTCTACTCAAACACAAAAGAGACGTTCTTTGTAGGAATTGAACAACATCACCTCTGCTGTCCAGAGTTCGCTATAACCAAAATCACTGTTCACTTAAAACCATGATCATTTCTTAACATGTGAATCGGGACAAATGATATGTGTTCACTATACGCATTTCATTATATCTGGAGTATAACTTGTAACTCTTTATAACATATGAAACTTTTACTTTTAATTATTTACTATTTGAAAAAAAAAAGGGGGGGGATAAATTGGAATAAAATGCAAGGTGTATAGTACTCTACATACATGATTCTTTAAGTATGTTAGAGGGAAACTTATTTCCCTTACACTGGAGGGAGAAGGGTTGTGGTAGCCCAGTGGTTAAGGCATTGGACTCGTAACCAAAAGGTTGCGGGTTCGATACCAACGTACCATTAAAGAACACCGTGTACATGCAGTGTATGTGCACGTTAAATATGTGGTTCCGAAAGTCCTCTCGGCAGTCACTAGCAGTTTCCGAGGGGTGTCAATATTCAGAAGTCCCCCACCTTCTGATGAGGTTCCAAATTGTGGCGGGAAATTCCGGGAAGGACATATATGTAGCCAGCTCTAAGCGACACATTCAGTGACGCGAGCTGTCCTCTCCTGGCAAACAAACACTGTAGGGAGGGGAGGGGGGAGAAAGTTTATTAGCTCTCAGTTCAAAAGTGCTCTAGAGATTCAATTGGAAAATTCATGAAAATAAGTATTATATTCACACACAGACATACACAAATAAAAAAAATCTGCAAAACAAAACACAGAGGCATTACTATTAATAGATATACAGTCATTATAATATGTAAAGTTAAATTCAAATAAATATTTTACGTTTATAACACTAATCCACATCAAATTACTTAAGCAAAACAAAATTTGCAAACATTTTGGCAATCTCCAACAATAACCTTCAAGGTGAGTTAGAAGCATAGGAACCCCCACTTTAAGGGGTGATGGAACACTTCTAAACAAAACAATTTTTGTTACACAAAACAGGTAAATACAGTAGAGAGCCAGAAATCCGCACAGCTTGGGACCATGGCTTATGCGGATTTTAGGATTTTGTGGATTTCGGGCCATAAAAGATAAATCATTACATTTATGATTTAAAAGAAGTAGAATACAATTACAATGAAATAAAAACAGTCAAAAGTATTTCACTTAAATTTTCTCATTAAATACAAAAGCATAGGAGAAAAGAGAAAAAATTACATGAAGACTAGCAAAGCAAATGGTTTCAAAATTGCCTTTTTCTAATTTTGAAAGCATGTTCTATGGTGATTTGTTTTAAAATATTATTATTTCCCACTTTCAGTTTCTTTCTTTCATTTCTTTATTTATTTTTGCAAATTGTATATTATCATTAATTCTTGTTTTGTTATGGAACTTTGCTGTTCTAAAAATTTAAGCTATTCTTCTCCTAACTTTAAACTTTTATCAAATGAATTTTATTATTATTATTACCCAAGTTTTCATCATCTGAATCATATTTATCTGGATTCAAGACACTTTTCAACAATTTCTTCACTGGTGGATGACTTCAAATTTCATTATTTACATCAGAGAAGGTGTACGGATTTCAGACGTTTGCGGACTTTTGGCTCTCGACTGTAATTCAAGTAAGATGTCACACAGACTGAATGCAATGGAGATTGTGTCAAACCAGCAGTGCAGTCCTAAGGATGGAAGTGGAGGGATGTTCATTTATGTATAAGTTTAACCTAAATTAGTCTAATGTAATTATTCTTAAAAACAATTAATTAATTAAACATTTATTACATAACATATTAGTTTATAATTACTTATAAGTTTATTAATATTAGCTGTTGATTGCAAAGACAATGCCATTTTAAACAACAGTGACTTAAAAACTAAATTTTTCCATCTATGATCATCAACAAATCAATGTGAAATTAAAAAAAAACATTTTTTTAAAAATTATTCTGAACACCTTCACCTTGTTTTTATTACTTTTTAACACTTTAGGAAAAAACTCTTTGAACAAGACTGCATTTATCAAAATAACACATCCAGGAGTGTAGAATATGTCCGAATGTAGGAACAATGTTTGGGAGAAATACTAAAGCACTGAGGAAACTTTTGTTCTGAGTGCATTTAAAGAAAAGAAAATAAAAAAAAATTTTTTTGTACAGGTGCAGTTGTTATTAAAAGAAGCTATAGGATAGCTAGTCACTAAAAGTAAAATGAAAATATGCTTCATTTTTAGGGAAATTTTGGACAAAACAAATTGTGTTCTGGGGAAATATTGGGCCCTAAACATTTTCTGCACCCCTGATGTATTCTATCTCTAACGTTATGTGCAGGGCTGCCATTTAGTGCAGGAATACTGGTCCCGTATTACTGGGACCCAAAGTCTTAAGAGGCCCACAAAACACATAAAATTGTTTTTCAAAAATAAACACATAAATATTTTATAAAAAAAAATACCTTAATATATATTGTAGTCTCTGAAAATGCATATAAGTTTTACTCAGCCACTCGACTGGTTTATGAAAGAAGTTATGAATAATAATTTAGTTTGCAAAGACTAACAATATTTACTTTAAGTATCATGAAAAATACAAGACAAGTGTATTTGGTTATTTTACAATAACACTCAAGTAGGATTGAAAGTAAATATTTTACATAAACACAAAATTTCACACAAGCTTTTGAAAAAAAAAATTTCATAAGAAAAATATTTGAATATTTTATTTTACATTCATCCAATCGTGGACCAAAAGACTTAGTAAACTTATGTATATGTATATACTTTAGAGACAACAAAAAGTTTAATTAAAAGTAAAAAATATATTTTTTTTTACATGATAACACAGATTAAAATACATTTAATACAGTCATAAAACATCAACAAAAACAAATAATAAAAATGAGATTAAAAATATAAGTATTCAACTCTTACATATGTTATGGCAGATTCACAGGAATATCCCTTTTTTGATTCTTTTTTTCAACTAAATAGCTAAAACTTCAGATTAAAATAATGAAATATATAATATAGTTGTATTTTAAATAAAAACAGCCTCAGCTAATGATGTGCTTATTTAATGGCAAATGGATAAACAAAAACAATATCTTGGTTAATATTAAGTTCAGTTAGTACTATAAGTACATACATACCGGGCAATTCAAAATAGGTGTTAGAGCAATTCTCTTTCAAACTGCAAGGGATCGAAACATACTTTCAATTAGAAAAGTTCATCAAACTAAAAGCAATTTTTTATTAGGGGCTTCATACGTATTAAAATAGGAAATTTAATTTTTATACAGTTTCACCTTTCCTATCACTTATATTTGATGAAATGTTGTTGTGTGTCTAAAAAGGTTAATTTTAAAAAATCTCATTTCTGAGTGAAATAGTTACCAAGATACTGCGAGTTAAACATTCTAGCATTTGGTGCCAAATATAAAGGGAATGTCTCAAATGTGAAATTACTTTTCAACTGACGTTAATTTATGTTGATTGTTCATTTGACTCCTAGTAATCCATACCTGCCAGCCTCCTTAAGCTAAAAACAGGAAGACTCGGGTTGAAAAAACAGAAGATTTCACAAAAAATCAGAAGATAAAAATAAAATTTAAAAAATATTTTAAGAACAGAAGACTGTTTCCCCCAGTGTATATCAGCATTTCTTCTTATTTTTTTTATATTAGTATTGTATAGAAATAAAAACAAAATTAAATAGCAATAGAAAAGAGCTTACCTGAATTTTTTTTATATAAAATGAAAAAAAGATGGAGTATTTTCACAAAAATAAAAAACAATTCAATAAATGTAAATTTGACTTTAGTTTTAATCAAAGTACGTTGAAAAATAAACAGATTAAGATTTTTTTTTTTATCTTGTTCAAAGTAGCTTTTTTAGCTTTTACTAATAGTTCATCAGAAAATTTATTTTCAAGCTTTAGTTTTCAATACTAACAAATTTTCTAACGATGAATCACTGAGGGAAGAACGAAATGAAGTTCTGTTAACTATCAATAAAGATTTGCTTACAAATGCTTTGACCTCACTCATACTACAGCATTGTGCTGTTAGCTGTTGAAATGATTACCTTAATAAATTATTTTGAAATAGAATTATTAATTTACAATTTTTTCGCACAGTTTGTAATACAATTTAATACATCGACTAAAAATTTAAAAAAGACGGAAGATTTCATCTTCTGGCAGAAGACCAGAAGATAGCTTAAAACAACAGAAGTCTTCTGTCAAAACCAGAAGAGTTGGCAGATATGGTAATCCTATTTTAGCAAGAACTTTCCTATAATTCATATTTGGGATTTTCTAGTATTAAGTAGTTAAGTTAACCCATACAATTACTTAGTCATTTTCTACTACATTTTTAAATTCCTTTTCTAGAAGCATGACATAATTAGTAGATGACCCCTAAAAGAATATATTATTGATAACTTCATAATGCAGTACCTATCAGTTCAGGTAAAATTGTACCTGTTAATTTCACACGTTTCATAACAATTTTTAAACAAAGGGATCATTATTTGAGTTACATCAACCCATAGTTGGTCATGCATAAAGTAAGGATTTTTTTGACGAAAAACGGTCACCAGCACAGCAAGTAAAGTGGTGTAAGACATCAATTTTAACATTAAATATCTTTTATTAATTTTTTTAGATGCAGGGCAACATTTTTCTAAATGGAAGTGATAGGAAAGGAGTGACCGTTTAAAAATTATATTTCATATTTTAGTATGTAGACAGCTATTTGTAAAAAAAAAAAACCGCCATATTTGAAAGCTACTCTTTACTTCACGAATTTTTCTAATGGAAAGCATGTTTCGATCACTTACGGTTTAAAAGATAATCGGTTTAACATCTATTTTGAATCACCTGGTATATATACATATCTATATCTATCTATATATATAACTAACAAGTAAAACACAAAACATACTAAAAATAAGACATATCTCGCATAAAAATATAACAGCTATTAGCAAGAATTAGAAACCAGATTTTGAAGCCAAATAAAGTGCAAGAATTATTGTGATAATATAATGGAACAGAAATTATAACCACTGTCACCATCGTCAGGGGCCACAAACAGTGGATTATAATTTAGAGCAAACCAAATAGAAGGGTTTCGGTTGTGTGGCATATCAGAAGAGATATTAACTCCACACATCTGGGCCCTACCCTACTATATAAAGGAAAGAAGAAATTAAAAAGATAACAAAAATTAGAAATAGGAATTATAATTTTACATACCAGACCTTGAGCACATGGAAATTTCATTTGAACAATTGATATGTGTTGCCAATGCTAAGAATTGTAAAAAGTGAAAAATGGTGTTGCCACCAAATAAAAGTGTAAAAGTGGAAAGAAGAAAGTATAGGAGATGCCAAATACTAAAAGGTAATATTAAATTTTAAGAATAGCCAGGTATATTAATATAATAAATATATATTGAATAATAATAAATTAAAATGATTGAATAAAATTAATAGTATAGCAAAATTAAATATAACATATTGTTTAAAAAATATAATGATTATTATTATTGACAAAGTATGTATAATAAGTTATTGTATGACAGAAGATTAACCTAGTACTAAATAAGAAAAAAATAATGTTTAGGACAGAATAATCACAATATAGGATATATATATATATACAATCTGATCTGTCATTTTTATGCAAAAAGGTTGTCATAAATGTTGAATTGGCTATTGTTTTAACACAAGTGACTGTTCTAGTGTTACAATGTTTAAATAATAAAATATTGTTGTAGCTCTTTAATCAAAAGAATATTGAATACAGGTATTTGATCAGATTTTAATTATTTGACTGCATATTGTGGGGGGCTCTAGTTTAGTACTGACCTCAGATGATGACATAACTGATTGACAACAAATGGATTTAATTCTCATTTGGGACAAGAATTATAATCATAAAGTAAGGTATTTTATCCAATTTTCACACAAGAGTATTTCAAAAAAGACGTTGAAAAGTTTCATTTGTGCTAAATTTCATCTCAGGCACATCCAGAAAAAGGTTAATTAATTTTTAGTTATATATTATGAGATAATGTGATAATTCAGCTCATCACTGTACAGCATTTTAGAACACGAGAGACTAATAAAATAATTTAAGATAATCTAACAAATTAAAAATAGACTACTGATTATATTTCATATATTATCTATATCAATACAACTGATAGTCCAAAGCTCTAAAATATTCACTTTTAGTACTTATAAAAAAGCAAATCTTAAACTTCATAAAATCTAAATAACAAAGCTAAATAATTCGGAATTATAAGTTTATAATACACATGGTAAGAAACATTTAGAGCCATAAAAAAATAAATAAAAATTAAAAGAAAATAACAATGATGCATTCAAGCTCAATCTTGACATATATTATTATGTATTTAAAGAAGAAATGTGTCACCTTCCCCACCCTACTCTGCAATAGAAAGTTAGAAAAGTATGACTTAGATTGCATAGAATAAACAAACAACAGAGCATCTAAGAAAATAGAGACCAGAAAAACTATTAATCTGAAATATTTATCTATAAAAATATAAAATAAAACGAATAATCAAAGATATAAAAATCTACTGATTGTTTTACGGTTACAAATATGAATAAAACTATAAAATAGCATCGAAGAAATGCTATTTTAGGATTTCTTTAATAATACTAAACTAATTTTACAACTATATCTATAATAGTACACAATACGATGTGTCCTATGTATGTGATACATTTGTATTCTTATTTTATTTTTTAGTGAATAAAAATCTATTTCTTAAAGGATGTTTTCTACTTGTGACTCGCTTAGTTTAAAAAAAGGGAAAAGTTTAGACTTTGGAAAGGCAAAATAATTTTTTGAGTTTACAAATATTTAAAAGAAAGAAAGGAGTTGTTAAAATAAATATACAGCTCTCTCTCTATATATATATAGCTGTAAGTTTTACAATCCATTTAAAGTAGTGTAATATTATGAAGAAAAAAGAAAAAGAAACTGTTGTATAGAGAAGTTTTATAATTTTATATTCTCTTAGAACTTAAATTTAAAACAAGCTGAATTCTATGCATAAGTGCAATTTTCAAAAATTCCTTTGGTATTTTTTTTTTTATCAACAAGTAACACAAGCCAAGTTTATATGTTTTTTAAAATAGTCCCAAAAATGTTTGCTAAAATAACTTTAAAATTTATAAAAGCTATTAAAAGTGAAATAATAAGAACAAAAACATTTACTTTAATATTACATCTTCTGGATGATGATTGGTATATATAAATATATATAGTTTATATTTAACTCAAAATCTAAGTAACAGTGCTAAAAAAATTAATTTTATATAATTTATAAAACAATAATGCACATACATAATCCCAAAAAACACAATAAGTACACTCATAAAACATTGATAAAGATAACATATAACAACATTTTAAGTAAAATATATTGAAGCTCGACCTTTACATGTATTACATAAATATGAACACTTACGATCATTTTTGAAATGATTCTCATAAAATATAATGATAATAATATTTCAAACTAAAGCAGTTTGATTGTATCAGCAGCACAATTCTAGAAAATAAATGCTACCCAAAAGGTGATTAAAAAATGACATCTATCCAGGGAAGAAAAAGAAAATCATACTAATAAATTAATTTTCAAAAATGGAATTCTTTTCCTTCACTAAACTAACATAAATATAAAGATCACACTTCTTACTAACAATATATCACATTATTGTGTGTTTACAAGTAAGATTATTTATATTTAAAAATATAGTATGATGAAAAAAGTACAACTTTGAAACTCAGACTAGAAATATTTCAAAGATACACTATGAACTAAATATACATTAAATATTTAGAAAATTCAAACAGCCTTCGGCAGCAGAGAAAAATGTATGCATTTTTATCAATATGTACACAGTTAAATTTTGATACAATAAAATTCAATAATGGAAGAGCAATTTTTTTTTTTTTTCACATCATTTGTACATCAAATTCATAGCCATGCACAACACTGGAACTATAATATTCACAAATGATTACAAATGTACCAAATTTAGAAGTAATGGATGCCTGCTACATAAAAAAAAAAAAAAAAAAAAAATCATAAGTAAGAACTAGTTTTCAAATTCAGTTTTGCCTTGACTTCTAACCATGGGCATCAGCAGAAAATTTTTCAGGAGGGTAGGATTTTCCAGCGAGGGCAAAGATAGGGAGATCATATTGTTACTATTTTGGGAAGTGCAAAAAAGCAGGAGAAAATATGGCATACCAAGATCCAGGGTGAGGCAAGTGCCCCTCCTAGGCCTATGCTTCTATCACACCCGATATTAAATCAGTCAGTTTTAAATAAGATCGCAGCATAGTATAATTCAATATTTAAGAACCTGTTTGGTTATTTTCCTTTATAAATAAAATTACACAAAAACAAAATTAATTATTTTGTAGATAATATTGAGTTTTTTTTGGTGAAAAAATATATATACCTATATATAATACTGATTTTTCCAGATTGGAAAATTTAAATAGAATAATCTGAATATTTCTATGCCAAAGATATTAATTACTGATAGTCCATACTACACATCCAGATTAGGCTAGCTCATATAGTTAAAATAGGCAAAGTTAACATTTGCTTTAACAGCTCGTTAAAATCAGATGGCATCATTACAATTTTAAACTTGTGTCAAAAAAATTATATTAATTATGTATATACATTTTAAAAACAGTGTAATTGGAACAAGGTCACTTAAAAAAAAAGGTACTTTCATGTTATTCAGGAGATTATTTTCTTTGGTTTACCTCCAATATTGCATAGATAGGATTTAAAGTAAAGATTGGTCCTTTAAAATGGCATTAAATGATAATATGTAACTGTCCCCAAAGTGAAAAATTTCTACCAGCTATTGTGGATTGTGAAGCTTAATTCACACCAGCCACTTAGAATAATCTACAAGCTTAATTTATAATAAAGAATAACAATTTAAAACCACTCAACTACTGTGGTGCGTGGGACTAAATTTTTAACAGCCAGTAAGGATTTTTTAAATCGTCATTTGGCAAGTGGCAACTGATACAAGAGAGGGTTAATAGTGTCACATTTTTCCTCACTCTTCTGAATTTTTTATTATTTTTATGTTTCTTATTTTTATGCTATTACCAGTAAGACATAAAATGTTTTCCATAATGAATGTATACATTTTTGCTAACAATAAATAAATAAAAGTAAAATTAATTTAATGTTTCTTTACAAGATGAATAATTTGAAAAATAACAGTAAAATTTTTATCTAATACATCTCTAAATGAGCGGAAAAAAAAAAAAAAAAAAAAAAGTAACTTCTCAATCGCACTCAACTAAATCCATAATTGTGTATGCATAGTAGTAAAAATAAATTATTACATTTTTGGGAGTTTTATATCCAGTTTTGAACTTTTGTCCAAAATTACTGTATCCTAATGTATGCTTATATATGTAAATATACTGTCTGCCAAAACAGCTGTAAGCTAAATCTCAACTTTTTAATTAATTTCTAATTTGCACTTTAAAATTGGGCATCTACACGCCCAAATTGTGCTTTATCAGCACAGATAACTAACATCATCACTGTGTATCAAACATTCTTCATTGCTCACAATATAATTTTACAGATTCATTCTAAAGTTAAAAGATCCTGATATACATTATAAAAAGAAATTGTGCATGACTTTGAAAATTTCATAATTTTAGAAATACATAGCTGCACAGATTACACACTAACCATAAATCCCCCCCCCCCCAACATTACACTTTGTAAGATTCATCAAGGTAGGAACTATATTTTACATCAAATGGATCCGAAGTTGAATGCAGCGAGTTGCACGCGGCAGAAAATGATTTAGCACCCATCGCTGTAAAATAGTCTTCTTCCACGAACTTCCTGAAAGTCTCGAACGGGCACACACCGTATTCAGGAGTCTTCTTGAGTGCGTCCCTGAAGTATGTCCTGCAGAAGGAGGTGTACTTGGTCACATCCTTCCCATTGTACAAAAACTTCACGACGTGTCTCGTCTTGTTGTTTGCAAACTGACTGTAGAGCTCGATGACAATTCGAGATGCGTAGGGAGTCATGCTCCCGTCATCGATTCCCAGGGCCGTGGATAACGGCTCGATTGTGACATCGTGGCCGGAGAACAGGAGGAACCGAGCCGTCTCCCTGCCGGCAATGAAGCCCTTCATGTGCCCCACGAGATGCGTCAGCAGGCCAATCATCTTCAGCTTGGCCGTCTTTGTGTGCGTGCTGTCCCTCACGAACTGCCGACCTTCCCAGTCGAGGTACGCAATGAGGTTGCGCACGTGCTCGAACGTCACGCAGCTGCTGGTGCCAGGTATGCACGGCAGGTGTGAGCCGTGGCAGACGTACCCCATCAGGCTGTCGAACATCGCAAGCGGCTGTGTGATGTCAGAGTGGTTCGGGTGGGATTTGACGATGGGGTTGAGTCGCTGCAGGAGATGGACAACGGCCGGGTGAGAATGCAGAAGCCTCCTCATCTTCTTCTCCATCATCGACTGCATGCTCTGCAGGAGTGAGCACTTGCAGAATCGCTCGGTCATACAGAACCGAGTGTCCGGCGAGGGCACTATCTTGATGTTTGAGATGTTGAAACTCGGCAAGAACCCGAAGAGGAATGCCACGGCACTCTGGAAGGTCCTCGAGTAGATCGTGCTGAACAGCCGGATGTGGTCCGCCGTCCAGTTCTTGTCCAAGAGACCATGGTCCTCTATGTACGCTTTCTGGAGCACGTGGCCCAGCATCAGATGCTGGTGTGCGCCGACCAGAGTCATCTGGGCCAGGACGCACTGTTTTTCGGAGGGATGCAGGGGGAAAGTGGTGAAGGGAGACAAGTGCTTGGCTGAACCTCTCAAGTGTTTCAAAGTTTTTAAGTACTTCAGCAGCAATGGTGTGCTTTGGGTCCCACAATTGATGATTGACTGGTTTCTCACAGGACGAAGAGGGGCACGATCTCCGTGACGAATGACCACTGTCACTAACTCTAAAGTGGCATTGACAGGAGACTTCCCTAAAAAATGGCAAAACAATTAAAGCAGCATGAAGTACTATTAAAAAAAAAAGATACACAAAAGAAAAATGTTCAAAACTGATATCTGCTTTTAATAAACAGTAAAGTTGGCACACTTTTGACAATAATGGGAAAAAACTAGAAAAATCCTGGATAAAAAAACAAAAAGCATTCTGCTGAAAATATGTGATGCAGTTAATCACATATTCATAATTAATTTTCTTACAGTTAATTCACACATTTATAATTACTACTGTTTTCCCTTCAGCTATTCTAAATTTAATACTTTTTGCCATTTTTAAATCTCCCATCTCTCTATAATGCTATTTAACTGTTTCTTAAATTACTTTGGTTTTAGCATCTGCAATACAGTTTGTTGGTGCCTTTAGTCTGAGAATTCATTTAGTTTTCTTCGCTCCCACAGGGTTTTAATAATTTTGAATAGGTTACATTTTATCTCTATTGATTCCCCCCCCCCCTGTGGCGTGTCACATTTAAATTTTAGCAAACACATGTAAGGCCCAACGTTTCTTTTCATTTTTACAATCTGGTGATTTATTTGATGACAGTTCCCTTTTGTGCTCAGCTCCATCGCCCGGTCGGCTTTGGGTTCTCAGACCTTTTTCACTCACACTTCATGCTTTGGTCTCTGCCCTGTAAGGTCACGTTTTATGTCTCTATTTTGCCAGCCACTGCACTAACCGTATATAATTTGTAACTATTGATAATGTCGATAAAATATAGTACAACTCTCTATCGGCATGGAGTTCCGGGTTATTGCTTGCTTCCACTATACCCCAGACCAGAATAAATTGACGACTTTCTCGAGTGTAAAATGTTTCCCATCGGAATTTACATCATAATAGGTTTTTGCCAAAGCCACGAAAATGCAGTCAACAGCAACTTTTAAATCTGGACTAGTCAATTTGAATGGAAGTAGATTAAATAATAGGCAATTAAAATAAATGAAAGGGAAGTAATTATATGATTTCTTTTTCTTAATTCATGTTTCACTTCATGCTTGAGGGCTTTGAAGCAAATTCTTGTTTTCTCAAGTAACAGTTCGAAGCCAAGTTACAAAGCTTCAATTTAAAACATTTAAAAAGTAAAGCTTCAATAAAAACTCAAGGTGTCTGTGGATAAGCATCTGTTCTGTGAATTACTGAAAGTATTCATAACATTCTGATTTATAGATAGTTTATAACGCAAAATGTTCTAATCTTTTTCCTGTATTTTTTCCCAGGTTTTTGCTTTAGATAACTTTTACCGCACCAAAAAAAAAAAAAAAAAAAAAAAAAAAAAAACAGAAAAAGAGAGGGGGTAAGAAGTATTAAAAAATTTTAGATATTTTTAGGCATTTAGCATGTACTAGAGTATAAACATTAAAATAAACAGGGCAGTTTTAATGTGTTATTGAACCAAAATATATTATATAAAAAATATAATAAAATTTATTTAACTTAAACTTATTTTCCTTGAATTAGAAGAAATTTTGGAAAATATGAGCAGACAACATTGTTGACATATTTTCAAGGCTTGAATTTAATATCCCTCTAGTGCTAATACAGTCATCATGTTTGAACTAGGATTGATACGTTTTGCCACTACAGAAAAAAAAAAAATCCTGGCAATGATAAGTTTTTGCAAAAGTATCAAAAATAGGGATAAAAGTAGCTTTTAAATCTGGGTTGTTGAACTTGAATGGAAGTAGATTAAATAGTAGACAGTCAAGTTAAGCGAATAGGAAATAATTATTAGAATTTCTTTTTCTCAAATTGTTTGACTTTATAAGCTTTCTCCACATTTTTCTAATCAATACAGTGAAACCTGCTAAGTTGATTACCCAGTGGTTCCACGTTTGCGTGGTCAACTTATCAAGGGTGCAATACTAACTTTTTGAATTTTGTATTTTATCATATGCCTACTTATACATTACATAGTACATATGTGTAGTTTACTAAAAAATTATATAAAATATGAAATCAAAATGGCATAAAATAGGAGTAATATTGCTTATTAGGGTTAAACATGAATTACGTAAATAGAAAAATTTCTAGAAGGGGTCAACTTATAAAGGATTTGAGCTGTGCTTTGGGACAAATTCTACCAATTACCTGGTCAACATACAAGTTAGACAGGTGGTCAAATTATAAAGGGTTCACTCAATGTTAAAGTAACTAAGCCATTTCGTTCTTGGTCAATTAGGTCAATTTAGACAGGTGGCCAACTTACAGAGGTAGTCAAAACCACAGGTTTCACTGTATTTATCTTTGAATGGTTCCAACAGAGAAAACTATTGTATGTAACGAATCTAAAATCAATAAGTTTATGTACTTTTTCTCATTAAATTAAAGTAATGCAAATGCATGTATCACTTTATTCATTAAATGTACTCTACAGAATATTATGTAATAGCAATAACTATTTAGTGTGTACTTTCAAAAGTAATGTAAATTTAGTTTTTGAATACAACTATTTCTAAGTATTTACTGATAAAACAAAAAACTAAACCATGCAGAAAAATGTGCTTGAGCATTTAAAGCATTCCAACATAGTTTAATTCTATTTGATTAACTGAAATACAGGACATCCATAGTTAAACTTGAAATGTTTAGCAGTTTGTAGCAAAAACTATGCCGCGGAGTCGGATGAAAATGGATTAATGGCATACTGAAATGATGGGAACTTTATCGAGGAAAAAAAACCCTAATGAGTTTTAAAAACCCACTCCTAGTGGGCAGACCATAGCTTCATTGAGAACATATAAATTATCTACAAAAGTTTACAAAATATACTTGATAAGATGTCCATCATTGTCTGCTACTATCTGGAAGCGTAAAATTGCACGTTCGACTGTTGAAAGCAGCATGAACTGGGGAATGCTACGCACATGGAGTTCTATGATTTTTTTTAAGGTCGGAGAGAAATGGGATGGGATCATGGTAGACCGAAGTCTTGGGGTATCCCCACAGCCAAAAATCGGGGGATCTAGGAGGCCAAGCTGTAGGAAATTGCCGGCTAATGATTTTATCATCACTGAAATGGCGGCAGAGCACTTCTTTCGCACAACGGGAGATGTGTGGAGGAGCAAAGTCGAAGATGTGATTTTATGCTTCCAGATGGTAGCAGACAATGGTGGACATCCTATTGAGCATGTTTTGTAAACTTTTTTTGATTATTTATAGGTTCTCAATAAAGCTATCATACATTATCTAGGGGCGGTTTTTGAAATTCATTGTTTTCTTTCTCAATAAAACTCCCATAATTTCATATGGCCATTACCCCATTTTCATGCTATTCCACTGCACAGTTTTTGCTAAAGACTGCTTGCACATTTCAAGTTAATTATGGACACCTTGTACTTAATTGAGATGTTCAAACATAATAATTCATCAAGTAAGATATAGATACATATACAATTAATACAAGTGTGATAGATTATTATTATCATATACAGTCGAATTTGCTTATAATGAGAGCGAAAGGACTGCACTATTTGTTTGTTGTAACAGAGTGCTTCAATAAAATGGGTTCATGAAAGCATCTCAAAAATATTCATACATACTTACTATAATATTTATTTGTAGAGGAGAGGAGTTGATTATGGAATACCATTTACATTTCTAACTGTAACTTCATAGACTTTTAAATAAAATCCCCCAAAACAGCATGAGTACATGCTATAATGAATCGTAATGAAATGTCAATTGCAAAGAAATACACATTTTGTTGTTATAGAAAAAAATATTTTAAAAATAAGTTACGAATGGAGTATAATGTGGCGAATAGTGCGCATATGAAATAATTTTGAAAACTCAAATTAATCAATTTTGAAAATGATAGATTAATTAGTGACACTATCATGCACAAATTCGTTTCATTCCTGCAGTCTTATCGTGATGCTGGAACAAATTTCAGCATTTAAAACGATTTCGAAAATTCAATGTAGCAATATTTTTAAATTCATCCTATAATTAATTTAGCTACTATATACACTCAATTTGTATCATTCGTATTAGTCGTTATTACTTATGTTGAAGACATTTATGCTTAGAGTCGATTTAGAAAAGTTCAAGATATAAATTTTCTATCTTTGCTCCTCTACAGTTATGCTGAGTCACTACATGAGAACCCAGATTTCATATCATCGCTTAACGTTATCTGTCGGAACTGATCACTCAGTTTAAACGATTTTCACAAAATCTCAGATCTGATAGATTTTTTTTAATTAGATGCTTATAGTTTAGGTGATGGACACTATCATTTACCAATATCATTTTTCACCTTGCAGTTATTACATGATGTGCGAACACAAATTGACGCAGTTTGAAATGATTTGCACAAAATTTCAAAATCTAATCAAGATTTTTTTAAATTCGATGCCTATGTCTTAAGTTGAGTGACCACCTATCATGACACCCAATTTCATATCAGTCGCCTAAGTCGTTTTGCGTGATGCTTGAACAAATTTACCAGTTGAAACATGTTTCGCAAATCTGAAAATCTATCAAGATTTTTTAAAATTGACCTATGTAAGAGGACCACCTATCAGACACCCAATTCATACTTTCGTTCTGTAGCGTTAGTGATACTGACAAAAGAGAGCGGTCACTCTTACTGTATGTACAGACGGGAAACTTTTCTTGAGTTGTTCATGGAATTAACTTGTGGCAATAACAACTAGACAGAGCCAAAAACTCGTATTGCATATTCCCACAAATGTCCATAATAACGTCCTCATCTCTCTCTCTATATATTATATATACATTTTTTTAAAATTTCTGTACAGTACAAAAGTAGTTGATCAATTTGCTTTGAACTGTCTGTCTCTTGTGTCATTGTTCTTTGGAGAAAACTCACAGCCTGAAAAAATGTCATTGACACCCTTGGCTTCGAAAAAAGTTTGAAGTTTTTTTACATTTTTAAAAGCCATTGAGTATGTTGGGGATAGATGGATAGATCAGATTAAAATTTTTCATATTCTTCATTATCATCATTTCTTTTATAGACTTTGGGATGTTATTAAGGAGGTTTTCCCAAAAGGATTAGATAAGCTGGGTGAGGCTGAAGTCAGTAGAAATTTTATAAATCGCAAAAATATTTCTTGACATAACCAGGATTTACTGGTTAAGAGGGAGTTATACTCCCATATAGAGCCAAAGACAAGATTCTCGGGCCCGAGTTCACGTTTGAGTTAGGCCCTCTATCCTCAGCCCCTACAATCAGAGGACAATCGCTCCTCCTAACAATACACACCCAAAAGAAACAGGTGTTTAAAAGATGAAATAATTAAAACTTTGCAAAATAACACACATAAAATATACATGTTATAAACCACCATCGTAAGACTGGTATTGATTTTGTTGTGTATAGGACTTATAGTTTTTCTACAAGTGTCACGACAAAGATTTTTTTTATATTATGGCCTATGGGGAGAAAGTCTTGAAAGTGCGCTAGCGTTTAAACGGCACATTCGATGGAGCTTCCATTTGGTATATATGTTTGAATGATTCATAGATTAAAATTTATTTAAATGCTTGGTAATGATCTTAATCGTAAGTATTCGGAAAGTCGAGTGGAGTCACTCCAAATTTTTTTCTGGTTTTTGCCACAGTTCTGGCAAAAATATCTTCTTGTTGGAAAATTGCCTAACCCTGGTTTGAACTAAAAATAAATAAATAAAAATTTAAAAAATAAATAAATCCATGGAATATATATATAATGACCTTCTTGACTAAATGATATATCATTTGGAGGGTTGCAGTATCGCAGAGCTTTCACCATTTTAAAGCTTGATGCAGGGGGCAAACGATTGTGCTGCAAAGGATGTATTAACGGATGAGACAGGCTTTGCATCTTCATTCGGGTGTGACTGCTCTTCCCAATGAGCATAACTGAAAGGAAAAAAAGTATAATAAAAAACTTATTAATAGCTTAATTTCAGCATGCTTTGCAGGCAGAAAGAAACAACTGTTGACTATGCAACAATACAAAGAACAAGATTAAATTTCCCTCTCCACTTATAAATAAATTTCATTATTTTCTTCATAAAAATGGCAAATGTTGTCAAGTATGTAACACACAGGTGCATACCATGACTTAACCCTTTAAGGCGTAACCCTTTCCCAATGCTGAAAAAAGGGCAGCCGTTGCCATCGCTCAACTTAACTACCAGCAAGATGACAGACGATCGAAACGTTCATCGCGTACCACAGCACTAGAGACCCTATCTTGACGACAGCTGTCATCAAAAAAGAGTCTCTAGATCTGTGGCACGCGATGAATGTTTTGATCATCCGACCTCTTGCTGGTCGTTAAGTCGAGCGATGGCAACGGCTGCCCTTTTTTCAGCATTGGGCCATCTATCCGGCTGTTCTCACATACTTCCATCTTTCAGCAGATGTCAGTGCTGTTAAAAAAAAATCGTGACAATTCTTTTACTGGAAATGATGTGCTAAAAGTAAAGGATTCTCGTGGAGCTCTGTCACCCGCAACAATTTTTATAGAAATTAAATCTATTCTTTGTGACTGGCAACAGTCAAAACGTCAGAGTTGGGTGTTCCCAGAGCAGGAACACTGCACATTAAAGGTTTTAAAAAATCATGTTATTCTTTTTTCTCCAAAACGCATCTATTTTCAGTAAGAATGTTTTTTCCAACTTCATCAATAGCATAATTTTGTATAAAAGGCGAATACATGTTCAAGAATCAAAAATGGCATGTTTGAATGTGCTAATGAATGTGAGGAAGAGAAGATGAATCATTCCAAGCCAGAGCCTTATTATCGCATGGGCAAATCGGGACTTTGCCGAGGCCCCCTGGCTCAAAAGGGCCTCCAATTTCAAATATTGTTCTGAAATATATTTTTTATATCAAAATTTTATGAAAAATAAAACAAATTTCATAGATGGGGTCCCTTCCAAATTCATCAATGCCTGGGGTCCCCGTTGGTCATAATCAGGCTCTGTTCCAAGCTATCCTTCGTTGAGGATGGGGGTGGGCACAGTGTTAAAAGGTTGGGAACCGCTGCCCTAAGGGATTTTGCTTGATTTTAACATTCGAGGCCGGGAGGTTTTTGATACTTTTCATGACTTTTTTTTTTTACTTTGAAGATATACATTTTAATCATTTTTTTAATTATAAACTTCAAACTGATCTTATTCATAATTAAAGCACCAGCACAACACAGCCAGATTTTTTTTGAGCGGTGGCTAACAAGGACATACCAGAAATAATTTTTGAAAGGGGTCCAAATGTCGGAAAATTCATAATTTTTTATAAAAAGACTTTATCATTTTATTAATAAAAATTTTGGTGAGGATCTGGACTCAACCATAAATACACCCGTGGTAGCTAAGAATTCCAGAAATTGGAACGCAGTATAATTTATAAAAATTGATGGGTCTTTTTTTAACAAAAAACACTCAAAAGGAACTGGTGTTTTATCTTTTAAACACGGTACTTACGTATTATCCCGGCAGTTCGCCAAAACGTGCAATATTTTGCCAAGATAAATGCAGAATGCATGAAATTAATTAATGGTTTGGAATACGATTGGCAACAGTTTGCCAACACATTAGGAAAACAGCTTGGCGGAAATGACCAACGGGATAATACATAAGTACCTAAAACAATTACAACTTAGTAAAATAACATACATCAAAGGCAGAAGATTGTAATTTTTCTTGAACGAAACATGTATATAGTTTGATAGTGCCTTTTAAGAGGATTATTTTACAAAGTTTTACTGTTTTAACATCTTTTAATGTTTTGAAGAAGGAGGAGGGACCTTATTTTGCCTAAAAGTGTTCACATATAAAAATGAATAAGAAAAGAAAAGAAAAAATAAGTTAATAAATCGAATTGAAAACTTTTGCTGTTAGAAATATAAATTCCTTAAAATTTATATTCAGTTTAGGCATGAAGCTAAACCTCATATTTCTTGTGAAGAACTTTAAAGTAACTATGACCACGCTTGTATTCATTCCCTCTCCTTTAACATTTTAACATTAACTAAAAATGTATCTCCACACTTTTTTATTAAAGAGTAACAATTGCTTATTTACATCCATCGATAACCTTCAATATTAAAAGGGCGTCTTGAATAAATGTTGTTTTTCAATGCTAAACAATAGATAATTGTCTGATAATAAATGTATGTGACATCACTTCCTTGAGTTCTGGAAAATTATTTTTAAATACATTCATCAAAAATAAATCTATAAGAAATTTCCATTTCACTAAATCTCAAGATATACATCAGGGCTTTGAACCGTAATTTTATTCGTTCCGATTCAACTAAAAGAAAATATATTTGTTCTGTTCCCATTTTCATTCTGCCAAAAATAAAGGTTTTCAGTTCACTTCTGAATGAATAATCTTATTTTACGTATATTCTTATTTGTATTAAAAATATAATAATTCTATCGGCAAATGAATTAAATCTGCCTTTTACAAGTAGTTTCATGCAAAACTGAAACAGAAAAGTAGTTGTGAACTTCAAAACAAAAAATCAAGACGCAATGTACTGTCCCTTTTGCTAAAGCAGAGCGACAGCAAAGAAGACGATTCTACACAGAAAATTGGTAATAGGTTGAGATAGCTATTTTTTGGAGCTCTATTTTGGCTCGCTGTCTTTTTAGGAGGTTTTCCGTTTTGTTTTATTTCAGTTCAGAATTTCTGAAGCTATTCTACTCATTGCTAGTTCAAGTGTAAACAGAGTTTTACACATAAAAGAATGTTGCTAAACTTCCGTTTGCTCCTATTTTGATGAAATCGAATCAGACCTGACGCATGCGTCAATGGGAGGATGGCTCTGAGAAACGAAAACAGACTGTGCATCTAATGATGATAATTATGTGGTCGACCTTAATTTAGAAAATACTGATAAGTTGGCTACAGTAACGAAATGATTGAAGATATACCAAATCAAAATAAACTGATGCTTTTTTTCGATTCATTTCCAGTTTTTGTTTTGACAAAAATAACAGTTTTTTTCCGGTTTTGGGTTCAATCCCAGTTGCTTACAATATGTTTGGCATTAATTGCATAATAACAATTGCCATAATTATTTTTACTAATATATATGGGCCACCATGGGCACCCATAAGGGGAGCAAAATAGGGCACCCCCCTCCCCTTTTGTCTACATCATACACACTATACGAGATTAATATAGTGTGTATGATGTAAACAGTGATCACGATAACGCCTCTAGATGCGTATTTCACTCTTTAGAAATTCAGAATACGCCTTAAAAATTTCGGAATGTGGATTTTTACGCATTGCTTTTCCATATAAAATTAGGTATATTTTGATAAATAATTATTGTTGATTTGAAATTTAAAAAATCCAATTATTGCACTAGTTTTTGTTGAACTGACATTTATGTACCTAGACGTATAATCAGTTATTATTTATGTGTCAAATGCAATTTAATTATGTATTTGAATATTTAGCGCAATTGTTCGTTGCTTTAATTACTCCTTTGGAAAAGAAAATACTCTCTCCAAAAAGGTTAAGGAGTATTTTTACTCTTCTGAAAAAATCCTAGATCGATCACGGGATGTAAACAAAAGTGAAATCAGAACTCAAATTGTTACAAGTGTGTGTTTGCTTCCCCCCCCCCCCCTTAAAAAATTTCTATGGCAACCATGGAGACCACAGAGCCTGATCAAGGCAACTTTGGCCCATGGGCAAAAGAAAAAATTGGGTTCCGAATGATACCCATAGATTCTGGAAATGTTTTAAACTTATTCCACCCCCTCCAAACACAAACTTTATCCTCAATAGTCTGAAATAAACGATTACAAATGTATATGTACATATATATATATATGATGTCAATGAAACATCACAAAAATGCTTTCTAGACTATAGAGAATTCAACAAATCGAAAAATATCATCGATTAAAATTGCATTATATCATTTAAAACTTTATTTATTTTCATTGTTACTGCTTCACAATTCAAAAGTAATATAACTTTTGAGAATTTTCTTTCTTTTGTAATTTGAATGTAAACTTTTAAAAGTGGAAATAACAGTACTACAAAAATGTGAGCGCTGGGCAATCGGCCCTAATGCGCAGCTGGTAATAAAGCTATGTGGGACCACCTGAAACTTAAATGATCATTTTATTAGAAACACAAGTAAAAGAAGACATTCATTGCCTAACTTAGAGAAAATGTTTTACAGATAAAGCACATAAAAACGGTTTGCCCAAGTGACAAAACAGGAACATTTTATTTAGATTTTCCAAGCAAAAAACGGATGTTTAAATTATACACTGAAAACGGGCATATAAGAAAATATTTTTTTTAGGAAAAAGTAAACCTGTAAATATCATGCCTATGATCCATGCTACTATAAGGCAACCAAACAACAGTTTATGTCTCGATATAAATTTCATCACAGCAAATTTATTGTCAATCATATCGTTATTAAAAGATTGGATTCTACAAAAAAATTATGTAACTAAAATATTGAGCCATGAAGAAGAAACATTGGTATATTTTTTAATCTACAGATGTTAAGTACTTCACGATCGCTCTTTGCCGAAAACAAAATAACAAAACTAAAACTTCAATTATGATGCCATATTTCAACGCTAAAATGTTTGTAGTTTTTATGTAATAAAATATACATTGTTCTCTCTCCTTCTTCTTTGTTTCCGATTTCTTTTTTAGAATATCTAAACTTACAAGAAACACAATAAGAATTAATATTTGTTTAATTAAAATAAAATTCCCTTTTCAAATGCTTCAAATTTTTCATGAGAGAAAATATCGGCGTTCTATCCCTATAAACTGCAGTACCGACATTCAGGCTCCGTTGTTCCAAAACAACATTGAAGGAAGGTAAAAAGTAAATAATCACGAGAATTGGAGTCCTTCTGTTGTGTTTTTTTAAAGGGGTAAGTTGTAAAATGTATTGCATTTCTAAGAAAGCGATTTTTCGCTTTGTTGAATTGTTTTCTTTGCAAATTGGCTGTTTAAAGTTTTTATTAGATTTAATTATCAAAAATCTGGATAAATTTGTATTTATAACACTCCAGCGATTAATTTCTGTAATATTTCAAACGAAATTGATATAAATGCCCGTACCTCTTTTTCTTTCAATCAGTGGAGAACAATTATACTGATTTGTTTCATGCCAACCATTGTAAGATTGATTGTAGACCCCCCCCCCCCCCGAGGGGATTGATTTGGTATGTGGTTGATACGAGAGTGCCGAAATAAATGTAGTGAATAAGCTAGGGATGCACCGAATACAATATTTTGCCGAATACCGAATATTCGGTTAAAATTCTAATCGAATACTTGGTTAATATTAATTAAATTTATTAAACTTTGATTGCAATGATTAATTTGATTAGTTTGTTCTATTTCATATGGTGTAAAACTTCATTAATTAAAATTCCGCAAAATTTAATATCCAAGTGTTTCATTTATATATTATTAACTTTTTTAAATATTAGTGAAATGCTGGTAAATTTTTTACTTGCATATTTTATTAATAAAATTAGCAGTTAATTGACTTTACATATTTATGAAACTCAGTGTTATGAGGTTTTTTTTTTCCCCTGGTTATTATTTCTTATTTAAATGAGTTAGTAATAGCTAGGTTAATGTAATGTGGTATGAGATTTAAGAAAAATTGAAAAGCAACAAAATTTAAATTTAGCATCTAAGTGTTTTCTCTTACATTAAAACTAATTTCATTGTGATATTAGTTTTTTGTGTGATTGTGGCAATGTTACGTTAGGACAATCTGCCAAGGATGGGGTGGTGCCTCGGTTGGTGGACTTCCTAAGGGTTTTTAACGCGTATTCACATGTGATATTAGTAAGTAACAACTTCAATTAATTTAGTACTATGGTACTATACTATATCTTTCATTCATGCTATAAAAAATATGTATTTGTTTACCAATTGGTGAATACTTAAATTTGTTTACTATTCAGTTACCAAATATTTAAGTATTCGGCTGAACGAAATATTCGGTTTGTCTGCCGAATAGGCAGTATACCGAATACCAACCGAATATTTGGTGCATCCCTAGAATAAGCCTATTATAATCTAATGATGTTAATAGAAGCATCTGCACCATGTAATTATTCAATGAACAGACTATAAGATATTAGCATTCCTAGTCTTAATATTGAAATATTCAAACTTAAGAACATGAAATTTTTTTAGAGGGTGTGGAACACTTCAACCCATTGTCAAACAAGAGTGTCTTTATTGAATAATGTTAAATGAGGGTTTTGCAAAATTCTGATGAGAATTAAGTACATTTATATTATTTAAATATGTACAGTCAACTCTGGTTCTAGTGAACCCGGATATAGTGAACGCAAATCATTCGTCCTGATTCACTTACATTAGAAATGTGCTTAGCATTTTTCGGTTATAGTGAACCTAAAAACTGAACTTCGAAAATTTTGGAAATAGAGCTGTAGCTTCTGACGTCACTGGTAGGCAAAACAAGGCAGACTAACCAATAGGCAGGCTTGTTCTACAGGATGCCTGGTAGGCAAAACTGGAACGTAACCAATAGGCTTGCTCTACGTGACGTAGTGTTAGTAAACATGCTACAGCCCTATGGTGGAGATGAAGTTTTTTGATGCCTACATTTTAAAAGGCTGTCTGTAATGCATTCGATAAATACACAAAGAGATTATCAACCATCTGTTCAGAAATACAAGGGAATCGTCAGTGACTATGCTAACTTGGAGAAAGGGAGAGGGTAACAATAGCGCACTAGAAAAGGAGCTTTTAGACTCTTGACCACTGTAAACCAGGAATTTATTCATTGCAGTGATGCATACTTATCTTTAGCTCTTCGATTCCCTTGCAAAATAGCCCAAGACTTGTGGTATATGCCTCCTTGTATTCCTTTTGTCCAATACCCTCTTCCCCCCCCTCAGTGCTTAAAAGATAAGCGCATCTTTCCACCCTGCATGAAAGGCCATGACACCCCCAGTTCTTCCACAATGAGGAAGGTAGCAATGACAATTTTTAAAAGAAACATGCAACTTTTTTCATTCTCATTCTTGACGAGAAAGGAAAAACCACAAGCGCTTCCATCCAATTCATCAAACTGTGCCCCTCCTAATTGTATTCACGTTTGCTATCCAGGGGCATCTGTAAAAGGGGATTAAATTCTTGGTCGGTTAGAATCAAAAGCATTTTTCGGCTACTAAGCACTTAACAAAAAGTAGGGTACATTTCATGGTGAACAAAAACGGGCATGTTTCTCTTGTCCTTGAACGATTCTATTTTCTATTCCCGGTGCAATAGCACAGGTTAAGGATTACCACTCCAGGCTATTACTTGATTGGCTATCAGGGTTGGCTTTTTACCGGTAAAAACTAGGTTTTTACCGGTAAAAACCTGGGAAAAAGGGGTAAAAACCTAATGATACAATAAACTCCCCGAGTCATAAATTGTATATTAATGCTATTTACAAAACTGTATTCTCATGTAATTGATGTGGATATATCATCATCAGGACATCATGATGATGCAAACTACATTATGTGATTGTGCAAACTACATTATGTAACAAATAATATTTGTAAGCATTTAGTTTTCATTAAAATGATTAAGATAAGTAAATGATTAAGATAAGACATTAAAATGATTAAGATAAGTGTAGTAAAAGTATATTTGCAATTTTCCTTTAAGTAAAAATTATTAAACTAGCCTGCATTACATAATTGTAATAAATATTGTAATGTGCCTTCTCATAATAATAGTTTTAATAAGTTTAATAATGATAAATGTACATTATCTATAAATTTGAATTTCTTGTAAGATGAAAACATGGATGAAAGTTTTCTGTGTTAATTATATTCCTTGAAATGAACTTTTTTCGTATGGCATTCTTTTACTTACCAAATCAGACACTGAATTAGGTGAATATTGTTATATAGAAAAGGAAATAGTGATATTAAATGTCCTGAACTTTTATCCCAGAGAAAATGAAAAAAGAGCAGATAAATCTTCATTGGTTGCTTGTGGATTAAGGCCGATTGACTGCACTAGGATTCTAATCCTATCGGGGAATACCTTCCTATTCCTAAGGGATCCTAGCCAGTATTTATGTGTGATTTCTGAAAAAAAAATCCACGGAAAACTCCGAACAGCTAGATCAACAGGCACGACCAGGGTATGAGCCTGGCACCTCCCACCATCCAGTTTCGATAGCAGAACCTCTCAGCCATTGATGGAGAGATAAATCTTCAAAAAATAGTCAAATTATTAAGTTTTTCTCAAAGGTTGTAAAAACCCTGGTAAAAACATTTTTCCAAAGATGGTAAAAACCGGTAAATACCATCAGACGGTAAATACCGTCCAACCCTGTTGGCTATAGCACTTTCCTACCAATGGAATGTAATCTCCCAAATTATTGTAGCACTTAGGAATAATAAGACATAAATACGATGAATTATGTTTGATTTACATAAATATTCAGTACGAGTATAAAATATTATTTTTTACTTATCCATATAATGCATTCCTGGTTCAGCACTTCGTTTATAGTGAACTTCGGATATATAGGGAACGAAATTTGCCGGTCCCCAGAGGTTCACTAGGTACTTTACCTTTCCCAGAGGTAACCAGAGTCGACTGTATATATATATATATAGAGAGAGAGAGAGAGAGAGAGAGAGAGTCTTAATTTTGCATGTTCACATATTAATTTGCACTAAGAGCAATTGAAACTTACATATTATTCTTTACTAATTAATTTTGAGTTGAAATACTTAAAAGTTTCTGAGTGTGTGGATTGTGTAGTAAAGCAAAGCTACTCAAGGGTTATCTGCCTAGTTCCTTAGGCGGAAGACTTTGTGAGGGGCTCTAGCATGCATTCATGTTACATCTGGAGAAAACTGCCGAAACTCCAGACCGATGGCCATGCAATAGGCCCAGCTCCCCAGGACCTTCACACTTCAGCCATTTGTCATGTTCATTGCCTTATTCACTTGGTCATGGTGAAGTTTTTCAATTGAGATATTCTAAAACAAGCAACTAAAGATGCAAAGAAAGCCACAGAGCTCTTAACTACTTTTGTTTAGTCACAGGAAAATGTTGGCCTTAGGAAATTAAAAGAGTCTGTGCATAAGAGTTGAAATGCTGTTATCTTTCTGCTGCATAGCATTTGAACATTATCCTGGAAATATCATGGCCACAGGAAGGAAGCTTAACCCGTGATTTTGATGGGAGAGAGGCTTAAGGTGTTAATAGAAAAGTAACTCTTTTAAAATTATATTTACTTATGCTTGTATTTATGTTTTTCAGGCAAGGTAATGGTGAAAAATGGCTGTTTTCCCCTACTTCATATCCTGGATTCGAGTCAGACTGAAGTACATAATTCTTTCTATCTGCATATTTATAACACTCGATTACTTCGGAGTCCTCACTCATCTGTTTGAAACTGACTATGGAAGATTCACCTATCCCCTTGATGTTCCTATGCAAGATATTCTAGTTGCCATAAAAACCGGAAAAGAACCACCTTACAAGCCTATAAACAAGTACGACTACTTCTACACAATCCGAAATGAGAAAAAGTGCATGCAGAGCAGCGCAGATGAATACGACAGAGTTGTGATACTCTACGTCATCAAGTCTGCCTTGGACCACCAAGGGAGGCGGGAGGCCATCCGAAGGTCTTGGGGCTGGGAGTACAGGTTCTCCGATGTGGCCATCAGGAGGATTTTCATCGTGGGTGTTCCAGCAGACAACGATGGCACGCAAGAACAGATCATCGAAGAGAGTGCTCGGTATAAGGACATTGTGCAAGCCGAGTTTGTTGACAGCTACTACAACAATACGATAAAGACAATGATGTCTTTCCAGTGGATCCTTCAGAACTGTAAGAATGCTCAGTTCATCATGTTTTCGGATGACGACATGTACATATCGACGAAGAATTTGCTGAAGTTCATCCGGAATCCATTCAACAAGCGAGTGGGTTTCCGACGGCGTAGGGACATCGAAGCCGTTTTCGGTAAGCGGACGGATGCCAAAGCCAACCTTGGCACGAGTAATGCGAGTGAAAGTGAACTTTATTTGCTGCGCAAGATGTCTTATGATCCTGTTTTGAGTGCTTTCGATGGCAGGCTGTTTGCTGGCTTTGTGTTTAACTCGTCTCCCCTGAGACACAAGTCCAGTAAGTGGTACATTAGCATCGATGATTATCCTTTCTCCAAGTATCCGCCGTACGTCACTGCTGGAGCTTATGTGCTGTCTTATCCTGCTCTTGTGGATATGTACTACACTAGCTTGTACACCAAGCTTTTCAAGTTTGATGATGTTTACTTGGGGATCGTGGCCAAGAAGTGCAACATTTATCCCTTCCACAACGAACACTTTCATTTCTGGAAGAAACCGTACAGCAAGGAAGCGTACGCTAATGTGATTGCTAGTCATGGATATGGTGATCCTGATGAGCTGAAACTAGTCTGGGAAGAGCAGAGAAGCCTGGGCCATGCTTGAACTGAATCTCAGTACTTGAACACTGAGCAGGCCGAGAACTACATGAGAAGGCCTGAACCAGTGACAAGTTCATGGCATAAAGTGGCCAAGCACTAGGTTTGGCCACTTACGTGGTCAGTGACTTGACTGAATGAAAAAAAGTGGCAATTAAAAGTTGTTTGACCATCCCCTCATTTGCTAATCACTTTAAATGTCCTGGAAGATTAAAAAAGATTTGTTTTGTAAATTCCAAGACCTTTAAAAAAAATATATGAAGAGTTGTACTGCTGGAATCAGTTTTAGTTGTGAATTATACATTTTAACTCTGAAATATATGAAATTTTTTTCAGTCAATAGCTTTTATTAAGGGTGTATGTCGAAGAAAAAGAACTCTGTTTTTAGTCTTGGTACACAAATTGAAATAAACTAATAGCACCATGGTCTCCAAAAAATTCTGGATGGTTCTTCATAAGCTGATTTACACACTGCAATAAGCGAAAAAGCTGTGGCTTTTGTGAAAATTTCAGAAAAAATTCTTAAACATGGATCTGAGCGGCAAGATTTTTCGAAGAGTGACACTTTTAGCGAAAATTTCTGATTTTAAAAGATTTGAAACTGATACAGATTTATCGTTTATTTCAGTATGTAGTACAGCTTGTAAAGAGACAGTTTCAAAATTTTGAAGTGCCTGGCATTATTAGTTTATTTGTACTTAATGTACCAAAATCACTTTTTCTTTTTGAACAACACCGTGAAAGAGTGGTTACTAAGTTAAAAAAGTGGCCCTAAATGTTAATTTTATTCAACAAAATTCCTTTTCATTGAGATTTAAACCACTATAACCTGTATGCATTTTAGTGAAAGCATCTTCTATTTTTCTTTATTTTAAGGTTTTTTTCCGCATATTGCAAAAAATGCAACCATAGCTTAAACTCTGACTTCTGCTCAATTAAAAGTCGTGAATCATTTTTTTGTTTGACAATCATTGTGTTACCTTTTTGACTGTTGTAATTCTGAGGTTAAAATGTATGTGTGTGTGTGTGGGGGGGGTGCATTCACTTATAGACAAGGAAAATATGGAAAAGTCAGGAAACAGTGCAAATTTTGGCAAAAACCTGTAAAATTTCAAAGCATGACCTATTAAAATTATCCTAAGCCCAAACTAATAGATAATTCACTGTTTGTCATCAGTCTGGAATGCTCCATGTGTAATTTAATATAGGTGTGCTGAGGGCTAATGATGATTTCTGTTGATATGGCAGCTGTAAGTTATGTGTATAGCATAATGACGTAGTCTGGAATTTTACTGAAAAATTCTGGAAAACCTAGAAATATCGAGGAATTTTGTTTGAGAGATTGAGTGGCAATCCTATTTTGTGAAATTTAACCTTAATGTGATAATTCATTCATTATTCACAAAAACAATAAATTGAGTCTTTTAGTTTTTAATTCTTCATTCACAGATTAATATTACTTACTTTTTGGTGTTATTATTTGTTGTCTGCAAAAACAAAGCCATTTTGATCAGTAGCAGCTTTAGGCAAACCCAGTTTTTTAATCTGGGATTGTCAACAGCTAATGTTCAAACTGACCAAGATTGTTTGGATTTGTACTTGGCCCTTCTCTTTCCCGGCTTTTTACCTTTTTCTACCCTTCAAGAAAAAATCATTTGATCGATACTCCTTTTATCAAAGTACCACATGTATTCTATTTCTAAGAACATGAGTGTACTATTGAACATTTACAAAGGGATTGTAAATGAGTCTGGGTTTGTCACATCCAATATTCAACGTTTTTTAACATAATATTGAATGATTTATTTATTTTGTTTGTTTGTTATGGTGATAGTAATTATTGTGATTTATGCAAGCAGTATTATTCATAATGATGTGTACATCACTCTGTGATATATATGTCTAATATTCTCATCCAGTAAAAGCTTTCAGTTCATAGCATTTCTTTTATATACTGTTAAATTAAAATAAGAATGGTTGCTTTGATAAGTAGTTGAAATTCATAATTTATATCTACATGATGAATATTTTAAATCATCATTGATCTTGTGTTTTTTTTTGTTTTTTTTTTTTTTTTTTGTTTTTTCAAACTGTCATGTTATGCTGAATTATATAGCTTTTCTTTTAAAGAATCTTGCTAGAATATTGCATAATAGTGTGTCTAATAACTCTTTATATAAATTTATTTATTAAATAGATTAATATCTGGTATTGTAAATTATTTGCTATAATAATTCTCTGTTTTTTGTTTATTTTACTTTACCTTAACTTTAACATGTATTTCTAAAGTGAAAATGAGAAATACAGTTTTTAGAAAATATGAAACTCTAAGGTTAGATTCTTATTATTATTATTATTTTTCCAAAATTTTTATATTATGCTTTCATTTATTTATTAAAAATAACGAAATTAGCTATATCCTTCAAATTAAGCATTGATATTGCTGTGTACAAATATCAACAACCCTTCCAGAATTGATTTTCTCTGTGATAATCTGTGAAGAAATGTCATGTTTTTCAGTTGCTTAATTTTAAAAAATTATGAGTTTTAAGCAAATTAGCGTCATTCACATCAAACGTTAAAAAAATTTTAAGCCATTTGCAAGCTTTTTTTAAGCAACCTCTCTGTAGAATTTTGATGGAACACTTTATTTTTTTAGCTTTCACCTATTATCCTAAACCTTGATTTTATCTCAAATACTATATAATGCTGCCATCTGATGGCAAGTCAAGTCCCCAGTCTTTGAAAAGATCAGAAAAACACAGGGTTATCCCCACGTCTTCCTGTCCAGGCACATCGCCCGACAAGTTTTACTGACTGCCCAGCAGGAAAATCAGAATATCACTTTGAATGCTTTAATTTAATAGAATTGCACATTGCACGCCTGCCCGACAAAAATTTCTGAGGAGATCACTGGAGCATGTACATAATTTTGAGGGTAGAGACTGCTACTAGAGATGAGTTCGGGCTCATTTTTTGAAGCCCGAGCCCGAAGACTTTTAATCCGAGCCCGAGCAATATTATTTAAGTCGGAGCCCGAGCCCAAAATTTCAAATAAGATAAATAAAATTCAAAGAAGTAATTCTTTGATAGAATACAATAAATTCTGTTGTTTGTGCAAATTAAAGACAAATATAGTTGCCAATTTTTAATGCACTTTCTAAATCTTTATATCTATGTTTATGAAATATTGTCCACTCTCATGACTAACTAAGCAATATAAGCCGCCGTTCTGAAATACTCAAAGAGCTTCATGCACCTTCTAGGTGGCAGTGCTGCTATTTTTTTTTTTTAAGTACTTTTATTTTCCTCATGAATCACTTTTTAAAATCTGTTTCAAGGAGTATGTTCAATGAAAGAGAAATTCATCACGAGCCCGCCCGAGCCCAAATGCAATTGTGAATTACAGAGCCCGTCTCATCTCTAACTGCTACTGCAGCGTAAATATAAGTGCATGGTGCATTTCGTGAAGAATTAATTTTCCTGGGAGTTTAAAATTGTTGATTTGTTTCTAAAGTTATTCAAGAGTCCAGTAATGCTTATTGCTTTTTTAAGGAAACAGCCTTTTAAGACAATTTTTTTTTTAAATGTCTTTCAGCAGAAATACTTTAGTCCTTATAAAGAAATTTTTTCATGGTCAGATCTCTAAGTAGACTAGTGAAGTAGTTTTCTAGAGTGGCAAATTTTTTAATACAGTAGAATAGTTGTGCTTTTGTTCAGTTTTATATAGATGTCAAATTCGCAAATTCCTCTCCATAGGGCTGCAGATAGGACCACAAAATATCGCCTTTAAACAAGGATTGTCATTTGGTAAATTATCAGTAATATAAAAAATATATAAAGTACCAGTACCGGTAATATAAAAAAGTAGTGTTGAATTCTAGTCAATGTACTTAATTCCACCATAATAGTAATAAGTTAAAGAATTTATCATTTCTAAAACAAACAATATAAACATGAATTAGACGTCTGCTTTCTCCCTTTTTACTTGTTTCCTTTTATTTTCTCCCAGTTACCATCCAAAATCCTCTCGTGTCCCAGTCGCTAAAACCAAAATCTCTCTTAAGATAGAGAATCATTTCACTTTTTGGCCACTGAAGAGGCATGGGTATTTGAATGTCTGAAATAGACAAAGCTTGAAATCTACAGCAGCGTCTACTCGAGCAGTTCAAGAAATCATAAAATCACGTCAGAAAATTCAGAATATTTCATCATGAACTATGCTGTTAACCCTTTGAGGCGCAACCCTTTCCCAATGCTGAGAAAAGGGCAGCCGTTGCCATCGCTCAACTTAACTACCAGCAAGATGGCGGACGATCGAAACGTTTTCGTGCCAGCTGCGTCAAAAAAGGGTCTCTAGATCTGTGGCACGCGATGAACGTTTCAATTGTCCGCCATCTTGCTGGTAGTTAAGTCGAGCGATGGCAACGGCTGTCCTTTTCTCAGCATTGGGCAATCTATCCAGCTATTCTCGCATTCTTCCATTTTTCGGCAGACGTCAGTGCTGTTAAAAATAATTGTGACCATTTTTTTTTTATATGGGAAATGACGTGCTAAAAAGTAAAGGATTCTCGTGGACCTGTGTCACCCGCAACTGTTTTTATAGAAATCCAATCTATTCTTCGTGACTGGCAACAGTCAAAACGTCAGAGTTGGGTGTTCCCAGAGCGGGATCACTGCGCGTTAAAGGGTTAAAGTTATGAAATGATGTTTAGAAAAAAATTATTCAAGCAATATTTTGCAAACTATTTAAATGCTTCAACCACTTTTGAAATTTGTAGTGGTAGAAAGTATTCCTGAAAATAACTCCCTTTCAATAGATTTAGATTGTAAGAATATTACTTGCAAGATTTTTTAGATGTGTGTATCAACATTTTACTGTTATAAAAAATTTTATAGTGATTTTTTAAATATAATCTGCATAAATAATAAATTGTGGTATGTTGATTTTTTGTATTGTTATAATAAACAAGTGTTTTTCAAAAACAAGTTGTGCAATTTTAAAATTGGTGTCAGCCTATTTAATATTTCTTTTGCAAATTGTTATTATTACATCAAGTGTCTCAGGGGCGTAGCGAGAAAATTTTCATGGGGGGGTGGGATTACGAGTACTGCAACTCGCATATATGCATACATGTGTGTGATAAAGGAGTGAAGAATATACATTTTGTATGGCAAAAAATTTCTCATGGGGGGGCTATGCCCCTGAGTGTCATGTAAAATTTGATTTTAAATATCGTTTAGTCTTACACAATGATTTAACATAAAAGATAAATCTGGCCGAATGCATCAATTATTAGAGATGTAACGAATAGTGATTTGACCGAATAGCCGAATATCGAATATTCGGTCTATAGCTCAGGCGGAATATTAAATTTTTAAAAATTTCATTTTAACTGTAAATAAAATATAGCTTCCCAATTTTGTAATTAAATACTAAATAAAGACTAATTGAAATTCATTTTATATTATTTGTAGGTACTTAAAAACACACAATATATTAATCTGTAAAACCAAAAAAAAAAAAATCTTGGTCATGAAAAAATATCTTTTACAAAGTTAAACACTAATAGCATTATAATTATATTTTGAGATTTTCGTAATTTAATAAATATGCTATGGTAAATGTGATTAATATGGTAACTTCGTAATCACATCATGTTTTGGGCTTTACAGCCTCCGAGCAAAAACATATCTAGCAGTTTTTTCAAAATTATGTTTGTAATTGAGGATCTGAAAAAAATTCCTCCTACCCCCACCCAATAAAGAAATTAAAAAATCAAGTCAAGTAGTGTCACCAAGTAGAAAAAAGTCTGCATTTCTCTAATATTATTAAACCCATTAGATTACTTTCTATTCAGCTTAAAATTCAGTGACTTTTATTTTATTATATTAGATTACCATATTGTGAAGTATAACTAAGCAATATTATTTGTAAATGCATTAAAAAAATTTTTTTTTTTCTCTCTTTGTTCTGAAATTATTCAGCTGAATATGTAGAAATATTCGGCTACAACTATCCGGCCGAATACCTGTTCAGTATTCGGCTTACCGAATATTCGGCCAACTGAATATTCAACCTACCGAATATTCGGCAAAACAGCAGAATACCGAATAGTGGCCGAATATTCGTTACATCCCTATCAATTATGAAACACTTTTGTACACGATATTATTACTTGAAAGCTTAACGCAAGATTAAGTTGTTCATTCCCATTGTAGGTAAAGCCCTGCTGGGGTTCAGCATCTGTGAACAGTTCTAGTCTTTCCTGTAGACAACTGCTAATCAGGGTTGTTAAACCACACACACCCCCTTTTTTTTTTCCTCTGAAAGAACCAACCTATGGGGTTTTACCAGTTTTTTTTTTTTTTTTTTTTTTTCAAGAGAAAGGATAGGAGTTGAGAATATATATTTGAATAAATTTGCTAATTACTAAAATAATTAAAAAACTAATTAATTACAAATATCAATTAGAGATTTAAAAAATGGTTCAATTAATAATAATAATTAATTATAATTCTATCAATTGTACATGAAAATGTGTAAATCAATAATAATAACCATGGCTTGTTTTTAGATAAATTGATTATTAGTAAAAATTTTAACAACGAAATTATACACTAGTGCTGAATTAGAACTTTTAAACTTATGCATGTTATGGTTAAAAAATCCTTATTCATTATAATTCAAATGATAAAATATTTTCTCTAGTAAAAGTCATTCTGATTATTATTATTATTATTAGTGGGGAGGGGTAGTGGTGGTAAGGGTGCTTTATAAACTTTACAGGATATTAAGAGATACTAAAGTTGAAATTTAAAAAAAAACCTGTTGGGGTAATGTATAAGAATTATTTTTTGCAACCCTGTGGGCAAACTTCAGCTCTACACACTATGCAGGTCATGTGATATTATTAAACACATGTTATGCTCATACCCCCATTTTCGCTCATTCGAATTCATCGTTTGCATTATCATCAACAATTTCCGTCCATAGGCCATTGTGTACAAGAATTCTTTTCTGTAGCCCTGTAAAAAACTAAGTTCTATACACACGAAAATCAATACTAGTCATGCAAGGGTGGTTTATAATACAGTGGAACCTCACTGAGCGGCTACCCCACCGTACCGAGAATATTTGGCTGTTCTCAGGGGTTTTATTTACTATCATAAGATAATTGCTATAATGCTTTTAACCCATTAGCGCCCAACTTTTTTCAGCACATTCTCAAATTTATGTTGATGCTAGAAATGATAAATAAATTTTCGGCATTTGTGTGGTATTAAGAAAGTAAATTTTTTTCTAACAATGTAAATAAGACAGGGAAATATTCTCATTGAAACTTGTCATTGCTGAGTATTTTGTGGAAATCCATATTTATTATTCAAGAAGTTAAACTAAGAAAATAAACTAATGCTTAAATATTTGAGTGACTTACAAATTTCGCAACGGTCTAAAAATAGATCGCTGTGCTTTAATAGGTCCTTATTTAAAATGAAATTTAAAACTTGTCTAAAAAGAAACTAGTACTCTTTATTGAATGCTTTCTTACATTTTTTTGAAAAAAAAGGATACAATTTGTGTCTGTTTTAAGTTTTTACTTTTCTCTGGAACAACCATTTTGCCAAGTTCGTTTTTTATTTTAAAAAAGCAGAACTCATCCGTTTAACACAAAGAAATTTGAAGTCTTCTTATTCTTTCAAAAATCAAATCCCTTTTCTTTAATGACTTTCTTGATTTGCGTTCTTCCGCAGTTAACCCATTTATGCCTAGCGTCCCTTTTTTGGGACGGCATTTTCGCTATCATTCGAAAACGTTATTTATTTTTCCTAGCTTTTATTCGCGAGTATTGAACCTCAATTCCACAAAATATTTTAATATGGCCCAGTAGGATAATGACTTTTCAATTTTTATACATAATGATTTTAAATGAAATCATCCCTTGTTCAAAAAGTTGGCATAAGAAATTTATCAATTACTGCTGGTGTTAGCAAAAATCGAAGAAAGTCGCAAAAATATCCAGGCACGAATGGGTTAACCCATTTATGCCTAGCGTCCCTTTTTTGGGACGGCATTTTCGCTATTAGTCGAAAACGTTATTTATTTTTCCTAGCCTTTATTCACGAGTATTGAGCCTCAACTCTACAAAATATTTTAACATGACCAAGTAGGATGTTGATATTTCGATTTTTATGCATAATGATTTTAAAAGAAATCATCCCTTGTTCAAGAAGTTGACATCAGAAATTTATCTATTATTTCTGTTATCAGTAAAAATCGAAGAAAGTCGCAAAAATATCCAGGCACAAATGGGTTAAATAATTCAGCTAAATTTCTTTCCACTCACGCAGAACTTCAAAACGCTGCTCGAGATGTAGGAAAACGGGTTTCGACATCGTTGTGCAACTCAGATCACTGACCAACTCATAAAATGAAACTGGCGTGAACGTGGACAGCATTTTTGCTCCAATGGACTTCGCAAGTTATTCCTGTCTCTTATAGTCTAAGAGCCAGCGACCGCCAGACCTTCGTCATAGTATAAAAGCTGAAACTTTCTCTGCGCATACCCCCCCAACAGAGGTAGGAACCATCGGCCACTCTCAAGTTTGGAGGATCGTGGCTTTTGGCAGGTAACGGGTGGCAAAGGTGTATAAAATTGCCGATAATTTCGTCATTCCGACATAAAGCTTAATTTTTTGATAGGTTCTTCTTCGCAGTACTAGAAATCACTGGATCCCTTGCCAGACACTTTTCCATCGTGGCAAACCCCCGCCAGACAATCTCAAAGTCCTGGAAAACGGTTGTGTTCGTAAACTCCCGCGACGAAGTACGTCAAGCTGTCGCAAAGTACCAAACACATTTTATACTGCTACTTCTGAACTTTCTTACGCGCGAACTTTCTTGCAGCGCGCTCGTCATAGAATGACGTTTTTCAAGACTTTGAGGTTGTCTGGCGGGGGTTTGCCACGATGGAAAAGTGTCTGGCAAGGGATCCAGTGATTTCTAGTACTGCGAAGAAGAACCTATCAAAAAAATGAAGCTTTATGAAATGACCAAAATTTTCTGCCATTTTATACACCTTTCCCACCTGTTACCTGCCAAAGCCACATATCATCCAAACTTTAGAGTGGCCGATGGTTCCTACCTCTGTTGGGGGGTATGCGCAGAGAAAGTTTCAGCTTTTATACTATGACGAAGGTCTGGCGGTCGCTGGCTCTTGCTCTATTATATTCGACCATGAACCTGACCTTGAGTTTTTCCCCCTCAAAATTAAAAGCATGGAGTGATTAGAATCTCCCGAAAAATGAGATGGGCGATCCCACTCGGTGGCCGTTTAGAGGGGGTCGGGTGGCCGCTGATAGAGGTTATTTTAACAATAGGTCTGTGAGCCGAAAAATCCGTGCCATGAACAATTGGCCGCTCGGAAAGGTTTCACTGTACTGTCAATGTCAAGTTTTTCATTTTTCCACGTTTTACGCATGCACCAAGCATTTGCCGATAAGATAAGAATTGCTCGCTTTCTTCTCACTAACTATTTTGAATTTTTATGACCAGGGTCTCTACCACCATAGTATCGGAAAGCTTTCGCGAGCGAATATATCGAGCCTTCTCTTCTCATGACGTCACCATCCGAGAAATATCCGATATGCCCTACTACGATCCTATCGTGATAGTTTCACTGCCGTATTGACTATCGGAAATATTGCTGTTTTTACTCGACACGTTGGATGAAGGCGAAAACTTACATTCCGGTATCGGGGAGTACGAGATGGATGGGTTTTTATTGTGTGGATCGTGGAGTGTCAACTACTTCCACAAAAGGACCCCCTCTCCCTAGCACGTTGGGTCTGTCAAAAATGGGCTTCCACTCGTGATGGATGTCTCCGGAGTCTTCGAAAATTCTGAAGACGATGCCTTCGTTTAAGAAAAAGGGGAGAAGTCTAGTGTTTTGATGGGTGGATCGCTCTGAGTGTCGGATAGACCTCTAGCAAGCACAAAAATACTCGCTTGTTTTATTCGACACTCATCGTGGTAGCGCCAAAAGGAGAGTCGCGGCTATTTATCCGAAGTTTCTGACTATCCGAGAGCGAGAAATATCCGTCACGGATATTCTACGACACCATGGTGAGCGAAAATTCACAAGCGTTATCTACTTTTCCTACCTTCAGTTCCCAAGGGTTATTTCCACAAATTATTTTAACCCATTTGTGCCTGGATATTTTTGCGACTTTCTTCGATTTTTACTGATAACAGAAATAATAGATAAATTTCTGATGTCAACTTCTTGAACAAGGGATGATTTCTTTTAAAATCATTATGCATAAAAATTGAAATATCAACATACTACTTGTTCATGTTAAATATTTTGTAGAGTTGAGGCTCAATACTCATGAATTAAGGCTAGGAAAAATAAATAACGTTTTCGACTACTAGCGAAAATGCCGTCCCAAAAAAGGGACGCTAGGCATAAATGGGTTAATGGTACAAATTACACATGGAAAATCTTCACTTTTATACTTTTTTTTTTGGGGGGGGGGAATAAAGTTTTTTGTATAGTGTCCGAAACTTGTTTTATGCCTCACCATGGCACAGTGGTTACGTCACTGAAAATGGTAGACGGCCGAAGTGTGAAGGTCCCGGGTTCGGGCAGTGGCGGATTAATGCAAGTTTGTCGGGGGGGGGGGGGCGGTTAGTTAGAAGATTGACATTACCTCCATTTTATGGAAGTAAAATAGGATCTTTTACATTAATTTCTTTTGTCTCGGGGGTGGGCGGTTGCCCCCTCCGCCCCCCCCCTTTAATCCGCCCTTGGGTTCGGGTCTTATCGCGTGACTATCGACCTAACTGTTCGGAGTTTTCCGTAGTTTTTTCCCGAAACTAACGTAAATACGGGCCAGGACCCCTTAGAAAGACCCCCACGGAGCGCACCTCCCTTGTGTTGTCCTTCTGAAGTGGATTTATAAGCGGGTTTTTGGGTCAAGCACACAAATCTGAAATACATGTTACACGAACAAACTTACTTTATTAGTTCAGGCTTCAAAAACTGGAAACTATTGCAATAATCTGGGCGGAAACGGGTTAAGATGATTTTGAGTAAAATGTAGAGCTTGAGTATAGTCAGCGATTTACGTAATAACGTTTCAGAATGACGTAGCCCTTCAGTCGTGGGTCTCGTCACTTTGACGTTTTTCTCGAAAGTCAATAACGATACATGCAACAAGGCTAACATTTCTTTTCGAAGTTTACTCTTAACTTTCTGGCAGCACTGAAACTTAATTGACGATTTTCACTGTGTGCCAGGAAAGATGAGCGGCATCTTGAAATGTTAATGTACGTAGAATCTTTTTATTTTTTTTATCATCTTTAGGAATTTCTCGTACGTAAGTGAAAGCAAATGCATTATAATATCAATAAATTGTTTAATTCTCTTGTTATGTGCAGGACTTTCTTATGCTAGCTATTTAGTCACGATATTTGGCGCGTACGTTATTGTTACTTAACTCTTTCAGATCCGCGATTCCGAATTTAATCGTAATATTTAAAAAAAAAAAAATTACAATCAAAATACTTTTTTTTTTATGTAAGCGGAAAAAGCCTGTATATTTTACAAATGTTGATGTGTACAGATACATTTTACTTAAGTTGTGTAGACTATAAAGAGCATGGTTGTTAATTACATTTCATTTTAAAAGAACTCGGTTATGTTTCTTGTGAAAAGAATCCAGGTTAAAATCGAGGAAGCAGGGGGGTTTGATTCCCAAATTTTAGTCAATCCATTAATAGTTTCATGATGCAAATCAATGCGAATAAATTGCATTGATTCTGGCGATCAAATGAAGTTGAAAAAATTTTAGTGCAATATATTTCCCACCCCTCCCCCCGAAATTTAATTTTAGCGCTATATATACCGTCTCTGATTTTTTTTTTAACTAACTGCAGTTTTTTTTAACTGCCTTAAAACATATATGCCTAGAGGCATATATGTTTTAAGGCATTTTTATATTCAGATCAATAAAATAAAGGTATTTTGAACACGTATTTTTCCTCGTGTGTGGAGGTGCACGTAGGGTAAGGAGTCTTGTGTTATACTTTGTATGCAGGGACTGATTTCCAACTGGTCGTTTGGGGCAAGGGCCCCCAAATTATCCTTTAAATTTAAGAATTTCCTAATTTTAATTTAAAATAAGAGACAAAGAAACTATATGAAAAATAATAGTTACTCTCATGGGCGTTCATAAGAGGGCGAGGCAAGGTGGGGCACTTGCCCCCCCCCCTCCCAGAGTTTTGGTATATTGTCTTAAGATGTAAACAAAACTGCACCAAAAGCAAAATCAGAACTGAAATTGTTACAAGTGTAGTAGCTCCCCTCTAGATTTTTTTTTTTTAAGTTTGCTCCCCCCCCCCCAAATTTTTTCTATGGGCGCCAATGATTACTTAGAGGTAGTTTTCTTACTCTAAGGACCCGCATAAAAGCAGACAATGATAGGGTCTTTGTTGCCATGCGTTTTTAAAAGCTAGAAAATATTTCCATAATGGTCTCGTGTTTATTTTAAATGCATATTTTAGACAAATTGCATTTTTTTTTTTTTTTTTTTTTTTTTTTTTGTTACTGAAAAATGAGTGTAGCCCATTGGCTACAGTGTGCATTGCAGGGTTAAAAGTAAGTCCTTCTGCCTGAGTAATATGAGGCTTCCGTTAGATAAGGTGATCATATTTTCGAACGTAGAATCTAGGACATGTCCCAAAATCTGAAAATTGGCAACATTTTATAATTAGTGAAATAATTAACGGTAATCTAATTAAAAAACAACGCAATAATTAAAAATTGTCTTCAACTGCTTTATTTTTCGAGGACAAATTGCAAAAAAAAACACAGTAATTGGGGAATGTCCTCTAGAATTGGTGACGTATGGTCAATTTACCGCTAGGTCGAATTCGAGAGTACAACCTAACAGCATCACCCTTCTGGTGAATGATGAGCTTTCATTAACCCTTTGAGGCGCAACCCTCTCCCAATGCTGAAAAAAGGGCAGCCGTTGCCATCGCTCGACTTAACTACCAGCAAGAGGGCGGACGATCGAAACGTTCATCGCGTGCCACAGATCGACTCTTTTTGGACGATAGCTGTCTGTGTCGTCCGCCCTCTTGCTGGTAGTTAAGTCGATCGATGGCAACGGCTGCCCTTTTTCAGCATTGGGCAATCTATCCAGCTGTTCTCGCATTCTTCCATTTTTCAGGAAATGTCAGTGCTGTTAAAAAGGATCGTGACCATTTTTTTAAGGGAAATGACGGGCTAAAAAGTAAAGGATTCTCGTGGAGTTATGTCACCCGCAACTATTTTGATAGAAATCCAATCTATTCTTCGTGACTGGCAACAGTCAAAACGTCAGAGTTTGGTGTTCCCAGAGCGGGAACACTACGCGTTAAAGGGTTAAAGGTTGCAAGTAGCAGCAGTAGCAGTGGCTTACCCAGGATATGGGGCTGTTAGGGCACGTGCCATGGGCGGCACTCTAAAAGGGGACGCAGATTTCCCGCTGCGAGATGGTCACAGTGAAAAGAAGCATTTAACCTGTTCGCTCCCATCGCTGTAAGGACGCTACGTCAGCGATTTTCCCTTCTGCACCCACCTTCGCGCTTTGAATGCGGCCTAGCCCATTCGCTGCCGTCCAAATGCTGGCCGTAACTGAGCCATTCAAAGACTCGTGGCGAGAGGCAACGATGGATGTAGAATGGAGAATCGTTCCCACTCCATTCTGCATCGACCTCGAGACGATGCATGCGAACAGGTTTAAATCAGAGAGACACTATTTATTTTGAATCACTGTCTTGAGAACCTAAATCTTTTACAATGTTTTTATTTGCATAATGAACTCTCATGCAAAAAACCTATATATAATTAAGGTGAAAATACGTCCCCAATTTTTGGGGTACAGTCCCCAATTTCTGCATTTTTTTTTTTTTTTGCAATTTGTCCCCAAAATGTAAAAAAGCAATTGGGGACAATTTTTAATTATTACATTGCTTTTAATTAAATTACTGTTAATTATTCATTAATTATAAAATGCCCTCAATTTTGTTTCAAATTTAGGGACGTGTCCTCAATTTTACGTTCAAAAACTTGCGGTGCCTTTATTGTAGAATACTCGAAATCCACCGATCCGAAATCAACAAGGCTCTAAAATCCGCACTCTGTTAAATGTGACCAATGAAATCTGCCCTGACAGCTGCAAGTTCATGAAAACTGCAGTAAAACCACAGAGTAAGAGTGAATAAACAATTCCCACTTGGAGAAAAAAAGTTTTTTAGAATTTGTGAATAATGGCAACATTGATAATCTTCGGACGACTGACACAGTGACATAATTGACATTGAATGACAGACTGTGACACAGTAGCAACTGTGGGGATGATCAAAACACTGGTAAAACAACATTCAATGAAGGTTTGGCATTGAGAGAGAATTATCTGAGATTTGCAGAGCAACAAAGCTGTGTTACATAACAGGAAATAATGACAGAATAAAATAAAAACTAGTTAGAACACTATGTCTTAATACTGAGCACAGGTTTAGAAAATTGAAATAAGTTGTATGTAATCTAATAATTTTGTATGTTGTATTATTCCTTTGCATTTTTAGATCATGATTATGATTAATGATTTTGCTTCCCTTGCTGTTTACTGTATTTTTAGCACTAGGGTGCTATTTCGCTCAGTACGAGAATTTAGTCTATGGAATTTTGTCTGCGCGATCTTGTCGACAAGTTTTGCAGATATGGTGAAGATCTTTTCAAATGCGTTTGCCAGATAACGTGGAGTAGGGGGTCGTTGATAAAATGGTGAAAGTCGCACAAGGTTTGCAATTTTTGATAACTGATCGCTAAATTGGGTGCCAAAACACGACAGTTTATCATAAATATACTTAGTATATTACTTAGTATAGTTAGAAAACGCCTGTCCAATATCGTAAAATAGCTTTAGTAGGCGATTTTAATATAGATTTCAATTCTTAAGGAGTGTTTCATAGAACATAGAAGACAAATACAGCACACTCATAGATTACGATACTTTCCAAATGGTATTAATGAAGGTGAAGTATAGATTGACTATGCCTCGCGAAAATTGTTAAACAGTTTTGGTAGACGATTTTAATAAATTTCTGTTCCGAAGAAGTGTTTTATGGAACAAGGAATTAAAACACGGTACACTCATAGATTATGATGCCCAAGATAGCTTTTGATTCCAAAGATGTGTTTTATGGTACAAGAAAGAGTGGATTCCTATTTTAACGCCCCCACTCTCGCCAACCTTAAAAAATCGCCGCACTTTGGCGAGCTTTGCAGTCATGGGTCTCTGACAGGCCCGGACTGGCCAGGTCGGCTGGTCGGAGATCGCCGAGGCCCCCCGGCCCCAAGGGGGCCCTGGTGAGGCATTCAAAAGTGGATATACAACTTTATAATAAGAGTAATTTGATTATTTATTTTCCAGCAACTTAACGTAGTAACGCAGCGGAGGATCCCAGAAACCCCGCGAAGCAAGATGGCACCCGAAAAGTCTGGGCCCCCCAAATCTCTAAAATAGTTAAATGAGATTTTTAGGCGCGTAAGCCTAATTTTCAAACATTACATATTCTAATACTGTATTCCCTCTAAATTCCTCAGTAAGAGGCAGGGCCTGATTTCCGGGAGGGCATTCGGGGCAAGTGCCCGGGCACCCAAATTGTTCTTTAAAAATTTGTAAATTGTGAAAAAGTTTTCGAAAGAGGGGGCCCTCAATGAAGCTTTTGCCCAGGACTCCCAAATCGACAAATCGGCTCCTGAAGAGGCCACCTTAAATCTCTAGCCGAGGGCCCCCAAGACAGCCAGTCCGGGCCTGGTCTTCGAGTTATGCACTAGTTTCAACACTCCCGAAAGAACTAAATGAAAACTAAAGTGAACAAATGAGCTATAAACGCACCAGTTAAGGAATTTGAAGACAATTATTAAAACTACGTTAATTGGCAACCCAAATTAAATAAAAGTGTAACGGAAGGCTGCACTTACATGTTGTTCCAAATCGCCATTTTAATTCTAAATTACGATTGCCACATAAATACAAAAAATCGTCATGGTAACTGCATAAGTTTAACGATAGCCACCTTGGCGAGAGTCGGGACATTGAGGTAGGAAATCTCAATCCAAGAAAGACAAACACGGCACACTCATGGATAATGATGCACATTCGAAACAATATTTAAAACTGTGAAGTATAGTGGGAATATACTTGGCGAAGATTGTAAAATAGTTTTAGTAGGCGATTTTAAGACGGATTTCGATTCCAAAGATGGGTTGTATGAAACAAGGAAGAAAAATACGGCACACTCATGGATAATGATACTTTCCAACTTAATGGAATAAGGAAGAAAAATAGGGACGACGAATTAAATTATGATACACTTTTAATGTATAGCACTTTAGTGCATATTTAAAACCTGAAAGTATTTCGGATTTTCTTCATTTTTTTCTATTACTATTTTCTGGATGAGAATAGGGACCTATTATGATGCAAAATTCTAAATTGCACGAGGTTTTTAATTCAATAGGGAGGTGCAGAGGCACTTTTCGGGTTGCAAGAGATGTAAGCTTGTGTGCAGGTTCGGGTTGGCTTAAAAACTAGAGACGAGACGGGCTCGGGTTCTGTAATTCACGATTGTGTTCGGGCACGGGCTCGAAGAAATTCCTCCTTTATTGAACATACTCCTTGTAAACAGATATTAAAAAGGTGATGCATGGGAGAAATAAACTAACGACTATCATTTGATAAACTTGAATAAAAAGAATTAGAAAGCGCATAAAGAATTTGCTATTATATTGGTCTTTAACCCTTTGAGGGGCAACCCTATCCCAATGCTGAAAAAAGGGCAGCCGTTGCCATCGCTCGACTTAACGACCAGCAAGATGGCGGACGATCCAAACGTTCATCGGACAATCGATCCAGCTGTTTTCGCATTCTTCCATTTTCTAGCAAATGCCAGTGCTGTTAAAAATAAGTGACCACTTTTTTTTTTTTTTTACGGGAAAGGACGTGCTAAAAAGTAAAGGATTCTGGTGGAGCTAGGTCACCCGCCACTATTTTTATAGAAATCCAATCTATTCTTCGTGACTGGCAACAGTCCAAACGTCAGAATTTGATGAACCCAGAGCGGGAACACTGCGCGTTAAAGGGTTAATTTTCACAAACGGCAAAATTTATGCTAGTCTATCAATGAAATAATAGACTTTTATTTACTTAAAATTAGCCGAAATTTCGGGCTCATGTCCGACTTAAATGATATCGCTCGGGCTAGAGTGGGCTCGAATTAAAAGCCCTCGGGCTTTAAAAAATGAGTTCGAAACTCATCTGTATTACCTACACGCTTGCAGATGCACCCCGCTTGCGTATTCTCTTTGCGCCTTCAATGGAGTTTCATGTATGAAATTTCATGTGTGTAATATTCAAAGCACCGCGTGGGGAATTCTTTGGCTGGGTGCAGAGATCCAAGACCTGGAATTTCATGAACTGAACAGATCTCCAGGGCGCCCACGCCATGCGAGTCTGTGCGCTATAAATTAGGTACTCTGTCTAGTAATTTGACCACCTTCCATCGGCCTCCGTATAAGTACATTTAGGAAAGGAAGGCTCATCCTGTTAATGCAAAGAGGTTCAGTATGCTATAAAAATGCCAGTGCACTGATGGTTTAGGAAGGTTCCAAATAATTCCCTTGTTAAAATTAATTTTAATATATCGTATTCCAAAAAAAATGTGCCAAAGGAGTACTTTTATCGAAGAAAAATATACCCTCAATAAAAAAGGAACGTATTTCAGAGTTTTTGCGTCCCTCAATCTTCCGACTTTTAGAGCTGGAGGTAGGAAAAGTACACGCTTAAATCTGTTGAGTAAAATAATAATCAAACGGAGTATATTTTTACTCAATTATTGACTTCAAACAGCCATTCTCCCGATTGAGTAAAATTTGCTCAATTAATCGACAAATATCAATGGAGCGAAAAATTCTCAATTTTTGAGCATTATACAACAGCTCCATTTAGGCTAAATAATAATCAAAAATGAAGAGTGTCTGTCCGTTTTTGATTAATATAACTGTACTCAATTATGATTATTATTTAAGCTATAGAATGAGCGTTTTTGCAAAATCAGCCCTTTTTTAATTAACATATCTATACTCAATTAAGATTATTATTTTAAGCTAGAAAAAGAGTGTTTTATTAAAATTTGCTGTTTTTGATTAATATATTGAATGATTCGTTTTCTTCATTTTTTATTATCAGAGCTGCAATCTATGATTATAAGCCCGAGAAAATAAATTTTAAATCAAGGCAAATACATTACATACATCTTAATACACTATAAAAAAGTATTTTTTTAATAAATAGAATATAATTTCACTATAGTCTCTCGTTATAAAACGAATTCACAGTACAGTCAGAATACAGAAATGCAATCATGGTTAAAACAGCTGTGAGATTTAATTAAAGAAGCAACCCAATTTATTGACATGAAAAAGGTAAAATACTACTTACTCACTTAGGGTGGAGATATCCTAACTTCATTTGTTTTACAACAGCTTTTTATAATCCAATCGTAAGAAACTATGTCATTAAAGCGAAATCTTTACCTAAAGCATCTCCTCCATATCTAGGCTGAATTTATTTCACAACTCTGAATATGAAAAAGATGCATTTGGTATTCGAATATAACATAAAATTATCAACAGCGAATACACACACAACTATGCCCGACTATGAACCGTTAGCCGTTGAACAGCGTGGGTCACGTGACAGAAATAGGATATATGGGTCGTGGGGGAGAAGAGACAGACAGAATACTCAAGTAGACAAGATTTTTGCGGAAAATGAGTTAAATAGAATATAGCGGATGGGGAGTTCTGGGGCGAATTGAGGCATTCACAAATTGTCTTGAATGAGTATTTTTTGGCGTAAAAGGATTTAAATCGGCCGATAAGAAATTTAATCAATAGATTTAAGCGTGTAACGCAAAAGGAAATCAAATTCTGAAATGAGATGCAAAATTGGCTGGGTGATTTGACATGCTCTACTTCTCCTTCAGTTTTAAAGTCTCTGTCTGCTTGTTAACATTGCAGCGTAGCGTAATCTATATTTCACAGAATCGGTAATACACAAATAATATTTTATTTTCAACTTGCGCGTTTCGCTTATTTCTAAAAGAGTGAACGATCTTTTCACTTTAGCTCATAAAGACGTAATGACAAATTTTTGGTAGAACAGTGGGTCTTTGCTTCGAATTCGAAACAAAAAGCGTTAAATTTAAAAATTACAATTTTATTGTCACTTTCAATTTTTTCTTGTTTTTTACAGCATCTGTCAGGCCAGCTGGAATGCTATCAGGGGTTGAAATTTTCTTTTCAACTCTGATGGCATTCTTGCTAGCTCTCACTTTAAAGAAGAATCGCTGATGAATTTGGTGTTCCAGTGAAGGTGAATTCCTGTTCTTCTCCGGGGAGGGTGGATTCAAAATGGAGGCTGTGGATTCAAAATTTACAACAGCTGAAATTCCAGGAGAGGTGCTTCTTTAGATCGGGATGCAAGTTTTAAGATAGGATCATTCTGTTCAAGCTTGACTTCAGATGGAAGACAGCTGAAGTATGTCGGCAACAGACATTTTCTGGTGAGTAAATGGAGTTGCAAGGCACTTAATGCTTATCGGATGAGCTTTTGCGTAGTCTGCACCAGAAGGTATGGAGATGCGCGTGGACTTTGTCTATATACGGGCCGCGCATCCGGGAGCCGTCACCGATGACACCTTCCGGTTTTTTCTCAGACTTCCATTCAAGATGGAGGAGGAGGAATGGCTGGAATCGAAAGAAGGCTTAGAGGCGAAGTGGTTTTCTGCATGGAGAATCTCCCAGTCCGGACTTGGAGGAAGGAGCTTGAGGGCACTCAACTGAGGACTTGTTCGGGATAATAATGGCCATCCAGTGGAGTTGGTTGAGATACATTCCAAGGCAAGTCTTCGTCACTGAGGAAGGAGAGAGTGAAGATGGCGACCAAGTAGTTCAAAGTCTCTGAAGCACTTATCCGATTTTCAATGGCAAGTCTCAAAGGCTTAACTTTGAAACTAAGTACTACAGAGACTTAGGTCTATTCAGTCGCCATATTCATTCACTCTCTCCTTCTGCAGTGACGAAGACTTGCCTTGGAATATATCTCAACCAATTCCTCTGGATGGCCATTATTATCCCGAACAAGTCCTGAGTTGAGTGTCCTCAAGCACCTTCCTCCAAGTACTTCTTCCGATTAGTCATTCCTCCTCTTCCATCTTGAATGGCAGTCTGAGAAGAAACCGGAAGGCGTCATCGGTGACGTCCTCCAGATGCGCGGCCAGTATATAGACTAAGTCCACGCGCATCTCCATACCGTCTGGTGCAGACCATGCCAGCATTTCCAATAAATCTGTCCGAGTGCAGGGTTACCAAACTTTTTCGTTAGTTGCCACAATTCACCCACAAAGCATTGAATTTTGTTCTAGGAAAGCTGGGACACTCCTGGCGGCTGCAAGAGAGAGATAAGGGACAAAGCAAACATTGGAGGCTCAATAAACAAAGTAAACTTACCGAGACAGCGAGGAAAGGATATTCATGCGGACAAAGTGGTCCAATGTCTTCAGTGGGTCTTGAATCTTCTACACCAGCATTCCCTATTTCCAGCAAATGAGCTCTCAGGAAGAGAAGTGAATACTCACTCACTGTTCACTAAGAGCACACCAGCTAGAACGGTCACCGCTCGGCATGAACTTTCAATTTTAACAGGAATCTGTAAAGGTATCAGTCAGACAAGGAACAATTGGAACTCGCCCTACTTTGCTTCCAGCTGCACGCACAGTTTTTTGGCTCGAAATGTGCATATTTTTTTAGTTGTCTGTTCCTTTATCCCGAGAATGTTCCATTTTTTAGTGAAAATTTGTGCCCTTTACTCACGAACATTTACTTTTTGTTACGCTTGCGTGCCTGCTTACTGAGATTTTTTTTTATTTGAAAAAGGCTTACTTGCGTGCATTGTGTTATCAAATATAGTTAAAAACTGTCAATAACATGAATATATGCATTTTTTACCCCTCTCAAAATAAGCAAATTCCTGTAAAATGGCACTTTTCTCAAAATTGATCTTGGATGCACTGCTGGACTTGCTTATTCTGAAAACTTTCTTTTGATGTTGGAAACCTACTTGAGCGAATGAGCTGCTCTGGTAACTATATCTTGTTTGAAAAATTCCAGAAATTGAAGTTTTGAGCGCAGACAAGTCACGACAATTTATTACTTTAAATAAGTAAAAAATAATTTAACTGCATTCATTCATAGCAAAGGTTTCTTCCCTAAATAAAATCCATCAGCTTATTTTACCTAAGTTCCATAACTTGGGCGGACGCGAAATGAAAAATATTCGTGTCTCGCAAAATCCCTATACACCAATTATAAAAACTGTCATGTCTAGCATAAAACTTGTAACTCTCTCGTCTCGTCCCGCATAAAACCTGTAAATCTCGTGCCTCATCCTGCATAAAATCTAATTCTCATGCCTTGTCTCTTATAAAAGCTGCAATCGCTTAACCCTTCAACCCCTTGCCGGTTCAATTATTTTCGAGTTGGAGGGTCAAAAAATGTCAACACGCTATATAACCACTTTTAAAACATAACACTATTCTCATATAAGATTTCTTAAATCGTTATAGTGCTATCATCTAATGGTCAGAATAGTAAATAAAAGCGTTTGAAAGCAAAACGAAATAATTCTGGAAAGATTATGTGAAAAATAAAAAATAAATTCCTACTGCCCGAGCTAGACTCGGGATAATCCAGAATGGAATGATCCGGTAAGGGGTTAAAGCGCGGTGTCCTCGCCTTGAGGACACAAAACTCTGACGTTTTGACTGTTGTCAGTCACGAAGAATCAATTTGATTTCTATGAAAAATGCTTGAGGGTGACACAGTTACACGAGAATCCTTTACGTTTTACGTTTCATCATTTCCAAGTTTGGAAATGTTCAAGTCCAAAGTTTGGGACAAGCTTTCAAGTTTGAAGAAAAGATTGAGACGTAGGAAATCGAACAGCATATCTAAAATTATAAAAGACAGTAAAAAGGTTTGAAAATGAAGAATTAAAGGGGGGGGGGAATTATTGCATTCTACGGTATATAATCTAAGGCGACCCTATTTCTGAACAGTATTTTGGGAACAAATCGGGCATTATCCTCGAATCCCAGGAAAACTTGGGGACACTAGAAAATATTTTTCGGGACTTATTCGAGGACACAACGTATTACCATGTACACGCTCTAAAAAATGCATTCGAGTAAAGGATAAATTTCCTATTTTAGATTTGCGAATAATAATTGAGTTATTGAGAAACGTAAAACTTGATGGAAATATGGAAAGTCATATTTATACATAGCCTAATTCATGTTCTATGATAAATAATTTTAAATATACGAAACCAACTTAGAAATTTATCTCTTACTCGAATACTTTTTTTGGAAGGTGTATACCAGTATATCACTGACCTTTAAATCATGACTGACTTTGATAGTTAAAAATGAACTCTAATAGCTTTTTATATCAATTGTGTATCCTTATTTCCAATAAATTAATAGAAGTATTTCATTTATAAATATTTATTCAAACCAGAAATAGGAAAGGAACATGTTGAAATGTTGCAATTTATTCAAAATTGAACTCTTGGCATAGTATTTGTATTTTTCAGAAGAAATTGCTCTTTTCCATTGGCTCGTTTTGTGATCATTTTTCATGAAACTTTGTACACCCTCTCAAAAAAAGTGTTTTAGTGCAAAAGAAATTGTGTACGTCAGTTTCATATTTAAAGCACGATTCTTCATGAAAAGTGGTTTAATCATTAACAAAACTGAAATGGGAAATTTGGCTCATAGTCGAATACTTTATTGAATGTCTGTAGACGCTACACGCACAATGACAACGAATGCTGTCAGAAATCGAATTCAATTGTTTCTCTGAGTAGCATCACCAGTAGTCTCTCATCCAGCAATGTTAACCCTTTAACGTGCAGTGTTCCCGCTCTGGGAACACCAAACTCTGTCGTTTCGACTGTTGCCAGTCACGAAGAATAGGTTGGATTTCTATAAAAATAGTTGCGGATGACATAGCTCGAGAATCCTTAAGCTGTCGTCAAAAAAAGGGTCTCTAGATCTGTGGCACGCGATGAACGTTTCGATCGTCCGCCCTCTTGCTGGTCGTAAAGTCGAGCGATGGCAACGGCTGCCCTTTTTTCAGCATTGGGAAAGGGTTGCGCATCAAAGGGTTAAAGAACAATTTCTGCGTGAACAAGCTTGAGCTTTATCTGTAAACCTTTTTCTGGCTCTGTCCTGTTTCAATGCTGGGATATTCTTACCAATATCTATAGCCACAGTGCTGGTTTTCTCTGAAAATTTCAGCGATCTTCAATTTCCGAATAAATGAGACCAACTGTATACGTCACAGAAAGTTTCTTTTGTAAGAATTCATGAGTGACCGACGGAAGAGCCATCAAAACGTCTCATAAGCCAAGGTGAATAACATCTTCAAATTTCAGCCTTTTTCAGCCGGCAGTTTCAAAGAACGATTTCAACCTCATACACTACAAGTCATTCAACTTGTGTTCAGGCTCTGATTTTCCACTAGGGCCCCCAAATGTTTGGGGCCGCCTCAACAAACAAAAAAAAAAATCCCAATTCAATTTTTATTAATTTTATCTTTTTTTAACAGCACATTTTTATGTGTACTTTCAAGTTTTTTCAAACAATATTTTTAACAAGGTGCGAATCTGCTCAATCACTGGATAATATTTAGAACCACGGATTGAAAAAAGTTGTAAATTCTTGGTTATTTTATGTACAGCTTGAATTTGTTTGTTAAATTCATCATGAAAAATAATAGACGACTGCCATTTTGGGGGAAGGGAGAAGCGCAGACTTTAAATGCCATTTCCAATTTCCATCCTTTCAATGAAGAGCGAGCTGTAATAAGGGTTTATGTACTTATCGCATTGTGCTTGAAGCAGATGAATGTCGCTATGTTCTACAGAGCGTCCCATCTTTAGAAATCTTTTGGGACATACTATTTAATCCTTTGAGGCACAACCCTTTCCCAATGCTGAAAAAAGGGCAGCCGTTGCCATCGCTCGACCTAACGACCAGCAAGAGGGCGGACGATCCAAACGTTCATCGCGTGCCACAGATCGCGTGCCAATCAAATCTAGAGACCCTTCTTTGACGGCAGCTGGCTGTGTGACGCACAGCCAGCTGTCGTCAAAAATGCGTCTCTAGATCTGTGGCACGCGATGACAGTTTGGATCGTCCGCCCTCTTGCTGGTAGTTAAGTAGAGCGACGGCAGCGACTGCCCTTTTTACAGCATTGTTCAATCTATCCAGCTCTTCTCGCATTCTTCCATTTTTCAGCAGATATCAGTGCTGTTAAAAATAATCGTGACATTTTTTTGACGGGAAAGGACGTGCTAAACAGTAAAGGATTCTCGAGGAGCTACGTCACCTGCTACTATTTTTATAGAAATCAAATCTATTCTTCGTGACGGTCAAAACAGTCGCAACAGTCAAAACGTCAGAGTTTGGTGTTCGCAGAGCTGGAACACTGTGCGTTAAAGGGTTAAGGATTGGAGCAGAGGGGGGGGGCGAAATTTCGATTTTTGGTAACAAAATATTAATGAGGGTGTATTAAAAAAAAAAATCCTCCTTTCCCTTCCATTTGAACTCCCCCCCCCCCTTTAAATTTATTTCTGTATACGTCCGTAGGTAAAGGAGGATGAATTCTAACGAAGGAGAATTAACTTTCATCGTAAGTGTTCAAAAGCAGGCCCTGATTTTCCATTAGGCCTAGTAGACCCGGGCCTAAGGCACCAAATGTTGGGGGCCTCACAAGCAAAATCCCTATTCAATTTTTCTTAATTTTATCTATTATTAATAGCAGATTTTTATATGCATTTTCAAATTTTTCAAACAATATTTAAACAAGCTGTCAATCTGCTCGGCGACTGGATAGCATTTATAACCAGGGATTTAAAAAAGTTGTAAATTCTTAGGTATTTTATGTACAGATTACATAAAATATCTAAATTATGATAAATTTGTTATAAATTTCATGAAATTATTAAAATCATTGAAATTATTATAAATTTCATGATAAATTTTTTTATTAAATTCATCATGAAAAATAATAGACGACTGCCATTTTTCATTTTTTTTTTGGGGGGGGGCACAGACTTCTGACAGCAGGGCAGTCAGACTGTAATTTACCTTTGGAAATTTCACGCTGCCTACATCAGTGTTAGTGGGGCCCCATACCGAGTTGTGCCTATAGTCAAGAATTTTCTGAATCGGGCACTGTTCAAAAGGGCATTCTAGTAAATTTACGGATGATTATCTCGAATTTTCTAAATCGTTCCTTAACATGTTCAATCAATTCAGCTGTAGGCGTAATTTATTAGGGGCAAGGGAGATAGGGAGGAGCAATTGACCTCCCCAATCTCCCCCACAAAAAATAAATAAAAATTCAAGAAAAGCGAGATATCTATTTGAAAATATTTTCTACAATATAACAAACCTTTGCCCCCCCCCCCTCCAAAGCTTCAAGCAAATTTAAGTCAGCTCCTCATTCATCTTGTTCCGGAATGCTTTGTTATTCCTGGGTTCATCGTTCTAAAGTTCAGTTGGTGTAGAAAGTTCTAGAAAAGAGTCCACTTGTCAGGATGGAATGCAAACTTTATTGCTTCTAGAACTCAGTCGAACAATCAGCTGAAACAAAATTCACAGGCACTAACTGCCAGTAGCTCGCTTATAACAGCCCACTCAGATCAGAGGCTTTCACAAATGTTGTATTTCTCACACACAAAATAAAGCACTTCTACAGGCAAAAATTCAGTGGAAATATGCGAGGGATAACACTAACAATTCCTCAAAACTCAGCTATGGAGGATTTACACGCAGCACTTGGAAACAAAGCATCGAAAACGCACGCGGAAATATCGTTTCTATCACTCAGTTCACAGAGAAGAGCAGGCAACTCATCGGACTCTCGATCCACACTGAACATAGCTCACTCCACACTGAATTGGGGCTTCTGAGATGCTTGTATTTATAGGCGATGCAGAAGCTACAAGAAGCTTCCAGAAGAGTCCATTTCTCGAAGATTCCGCATAAGGCGGGAATTTTGATTACGCCATTGAGGAGAAATGTTAGGGTATTATGTAATATTATTCCTGAGAAAGCAACTTTACAGGCCCCCCATTGGGAAAATCGCGCCAAATGACCAAAATGTCGGCAAGCTTGGCAACTTTTGGAGAAATATCGCCAAAAATAAGTCCCCAAAAGTGAAGTTACCCAAGACCTAGGACCAATATTTCTAGAAACTGCATACAAATAAATGGGGAAACCGAAACCTCCGTATCTTCGGTTCTCGCTGACTGATTTTCATGCAACAAAAAATCAAATTTTAACTATTTGAAGCGTAGAATACGAATTTTGCACTATTTTAAACCCCAGAGCAGCGGGTTGCCCCGAAAATCGTTACAATATGTATATTATTTATTACCCTTAAACCACGATTTATGCTTTCAACAACAACAACAAAATTAGTAATTAAGAAATAGTTTTTTTCAAACTTCGTTAAAAATATTCACACTACGCTTTTGGTGAAAATTTGTGAGAACTGCTGCAACAGAGAACGTGTAACTTATGGGAGTACCAAACCCATGAAATATTTCAATGTTCTTAATAACCTATACTTAATAAGGTCCTTACAAATCCATGACAACATTCTTCGAGGGTTCGATGACATCATTAGACAAAACAATACCTTCTACAAATTAATTTCAGTCCATACCACTGGCTAAGTGATTCATTCCACCAAAATGTTTAAAACAGACAAAAAGCAACTGAAAATGGCAGAATAACAATAGAAAGTATATAAAAGTTTTGCCGCTATATACCTTTCGCTACTACATACCTTCGAATACGAAAGCTTGAAACACAAACAAAACTTACCTGATACCAACAACTCATGAAGATACACAACCAAAGTAACATGTTGCTCAATCTCCTTGCTCATCAAGCCATAAATCACAAAACAAGCATCCGTTAGTAAATGCTCAATCAGTGGCACTCGTGCTACAAGTTTTAGTTATGAGCATTCGTAAACTCTCAGTTTTTAATGATAGTGATCCACTAATCAGACTTGTTCCAGTTTTTGCACCAAAACTGGTGGCACTAGTTGATTTTTACGAAAGCGAGAAAAGGTGGAAAGGAAGATTAAATATTTGCATGATTTCGCTCTTGCACTAGGGAATCGATCAGGACTATCTGTGAGCTTACTAAGGTGGCATTCGTAAAAGCCAAACGTGTTTCCATCTAAGGTGTTCGTAAAGGAAACTAAGTGCATTCAGTTTATAAACTAGAACGTTCGTATACAAAACTGAGTGCGATTAGTTTCAAACGAGGTAAACAGTTCACGTGGATCCGGTTCATTCAGTTGTTGAGAAGATATATACTTGCTGCGCGTTGTTGCTATTTTCAAATGGCGTCCGTTGTTGTGGAAAAGTACGTTATTATGAAAAGTATTTTACGTTTGCTGAAGCTGCAAATATTATTTTTTCGAGGAGGAAATTCATGCATGCATTAGAAACTGCTACGAAGGTACATAATTTTTCAAAGGTAATCATTTTATTGTATTTTTCATTTTAGTCAATTCAAAAATGCATGTTTAGTGTTGAGACTGAAGTTGATTTAAACCGTTATGAGCGAAATTTGAGCTTCTCTTGCTAAATACTTTTGAAAAAATGAAGTTAAAATTTCTAAATTTCGATCTGTGCACTTTTTCTTTTAAAAATCCTGTTGTTTTTACATTGAGTATGTACTAAAATCTCTCCTCAGCAAAAATAACGAATCACGAATTCTAAACAAACATATCTCCTAGGCAACGAAACTAAATAAACTGAAGTTGTTCGTAAACTCAAAAGAAATTGATAGCACTAAACACTCGCATTCCAGTTTTCTTACGAAAACTTGTGCAATGAGTTTGTCGTTTACGACTGCACCCTCTCATTGAGAATCGATGAGCGTTCGAAAAATTTGTACTTGTTAAACTCGTGTGTTTAGTTTTGAAACCACGGCTAGCGAGTTGCAAATTCAAAAAGCAGGAGACTGCATGCATGATGTAATGGGCGCATTCGGAAACACTAAACAAGGTCACTCGCTAAGTTAGTTTTACTCATAAGCGTTCTTAAACTCTCAGCTTGTAAACCCTCACTGGTCTATCATCGTACACTCAAGTCATCTGAGAGTACGTAGTTGAAAATCTAAAGTAACTGAGACAGGAGTTGTTACTGTTATCATCTCAGTTGTTGCCTCACCGGAGTTACGATTGTCATTCAGTTGTTGCCTCACCATGGCACAGTGGTTATGTCACGGGAAATGGGTGCCTCACCATGGCACAGTGGTTATACCATTGAAAATAGTAGACGGCCGAGATGTGAAGGTCTCGGGTTCGGGTCCCATCGCGTGGCTGTCGATCTAACGGTCTGGAGATTTGGTAGGTTTTCTCCAGATGTAACGTGAATACGCGTTAGAACCCCTTAGAAAGTCCTTCTATTAAGGCACCCCCCATCCTAGGCAGATACCCTGCGTGAGGGTTTGCCTTAAAACACAACACATAAACGTCACTGGAAATGGTAGACGGCGAAGTGTTAAGGTACCGGGTTCGGGTCCCATCGAGCGTCCGTCGATCTAACCGTTCGGAATTTTCCTTGGTTTTCTCCAAAATTCAGAGTAAATACGGGTTGGGACCTCTTAGAAAGACCCCCACGGAGGGCTCCTCCTTGTGTTGTCGTTCTGACGAGGATTTATAAGCGGCCTTCCAGCCAAGCACACAAATCTGATATACATGTTCTGATATCTGATATACAAATCTGATACAACAACAATAACCCCAGCAAACACACACAGGTTCTCTGAACGTCTATTAACGTTCAGAAAACGTTTTCTGAACGTGAATAGACGTTCAGAGAGCCGGTGTGTGTTTGCTGGGACATCTCAGTTTTACACTGCTCAAAACAATTAAGGGAGCACATGGTTTTAACGAAATTACACAAATACTTGCACCGATAAGTAACATAAAATAAATCATCCATAATTTAAAGCCTAGCAGGAAACAGAAGAAAACTTCATACGCAAATCAGAGTTCGTCAGGTCAAAAACCAGAAAAGAGTGTAAGGACAGAAATCGGGATTTTGCAGAAACGTCTGTTTCACTGCCTTAACTGTGAAATTCGATTGCTCTGTTTTTCTTTTTTGAGAAAAGGTGACTTGAAAATGTCGCAACAACGTGATTTACCGGTATCCATGACGTGGCGTACCATAACGTAGTGTCGCGGGCGCTGTTGGAGTCGCTAGAAGTGTCGTTGCAAGTCTGAGGAATCAATTCCAAGAAAAAGGGAATGTTAGACGACGACCAGTGCAAGGTCGGCCACGCGCCCCTACAGCAACTGATGACCGGTATATACTCGGTATATACCGGTACAGCTCGTCGAAACAGAACAGACAATGCTACCCAGCTGCAAAGACAGTTGCTCTTGGCAACTGGACGAAGGGGGGTCCAGCCAAACAGTACGTAATAGGCTTCATCAGGGGGGTCTATTCTGCCAAGTTCGTTCACGCGAACGTTCGGATTTGTGACGTATTTCGAAACGTATGCTAATTTAAACATTCGGTAGAAAGTATCTGCACCTAAAGCTCCACCGTACCTTGCAGAATACCAACATACGTTAGCAGGATGCGAAAAACGTCATTTCGATGTCACATATCCGAACGTTCGCTTATACGAACGTGTCAGAAGAGAGCCCCCAAGGAGGTCTGTATCCAAGTAGGCCAATGGTCTGCATGCCGTTGACCTCACGCCACCGTGCGGCCCGAAGAAGATGGACTGCTGAACGTAGAGATTGGAAGCAGTGGCGTAGCAAGAGGGGGGCGGAAGGGGCGGTCCGCCCCGGGTGTCACCCTCAAAGGAGTGACACCCGATGGCTTGTAAAGCAAAAATTCCAAAAATATCGCTTGTATGGGGTAAAAAATGCTCGTGTGGGGGGTGGCACCACTTATATCCGCCCCGGGTGTCACCCACTGTAGCTACGCTACTGATTGGAAGCAACATGATTGGAGGCCAAGTGCTGTTTACAGACGAGTCCCGATTCAGTCTGGAGTGGGACACCCGACGGTACATGGAGGGAAAGGGGCATTCGAAATAACTCCTCTTTCGTTCGTGAAAGGTCCAATGCAGACGAGCTGGTTGGATGGTATGGGGTGGAATCAGCATAGGAGGTAGTACGGACCTGCATATCATTCGGAATGGTACTTTGACGGCCCGATGGTACGAAGGTCCCATCGCGCTGCTGTCGACCTAACCATCAGAAGTTTTCCTTGGTTTTCTCCGAAACTAGCGCAAATACGGGTTAGGACCCCTTAGAAAGACCCTCACGAAGGGCACAACCTTGTCACTTAGTTCCGATCTTAGTTTTATCTGGAGTAAATATAGTTATTTTTACACAGAGGACTTCCGTTGAATTGCATCTATTTATGGATAGTGCCTTGCTTTAAAAATTATTTTAGAACAATTTTTTTTTTTTTTTTTTTTTTTTTTTTTTTTTGCGCGTTTAAGTTAAGCAGGAAATGGTGATTTAAGTTTATAACTTTGAAAATTTCGACATAAGTTTTCATCACATTCTAACTAATTAATTTTAAGAGATTGTATGTGCATTTTACGATTTCTTTTGCCTTCCTACCGAGGAATGGAAATTATTTAAACACTAGCTCCCACCCGCGACTTCGTCCGCGTCAGCTTTAGAATTAGGTCCCGAGAGAAATTAAGCAGGTGTGATTAACAAATATGTTTGCGACAAAAGAAACTGCATTTAAATATTATTTGCTTTTTACTTGTTTTAAATGAAGTATAATGCATAGTAGTATACTTCATTTAAAATAACAGAGTATGCAGAGTTACTAAATTTAGATTTTATTCAGGCATTTAGCGAATAGAGACAGTTACGACAGTATTTGCGAACTGTTTTGTAAAAGAAATATTTATGCTATATGCATGAATTTTAGCCTATAATATTCAAGAATATTGTAGCTTACTATCAGTAAAAAAAGTTTAGGAATCGGTTCAGTACTTACAGAGATACACATAGAGCCATAGAGCGTAATGTAATTCTTATGAGCATCCCTGTAAAAGAACTATCTGTGATATATGCATTAAAGTTAGCCTATAACACTGAGGGTGCCACCAGTGTCTAAGAAGTTCTGCTCTCAAAACTGCAAGGCGGGAGGTGCCAGGTTCAAACCCCGATCGAGCCTGTCGACCTAGCCGCTCCCAGTTTTCCGTGGTTTTCTAAAAAACCTCGCGTAAATACGGGCTAGGATCCCTTAGAAAGTCCCCCACAGAGGAATTGCCATATAGGCCTAGGACCCTAGTGCAGTCAATCGGTCTTAATACAAAAACAAACAAACAATAATACTCAGGAATAATGTAACTTTCAATCAGTGAAAAAAGTTTTAGAATCGGTTTAGTAGCTACAATATTGCCATAGAGCGCGATGCATTAGAATTATTTTGAGTGTCTTTGTAAAAGAATTATTTATGCTATATGCTTGAAAGGCTGAATGCATGTTAATCCAGGGCATAAGCTATTTCCATTACAAATTTTTCCAAATCCGTTCAACCATTTTTTGTGAAAATTTAAAATGTGCTCTTAAAGAAAACGTAGTTCATATTTTATAACTTCTCCAAAAATTATTTTTCGATTAGCTTTGCTTTTTAATTCAGAACGACACAATTCTAAAAATTTCCAAGTTAAAATTTATTTATAAGTAAAAGAGCAAGAAAAAAAAAGAAAATACATGGAAGAAATTAATTCAATACTATTACAAAAATTGTAAACGCCGAGATTTTTTTGACATTTCATCTAATACTTCCTCTGCAGAAATTGGAATTCTCCTGTGAACATACAACAGTGCCAAGCCATTTAAGCGGCTTTGACTTGTACTATTTCTTAAATAGTTTTTTAAAAATCTTAAACTGGAAAACGATCTTTCAGTGGATGCTGTTGTTACAGGCAAAAGAACCAAAAGCTTTAACAGTCTGTATACGGATGGGAAAATATCATCACAAACTGCTAAAGCTTCTGTTGCATTGGGAGGACAGGTTTCTTCACGCAATAGTTTTTTGTACCAAAGAGTAATTTCCCCTATGACAGTGGATAACGGTACATTGATGTCACTGTCATAGATACTGACAAGCAGTTGTATTTTTTCTTCATCTTCACGTGTAAGCATGCCCTTACAATCTCGGGGCAGCAGAACTTGAAATGATTTTTAAATGTTTTTATGGGCAATAAACCTTTCTTCGAGTTGCATTATTATGCTGTGGATGAAAGGTATAAGCACAGATCTCTTATAATACTCTTCGGTATTTTCTGAAACGATATTTGTTCAGTGCTGTTGCCGATTGATAACTCGAGGAGTTTCTATATTTGTTCCTAATATACCTCCGATGTGTTCTACCTTTTCGTACATAGATTTTAGTTCATCTTCGCTACTTCTAAGGTCTTTCAAGGTCTTTAAAATGTCTTCAACACATTCTATCGCCTTACATAAATCCATATTTATGGTCTGGAGGTACTTCCTGAGAAGTAGCCTGAGACTGAAAACTTTCTCAGCAGTAATTAAACCGACTATAAATTCACTCCGTTGAATGGCATGGAGTAAAATTTGGGCATCGGATGAAGTTTTATCTCGCCAGTTTACTGCCATTTCCTCCAATGTTAAGGATATGGGATGCAGTAGTTCCAAGAATACATATATGGGGGGGCATACTGGATATTGGCATACATATACTATACTGGGGTATTGAAAAAATTAATAATTTTTGCTATAGTACCCATAGCATTTCTAATCGTACTCTGTTTGCATGCATCTGACAAACAAAGATTTAAGTTGTGAGATGAACAGTGTACATACGTTGCTAATGGGAATGGACGATATCGATATGACGTCATTTTTCCACCAACACGTGACCTTTCGGCTGTGTTGATGAGTAGCCCTGTAATCTGATTGGCTGAAGTGTATATTTTCCATCCACACGTGGCTGAAATAGCCTCGTCTCAGTATAAGTTTTAATATGTTAGCACTTTTTAATGGGAATCTTTGGAGAGATATCTTTTTGCAGTCATGTACAGGTTCCAGAGAGTTATTGAAACATTCGTAGGCAGCACAATACAGAGGTATAATTATTATTTTTTTAATTTTGTGCTTATTACCAGGAGTCCAGCACATAAGCCTATGGAGAAATGGTTGTTTGTTTTCCACCGTCACGTGACTTTTATAGACTCGAACCCAAGGAGCCAATATCCTCCATTCTTTTTTTATGATTGATTGTGTACCTCTAAATTCCCCACTCATAGCACTTGCGCCGTCATACCCTTGGGCCTCTTAAATTGTGCATCTGAACTCCGGAGTTTTTCACGCCGTTAATAATTGTGGAAGCTAACCCTTTTCCTGTAGCATCGTACAGAGGTAAAAACTGCAAAAAAATCTTCATTTACTTTTTCATTTTCCAGGTATCTGGCACACAATGACATCTGCTGAATACCTGCTATGTCAGTAGTTTCATCCGCCAAAATGCTGAATCCTTCAGAATCATTAATTTCTTGGACTACTTTCCGTAAAATTATACTACCACATGCTTCTATAATATCATTTTGTATTTCTGGGCTAGTATATTTGGCGTTTATGCTACTGCATTTTAAATGATCAAATAAACGATTTATCCCCCGCATCACAGCGCATCTTTAGTAATGCTCTGAAGTTGCCAGAATTATTCTCTTCGTCATCTAAAATATCTCCCATTTCCTTGTGTCCTCTTAAAGATAACCCTTGCCTTCCACAAAATATTATTGTCTCGATGATTGGTTTGATGTTACTACGATTTTTCATTATTTGCTCTTGAACTCCCGAGTTTATGCATATATCAATCGATTTTCTCTCTCCTCCTGCGAAAGGAAAGTCTCGGAGTCGGACACGCATTTTTTATGATAATCTGTTTTTTCATGACCATCAAAATCTTAATGGATGGCTTTTTTCCAGTTATCAAACTTTTCGGACACTACCTTTCGTGGTGGAATCCCGCTGTTACTTTTCCACCTTTAGGTGTTGGTAGAATTATTCTCTTCGTCATCTAAAATATCTCCCATTTCTTTGTGTCCTCTTAAAGATAACCCTTGCCTTCCACAAAATATTATTGTCTCGATGATTGGTTTGATGTTACTACGATTTTTCATTATTTGCTCTTGAACTCCCGAGTTTATGCATATATCAATTGTTTTTCTCTCTCCTCCTGCGAAAGAAAGGAAAGTCTCGGAGTCGGACACGCATTTTTTATGATAATCTGTTTTTTCATGACCATCAAAATCTTCGATGGCTTTTTTCCAGTTATCAAACTTTTCGGACACTACCTTTCGTGGTGGAATCCCGCTGTTACTTTTCCACCTTTAGGTGTTGGTAGAATTATTCTCTTCGTCATCTAAAATATCTCCCATTTCCTTGTGTCCTCTTAAAGATAACCCTTGCATTCCACAAAATATTATTGTCTCGATGATTGGTTTGATGTTACTACGATTTTTCATTATTTGCTCTTGAACTCCCGAGTTTATGCATATATCAATTGTTTTTCTCTCTCCTCCTGCGAAAGAAAGGAAAGTCTCGGAGTCGGACACGCATTTTTTATGATAATCTGTTTTTTCATGACCATCAAAATCTTCGATGGCTTTTTTCCAGTTATCAAACTTTTCGGACACTACCTTTCGTGGTGGAATCCCGCTGTTACTTTTCCACCTTTAGGTGTTGGTAGAATTATTCTCTTCGTCATCTAAAATATCTCCCATTTCCTTGTGTCCTCTTAAAGATAACCCTTGCCTTCCACAAAATATTATTGTCTCGATGAATGGTTTGATGTTACTACGATTTTTCATTATTTGCTCTTGAACTCCCGAGTTTATGCATATATCAATTGATTTTCTCTCTCCTCCTGCGAAAGAAAGGAAAGTCTCGGAGTCTGACACACATTTTTTATGATAATCTGTTTTTTCATGACCATCAAAATCTTCGATGGCTTTTTTCCAGTTATCAAACTTTTCGGACACTACCTTTCGTGGTGGAATCCCGCTGTTACTTTTCCACCTTTAGGTGTTGGTAGAATTATTCTCTTCGTCATCTAAAATATCTCCCATTTCCTTGTGTCCTCTTAAAGATAACCCTTGCATTCCACAAAATATTATTGTCTCGATGATTGGTTTGATGTTACTACGATTTTTCATTATTTGCTCTTGAACTCCCGAGTTTATGCATATATCAATTGTTTTTCTCTCTCCTCCTGCGAAAGAAAGGAAAGTCTCGGAGTCGGACACGCATTTTTTATGATAATCTGTTTTTTCATGACCATCAAAATCTTCGATGGCTTTTTTCCAGTTATCAAACTTTTCGGACACTACCTTTCGTGGTGGAATCCCGCTGTTACTTTTCCACCTTTAGGTGTTGGTAGAATTATTCTCTTCGTCATCTAAAATATCTCCCATTTCCTTGTGTCCTCTTAAAGATAACCCTTGCCTTCCACAAAATATTATTGTCTCGATGATTGGTTTGATGTTACTACGATTTTTCATTATTTGCTCTTGAACTCCCGAGTTTATGCATATATCAATCGTTTTTCTCTCTCCTCCTGCGAAAGAAAGGAAAGTCTCGGAGTCGGACACGCATTTTTTATGATAATCTGTTTTTTCATGACCATCAAAATCTTAATGGATGGCTTTTTTCCAGTTATCAAACTTTTCGGACACTACCTTTCGTGGTGGAATCCCGCTGTTACTTTTCCACCTTTAGGTGTTGGTAGAATTATTCTCTTCGTCATCTAAAATATTTCCCATTTCCTTGTGTCCTCTTAAAGATAACCCTTGCCTTCCACAAAATATTATTGTCTCGATGAATGGTTTGATGTTACTACGATTTTTCATTATTTGCTCTTGAACTCCCGAGTTTATGCATATATCAATTGATTTTCTCTCTCCTCCTGCGAAAGAAAGGAAAGTCTCGGAGTCTGACACACATTTTTTATGATAATCTGTTTTTTCATGACCATCAAAATCTTAATGGATGGCTTTTTTCCAGTTATCAAACTTTTCGGACACTACCTTTCGTGGTGGTATCCCGCTGTTACCAACACCTAAAGGTGGAAAAAGGCCACAAAATTTGCAAAATGCGTCGTTTTCTGACGGTGAATATGTATGCCACTTCCATCGTAAAAGCCATCGGTGTTGAAATTTTAAATTTCTTTTTCCTGTCGCGGGAAAAGTGTAATTTGCAGGGGGTGTCCATGGATTACAAAGTAATTCTTCTCTTTCTGCATCCGAAAGCTGAAAAAAAAAAAAAAAAAAAAAAGATGCTTTAAGTAACTTGAATTTCTTTCTTTATTAATCTCATTAATCCGTTTCATTGACTGCTTGTTGATTTAATAATAAGTTGCTGAAATACAGCGTTTTTTAATGATTACAATTAATTAAAAATATTATTTATTTTTCGTAATTTAAAGGAAAAATGCAATAGCTAATTTGTCTTTTAGGCTAAACATTTCTAGGGATATTTATCCCACTTTATGGAAAACAGCCTCAAAAATTTTGAGAACCGCTGCTGTAAACGAGAGTTTTCCAACCAATGGTCGGCGCTGGTCCGTGTGATTTTTTTGTTGCCGATCAAAAAAAAAAAAAAAAAAAAAAAAAAAAATCTTAACTTTAATGTCACTTTCTTTTAATTATAACATTTGATTTAATAAATAAAAATATTTGGGGTTTTTTTTCTGTGGTTGCGAGGCGAGGGGGATAATGCTATTAATACTCAAAGGTTGTTCGTGAATATAAACACACAGATAATTATTTTTAAAATAGCGTCCCTGAAAGTATTTCCATTGCACAATGCTCAGTGATACTTGCAAAAAATATTTATTTCTTGGAGTACCAATAAGTTTGTTGTTTCAGGTTCAGAGAAAGTCTTTAAAATGTAAAATCCATCCCCTCTTTACCATACTTATTAAAACCTAAAATATTTAAGCAGGAAAGTCTAAAATATTTTACTATATCTAACGGCAAAAAGAGAAAAAAAATCTTAAGGCTGTTCTTCGAAAAAAAAGAACTCAGTTTTTAGTCTTGGTACACAAATTGAAATAAACTAATAGCACCCTGGTCTCCAAAAAATTCCAGATGGTTCTACATAAGCTGTTTTACACACTACGATAAACGAAAACGCTGCGGCTTTTGTGAAATTTTCAGAAAAAATTCTTAAACATGGATTTGAGCTGCAAGATTTTTCGAAGACTGACACGCTTTGCGAAAATTTCCGATTTTTAAGAATTTTTTCTAAAAGTATTGAAACTGATACAGATTGGCCTGTCTTCGCAGTATGTAATACAGCTTGTAAAGAGACAGTTTCAAAATTTTGAAGTGCCTGGCATAATTAGTTTATTTGTAATTATGTACCAAAATCACATGATTTTTTCGAATAACACCGTTAAACAAAATAACAGCAAAAAGAAGTGCTTTGTAAATATGTGTTCATCGAAATATAGAGATTTGTCATTTAAAAGATGTTTTAACATACTTTCTGATTGCTTCCCAGTGAGAGAAGAATGACTTAAGCCAAAGCAGCATTTTAAATGATAAAAATAAATATCTTACGGTAAACGTGAGTAATCCTGTAACTATGCATAATTACCGTCGTCATTTTATCACTGTGATAAATGATTGAATATTTATCAGTTTAATCGCCTATTTTTAGGTTAGCAATTGTGTACTGGTAGAGGAATTTCGAAGCCCCCCTTCCGCTCCACTGATATTTACTTTGAAAAAAACAAAAACATTAGTGGCTCCGTTCACTATTGTTATGTGGGAATGAGATCTCTAGAAGCAGATTTTCGTGCAGACAGGGACCCCACACAGCTGTAAAAGGACCCACTGATTTTTTTATTTTTATTTATTTATTTTGAAAGGCTACAATTTTCAAAAATATCATTTATCACTCTCACCAAATGACATTGGTAATTACGGACAATTCTCCTCATTTATCATAAAACACATACTATAAACATTTTATTGAGCTCATGATACAACAAAAATTAATTGTTCAAAGTGTATTTATTTATTATATGTAGGATTTTCGTTGGTAAACACATTACTTTACTAAAATTTTAAAATATATTATGCTTAAGTACTTTCAACTTAATTTAGAACATGTTTTTTACTTTTACTATATTTCTTAAACAAGCGAAAGCATGTGCTTATAGTCATTTATCTTTTTAAATGCTATTTTAGTAGTTAGTAGTAGTTTAACATACAAACAAACAAACAAAAAAGTAAAATAGAAAATTTTCAGTTTTGAAAAACGATTTGTCAAACTAGGATTTTTTAGTAATTTTAACCGACATATAAATAAAAACAATGCAATGCAGTATATACTATACAGGCGTAACTTGGTGTGTTTTATGAGTTGAGTATTCCTAGAATAGGTTGCACCCAATTTAACTCCCACACACTTACGCCAATGATTACTTAAGTAAGAAAAAAAATTGAATGAATTCTTACCTTCTTGCCAATGCTATCGCTTATGTCATTCGCATGGTAATCCTTCTGCAAAACATTTTGTCCTTCAGTAGTACCAGAGGCATTCGCATTACTTTCTGTTTCGAATTCATTTGAAACCTCAAGATTTTCTAAAATCTCTGCGGATCTCGCCGGTTTTTTAGGTTCAAAATGTGATTTTATTGATAAAATTTTTCTCTTGGACATAATTTGTTGGAAAACCAAAATTCTTATAAAACAGAAAATTACTTTATGAAACACTCAAGTTTAATATTTTAGCTTTTTACAACAATACGAAACGGATTCATAAAACTATTTCCGCACCTATTCATTCCACAAATTTAAAATGCCAGGGCAGAAGTTGCCGATCGACTGGCTATTGCCACTAACAAAAGCGAACAGACCCGTCCGTGGGAACCAACAAGGAGGCACCTGCAAGTTTACATTGCATAAGCTAATCCCAAAATAATTTAGCCCTCTGACGTTCGGAGGAGCATTCAATTAGAGCCTTCAGATGTCCAAACCCCAGCCGAAATTCCAAGAACGCTGCCTTCCCCCTTTCGGAAACTATCATGGAAACTATTTAATGGGAATTCATCGCGGGGGGGGGGGGGGGGTGAAAATCCACACTTCCTTGAGAGCTGGGAAAGAGATAGATAAGACATATGGGGATCGTGGCGTGGGAGGTCCAGCAGTCGTAAAAAGTTCCGCCTGCTGCAAGGCAGGGGAAAGAAGTGCTACTATCTTTTGGCCAGGGTTTGACAGCCAGAAGAGAAATATCCCAGACACACTGACGCGCAAAAGAAAACGTTTATCAAGCCGAAAAGCAAAGCGGAGAGAGAGATTAAAAATTTAATACGGAACATTTTAACCTAGAAATGCAAGCAAAGGAACATAATTCTATACACGAAAAATATGTTATCTTCATCACACATCTCTCCCCCCTATTGGTAGATTTAAAGGGAGGGGTACGTGCCCCCTAGACGATTCCGGTTTAGATTATGATTAAAAATGATAGAGTGAACAATAATTGACAATACTCAATATTAGTTTGTAAATTGAAATGCATTGTGAATCCTGTTTCCTGACAATATGTCTAGAACCCTTCAAAAATTTAGTGGGGGTTCTGACACCCAAAACACCCCCCTCGCTACGCCACTGGTCCCATCGAGCAGCTGTCGATCTAACAGTCTGGTTTTTTGGTAGGTTTTTTCCAGATGTAACATGAATACGATTTAGAACCCCTTAGAAAGTTCTCCTACCTAGGCACCTTCCCATCCTTGGCAGATTGCCCTAGTATAGCGTTGTCATAATCACGCAAACACAAGATACATTCATATATTACTACAAAAGATTATATTACTACAAGATTGTGATGGAGGAGTGGAACAATATCAGCCTTGATGTTTTAAGAAAACGACTTTCATCTTTGAAATCAAGATGCAATATGATGGTTCAAAGAAAGGGCTATCAGACTGAACACATTAGAAAATAAAATTCTTATATTTATTTCTATATATATCTTTGCAAAATCGTTACAAAAATGTGTGAACACCCTCTATGGGGTACTTGCGGGAAAACCCGAAAAAAAAAATTGTTGTGGAATATTACCTAAATGAAATTAATTTACGTTTCACAAATCACCCGTGCATGAAGATTTTCTTAACATCAAACTTTTAAACGCCTCTGTCACATTGCTCAAGAGTTCTTTAGAGGAATTGCAAAAAATATTTAACATGAATTTAAGAAAATGCTTTTAAAAAGAATTTAACAGGGTTTTTTTTTTTTTTTTTTTTTACACTTTTACAATGTTCTATATACGGTTAATGGGTCAAATATTTCAGGCTCTACAAATACTCAAGAGAACACATTAAATGACGATATATGTTTCCGAAAAAAAAAAAAAAAAAAAATCTAATTTTCTCTTTTCTCTGACCAAAAGTTTAAATTTTAGAATGTCTAAAACTTTAGAGGATTTTGTCGAACTACTTATTATTTATTAGCATCAGATATTATTGAATTTATACATTTATGCATAACTTGCAACTATCTTTATAAAATAGGAAAATAAATGTCAATTTATGAAACTAAACTCTTCGAATAATTTGTTGGATTCAATTAAAATATTCAGATAATTTACTTTGATTTTCAGGTAGAAATTAAACCTTCATAATGTGTGAAAGATTATTTTAGTACGTGTTTTGATATTATCTGTGCAGTTTCTAGGACAACTATAAAATGGAAGCGCCATGTCATGTGCTCCGAATACCCAGCCTAAAATAAGATCCTGCGTCCACAACTAAAACGAATAAGTAAATTTTGAGGTAAATATATGTAAATAGTTAACGCAATTTTCTTCCTTCAAATTTCCCTTCTTTTCTTTTTTTCCTTCCTTCCTGAGACAGTGAGCGCACGCATTTTAAATTAAAATTAGCGTATTTTAAAATCGTGGAAAAAAAAAAAAGAATAAAATATTAATTTTTTTTTTCAAAATAAGCGATAGTAAGTGCGATGCTTCTAGCGTTTTAAAATATTTTTCTAAAGACAAGTTTTAATTATTGCTGCTGATAAAGGAACTCTTATTATACCCTTGCTAGACATCTCCGAATGACACTGGCTGGAGTAATTTATGGGTTGCTATCTTCCCGCTTTTGCCATCCCCACTTTAGAACGGGGGCCATCCTCGTGATATTTTCCGTGAGTCTAGATCTGCAGGGTCACTTACTGATCGTTCTTGAAAAGGGGGTGAAATTGTTGGCGATCTCTTGGCGTGCCGATGTGTGGGAAGTAACGGTATTCCCTTTTCCCCTCCCTTCGCGTAGAAATTCCCCGCCCAATTTTCCTCCAAGTCCGGTTGCATTAAGAAAAGTTTCTATCGCAATCCGCTTGTGTCTGTGCTTTGGTCTAACAAGCAATATCTACTGAGGAGCACGATGATTTCGCAGATCGAGATAGAGACAGCGGATTACATCGTTAATCTAATGCAATACTGCCCGACACATGTGTCATGCTTTCTTGATTCGAGATTTTCAGCTCTGTTTGCAGCATTAAACAGTGAAATTATAATATTTTTAAAACTAGCATGTTTAAATTACTGGTTGTGAAAGATTTCAAGTTCTGCTATAGAAAAAGTGAAAATTGTATCCATTTACAATTAGTCCACAGCTCATGTAATACAATTCTATGTTCAATCCTTTCGTTGGTAAAAAGAATGAAAAATTGTGAAATTTTTTACATGGTACTTAATTTTAAATTTTAATCAATGTCTACTCCTACAACTTTCTAAGAGGTTTTCTTAACATACCGGGTGTCCGAAATTAAACGACCCTATTTTAACGTTGTTTACAGACAAAACTATTGTTGAGAAAGTTATGAAATTTTGTTCAGGTCCTAGTGAAAATATGGGAATTTAAGCAAAAAATATAAACAAAAATAGTTCAAATATTCGCTACCAGGGGCTGTTTTTTTTTTTAAATAAATTACACACTACGATTGATGCTTTAGGGCTCTGGGGAGTTTAAAACATTTGGTAAGTCGTGGTAATCCAAGAACTTTGCCTGATCTTAAAGACAGCATTTCACATGTTCCTAACATTTCCCTGAACACACTGCGGTCAGCTGTGGAACATGCTCTCTAACATTCCAGATGGTAGCTGACAATACTGACATGCTGAACATGTTTTGTTGTAGTAATATTTGTAAACTATCATAATCAATCTATCATTTTAAAAATATGCCCTCTGGTGAGGAGGATTTCAACAATTTTTTTTTTTTTTTTTTTGAAAATTCGCTCAGTCAAATTCCCGTAACTTCATTATATCCTACACAAAGTTTTAAAACCTTTTCAGCAATAGTTTCGTCTGTAGACAACTTTAAAATACGGGTCGTTTAATTTCGGACATCCTCTATAGTTGGAAATATTAGAATTTCTAAGTAAAGAAGAAAATCATGCTCTTGCAGGGGAGAGGGGGGGGGGTAGTAATAGGGCGGAAATCTGAATGCGTTCCATCCCAACATTATTTCTTACATCCATTTTATACTAAATGTTTCAAAGAACACCAGACTATCGATGTGATGATCTTTCTAAGAAAAATTCTCGTAAAGCATACTGCAAATCACTTTGTACTCTTAGTCAGCGAGAATGTTGCTGTAATAGAGGCGTAGTAAGAGGGCGTAATCGGAAATATGTCCCCTCCCACAACAGTATTTGCTCTATCAATTTTATACTAAATAAAATGTTACAAAGAGAACAAGACCCTCGGTGTAGAAAGAAACCTCTAAATGATAACAGAAAAAATTTTATTAAAATATATTTGCAACTAGTATTTCAGTTTCTAAGCAAGAAAATGATGCTGTTCCAGGGGCGAAATAGAGCGCAAATCTGAATGTGTCCCCTCTCACATTTCCCAATTTTACCTTACAAGTAACGAAAACAGGACATTCACTGTAAAAAGAAATGCTTGACCTTCTAAGAGAAGTTTTCGTAATATATATTTGGAAATATTACAATTTCTATGTAAGCAAGAAAAATGATGCTGTTGCAAGGGCTTCGTAAGTGGGTGGGTGGGGGGATTCGCAATGTGTTTCTTCCCACAATAGCATTTCCTCCAGTAATTTTCTATTAAATGTTAGAGAGAAAACAAGACTCTCAGTGTAGAAAAAAAAAGTCTATATGATCTTAACTTTCAAAGAAAAATTTTCGTAAGATATATTTGGAAAATTTTTAATTTTTAAATAAGGCGAAAAAATTTTTAAATGCTGTATCAGGGGCATAAAAAGAAGCCGGAAGTGGAAATGTATTTCCTCCATCAACTTTCTATTAACACTAGAACAGTCGGAGGGAGGGTCAAAATAACTTCTGTTGTCTGTTTTAGGTACTTCTATTATTATTTATTTTACTACTAAATAAAATAGTTATGTAAAAATTTGTCACAACACACTTGGAATAATTTTAGGAAAAGTAGAAAAATGAGCTACGGTGGTAAACTATATATTGGTATAAAGCATGAGATATTGAGAAAAGGGTCAAAATGACCCCAACAGTGGTAAATGTTAGAAAGAAAGCAATACTTTCGGTGCAGAAAAAAAAAAGTCTAAATAATCTTAAACTTCCAAGAAAATTTTCGCAAAATATATTAATTTCTAAATAAGGAAAAAAAGATTTTTTCATTGTTGTTGCAGAGCGTAGTAAGAAGGCGGAATTCAAAATTCGTTGACTCCCACATTCCCGCCTTCAACTTTTATTAAATTAAAAAGTAAACAGAATATACTCATCGTAAATAGAGAAATTGAGAATAAACTTCGGAGAAAAAGTTTCGTATATGTATTCGGTAATATTATTCTAGAATATCTAAGTAAGCAAGAAAATCATTCTGTTGCAGGGGCGTCGTGGGAGGGAAGAAGGGAGGAAATCTGAATATGATCCTTCCCATAAGATTTTTTTCCTATCAATTTTATACTAAATATTAACCATTCCCCCCAAAAAAAGAAAAGAAAAGAAAAGGAAAAAAGAGAGAGGGAGAGAAATAACCGCCCACGAGAATCAGTGTAGCCTGAAACGTCCGAATAATGTCGCAATCTTTTAAGAAGAATTTTCATAAAATGCAGTTGGGTGATAAAGTAGAAAGTAATGAGTTTTAAGTAAGAAGGCAGATTATGATTATACAGGGGCACATAGTAAGATGGCGGAATTGGGAATGTGTACCTTCCCATAGCATCTTTTCTTCAATTTTTCGGTTAAACTGGATGAAATACCCGTTCTTTGAACGTGAATATGGACTGTTACAGCAATACAATTAAAAAATATAAATGATATACTTATCTGGGTACAGCTTTAGTATTAGTCCTTTTTGGCGCTTTTATATTTGGCGACTTTTTCTTGGCGCGATAAAGCAAGCCTTTAGGGTAATCCTGCCGTTTGGCGATCGCAAGTTCAAACATAGTAATCCTGAAGCGGGTTTCTTCGCTGATGACGACGTGCTTTGAGTTTATTCTAATGGCTTTATTTTTAATTAAATTGTAATATTTAATGCTTATAAAATTTTAAATGGATGTTTGGTTTCATACTGACTGTTTATTTACAGTTTAGTATAAATTAACATTCTTTTGATAGTGCTTTTTATGTTAATAATTTCATTTTCCTTTCTCTATTTATTAAGGGTAGAAGCAACAAATAATTACGTTGTCAATATTTTATACCGTGAAATAGTAGACATTTTTATTTTATTAGTTCATTATTGCAATAATTTAGCGATTTTAATCAAGGTATGAGATAAGCATTGTTTGTTTAAATTTGTAATGATTTCCTTTGTTTATTTGTTAAGGATAGAGGCAACAAGTAATTCCGTTATTAATATAGTATTTGATATTTCGATTCTATTATTTCAATATTGCAATAATTTAGCGATTTTAATCAATGTATGAGATAATCATTGTTTGTTTATGTTTGTTGTGATTTAAACCACGCAAGCAAAAGTAAAGAACTAATCTTTGTCAGAATGCTAAAATATATTTTAATTTTTTAATGTCTTTTTCATTTATGTTATTTTTGTGAGGTATTGTCTTTAGAACATTATTTGTTTGCATTATTTAATTTATTCTACTAGAAAGAGAAAGTAACATAAAAAGTAATTAAATTTTACTAAACCGAATCTATATTTACATGTAAGCTTCTAATTTGTTTATAATTTATTTTTTCATAAAAATATTCAAAAGCCATTAAAAAAGGCTAAGCTTCGATATACCCCCTACCTTTATTTTTGGCATCAAATTTATTTCTTCGACCCAAATTTGGCGATAAAAGGGATTTTTTGGTAAACCTAACGAATTCCATTGGCGACATTGGGGAATGGCTATTTATGGCAATCCCAGCCGGCCGGCCAATGAGAGAGCGCCAGTGATGCACGCGCTCAGTGATGCAATCGTCGCCGTCTAAAACGGCCTTGGCGCCATAAAAAAAATCGCCAAAAATCAAGGTAGGGGGTATATCGAAGGTGCGCCAAAATAAATCATAGCAAAGTTAACGGCGACGATCAGTTATCTCGGAAACCAGCGCCACCCGATCCGCCATACTGTTTACAATTGGCATCGGCAAGGCAAACTTCGGTTGGCGACAAGTTTTTGTCGCCAAAACAAAATCGCACCAAAAACACTGATCTATATTTATTGAACTGGATTGATGTCGTCCATATCGTCTGCTATGCTTGCGAACGCATAGAAACACACCTAAAGAAAAAGAAAGAGAAGAAGTACGTAAAATTTTAACCGACACGATCGCGGTCTTACAGGGATATAAGACAAAAATCTTATGAGACTTATTTTCTGTCATATTCCAACTGCCCTACCATTGGCGAGCAGTTGAGAATTAAATATGTCTAAAAGTATAAGAAGTTTAGAGTCATATTATTGGTTTTGTATTATTTATAAAGCTGTTTTTAAAATATTGGTGAATTTAAAAAAAAAAAAAAATCAAATCTGCTGCAGAAAAAAAAAGGGGCGAATATTTTAACTTTTTACATTTAGCTCACTGCACATGTAATAGAAACCACCAGTCTGCCTTTCAAACCACTATACAGTTTATCTCAAGAATTTTACTTTGACCAGCATTTCCCTATCTAGAAAATAGAGCTGAAGTCCCTTATAAAGATACTAAATTGTAATTCTCTAATAATGATACTAAAATTAACTAAATACACTTGGCTTTTTGTGGCGAATTTAAAACTCTGAAAAACTAATGCATATTTTAATGCTTTCACATAATGTTTACGTAACCCAATCTGTCTTGAAGAAGGAGTAATCCTGCCCTCTGTGCGTGGCGCAAATTAGGGCTTCATTCTGATTTTTTTTTTTTTTTCTCTTTTCTGTTTTTCTTCCCTCTTTTTCTTTCTCCACCCTTTTATTTCCTTCATTCTGTGCCCCTATGCCAGCTGTTTCGTTTTATTTGTTCGACGTTTTTAGTACGTAACGGATCGAGCGTGAAAATGTGTGGTAAAAGGCTGGAAAAAAAAAAAAAAAAAAAAAAAAAATCTCAGACCTCCAAATTTTCCTCTTTCTAACCAATCAATGAGTGAATTAGCCATAGCTATCACAAAACAGCCCACTTCCCATGATGCAATTCACTATTTTGCTTTTTTATTTTGTCCTTTCGCTTCAAATTTATTTTATTTCTCTCATTTGAAAAAAATAATTTGGTTGTAAGTTTCCGCCTTCATGCCGCCTAATAGTAAAATAAATTACTTTTTTTTTTCAATATTATCAACTGTTAACATATCCAGTTTAAATAAAGTAAGTTAATTTACAATGGGAAAATAAAAAGATACATAGGGAAGAAATGCATGCTTAGATAAGTACATTGTAAACAACATTCTTTCTTTTCATGAAAAGTGCGTTTTCTTGAAAAGGCGGAGACATACAGTGAAGGTAGGCGGTACCCAATATCAATGGAGAAAGAACTGTTGGGAGTAGATCTCCTCCGAGAATGGCCAAATCAATTTGCAGAGTGAAGTCATTTTCATATTCAAAAGTCAATGCTTTAATCTTTTTTACAGACTTCAAAAGAGCAGGTTATAAGACAATCAAAGTTTTTTTTTTTTTTTTTTTTTAAAGGAGTGCTACGTTTCAGAGTTATATAAAAAAAAAAAAAAAAAAAAAAACCATTCACAAGGAGTCTCCCCGGTGCTCACTCACGAAGTCTACACTACAGTAACTAAGTAACAAATTGATTCAGTCTCAAAAGCAAACAATGAAAGAAATATGATTTGTGAAAGCAGCAGCTAGTATATCGATTAGAGATGAGTTCGGGCTCCTTTTTTGAAGCCCGAGCCCGAAGACTTCCCGAGCCCGAGCAATATTATTAAAGTTGGAGCCCGAGCCCGAAATTTCAGCTAAAGACAAATAAAATTGACTACTTTATTAAGAGGATAAAATAAATTTTGGAGCTTCACACACCTTCTAGTCCCCGGTGCCGCTATTTTTTGAAATAAGTACGTCTATTTATCCCATGAATCACTTTTTAAAATCTGTTTCAAGGAGTATGTTCAACAAAGGAGAAATTTTTCACGAGCCCGAGCCCGCCCGAGCCCGAATGCAATCGTGAATTACAGAGCCCGAGCCCGAGTCGGGCCCGGGCTTTCGGGCTCGGGCTGAGCCCGTCTCATCTCTAATATCGATCACTGTGGAATTTGGGAAATTAAATCTTAAAGAATAGTTAAAATAGCACCAATTGTAACCCTTTGGATAGTACTTAACGACAAAGCTAGTTACTCGAAAAAGTGAAAAAACTCGCGCGATTAACTATTCGAAATATTTGTATTTCAGCGCATTGGGTTTTGAAGTAGTTGTCAAAACTTTTGTTATTCTATTTGCTAAGCTGAAAATCTATGTTCTTTTTACTGTATTTCTGAAAGTGAGTTTATTTCTGGCAATGCATACTGGCAAAAGTATCGAAAGCAAAGTCTAAGTTCTTTTTATTGTTAAGATTTCAGGTCAAATAACTATCCACTGAGTGAAATTGTCAATAGAGGAAATATTTTATTTGCAAAATTAACGTTTTATGTTAGTATAATGAACATTTATATTTGAAGTCATTTCTTCCTTGTAACTAAATTTTGTTTGATTTTGTTTTTGTAGGTATTTTAATAGTATGCCTCAAAAAAAAAAAAAAATTGCACAATTTTCATAAAATCTAAGAAAAAAAAAATAAAATGAGTAATTAAAGTAATCGACGAAATTTGTTCAAATCGAACAGCCAAATAGTATATTACCTAACGACGCTTTAAAAAGACACACTCCACGTAATGAAGAAAAAATACGCAATTTTTCAAAATTTCAAAATTGAAATTTTTTAACTAAAAAAAAATCGATATTTCAGTAGTTGCAGATCATGTTACCAAATTACTTTCTATTCTTTTAAGCCGTTTTGGGGGGATGCGAGAACAGACATTTGCACGATTTTCATAAAATTTCAAAATGTATCAAATATTTAAAATAATTTTGCCATCTATAGTTTTAATTAACTTGCTATGTAACATGATTCCAAATTTTATTCTACCCCATTGCCCTTTTCAAAGAATGAATCAAACAATTGCTCCCTTTTCAGGAAATCTCACAATCTATATGAATAAATAAATAAATAAACGAAAGAAAGTAAATAATAATAATAATAATGTTAAGATTCTTTGAAGACTATAGTTTAAGTGACCACATACTATGGTAACAAATTTAATATGATTCGTTTCAGTAGCTTGTATATCATGCGTAAAGAAAAATTTACGTATTTAGCAATGTGTTTCTTCCCACAACAGTTTTTCCTCCAGCAATTTTCTATTAAATGTTAGAGAGAAAACAAGATTCTCTGTGTAGGAAAAAAAAAAAAAAAAAAAAAGTCTAAATGATCTTATTTTCCAAGAAAAATTTTCCTAAGATATATTTGGAAAATTTTTAATTTTTAAATAAGGTAATTTTTTTTTTAATGCTCTTTCAGGAGTATGAAAAGGAGCTGGAATTCGAAATGTGTTTCCTCCATAAACTTTCTATTAACACTGGACCAGTTGGGGGAGGGTCAAAATGACTACTCTTAGGTATTTCTGTTTTAGGTATTTCTATAATTATTTATTTTACTAATTAAAATAGAAATGTAAAAATTTCTCACAACACGCTTGGAATAATTTTAGTAAAAGTAGAAAAATGAGCTGCGGTGTTAAACTGTATATTGAAATAAAGCATGAGATATTGGGGGAAAAGCTCAAAATGACCCCAAATGTGTTAAATGTTAGAAAGAAAACAAGACTTTCGGTCTAAAAAAAAAGTCTAAATAATCTTAAATTTCCAAAAAAAATTTCGCAAAATATATTTCGAAATTTTTACGATTTTTTTTTTTTTTTTTTTTTTTTTTTAATGCTGTTGCAGAGCGTAGTAAGAAGACGGAATTCAAAATGTATTGCCTTCCACATTTCCACCAACAGTTTTTTATTAATTAAAATTGAAAAAGAAAACAGGACACTTATCGTGAAATGTCTAAATAATCTCAACGTAATAAAAAGTTTCCGTAATTCCTGTTCGAAAAAGTAAATAAAAAAACCATTCTTTCGGAGAGACTTAGTAAGATGGGGAATTCAAAATTCGTTGACTCCCACATTCCCGCCTTCAACTTTTATTAAATGTAAAGAAAACGGGATACTCATCGTAAATAGAGAAACTGAGAATAAACTTCTGAGAAAAGTTTTCGAAATATGTATTCGGTAATATTATTCTAGAATATCTAAGTAAGCAAGAAAATCATTCTGTTGCAGGGGCGTCGTGGGAGGGAAGAAAAGAGGAAATCTGAATGTGATCCTTCCCACAAGATTTTTTTTCCCAAAGAATTTTATAATAAATATTATCCCTTCCCTCCACCCCCACCCCCCAGAAATAACCGCCTAGAAAGAAACATCTGAATAATGTCCCAATCTTAAGAATTTTCATAAAATGTAGTTGGGTATAAAGTAGAATGCAATGAGTTTTTAAGTAAGACGGCAGATTATGATAACAGTGGGGCACCTAGTAAGAGGGCGGAACTGGGAATGTGTTCCTTCTTACAGCATCTTTTCTTCACTTTTTTTTTTTTTTTTTGGTAAACTAAATGAAATACCCGTTCTATGAACGGGAATATGGACTGTTACAGCAATACAATTAAAAATATATAAATTATATACTTATCTGTTTAACTCAGCAAATTTCTGCCTCATAAGTAATTTATAATCTCGTATCTGGAGTCGTATTTTCTTGTTTTTGGATTTACTTTATGTAATTTCATTAAATAAATGTATGATTTTTTTTTTGGGGGGGGGGTGTCAGAATTTGTTAGCTTTTAGCTTACTTATGTAGGTATTCACGTGAAAGCAGCAAATGAAGCAGCATCCAAATGAAGCAGCAAATAGCACTTCGTCACGTTGAAATACAGTGTAAACGAACCGACAGAAGGCAAGTTCGAGGCAGCACATTGTCATATCAACACAGTCCAAATGAAGTTGAAAAAGGCAAAATGGAGGTAGCATGTGGTCACAAGACAGTCCAACTGAAGCAGCAAATAGCACTTGGTCACGTTGAAATACAGTGTAAACGAACCGGCAGAAGGCAAGTTCGAGGCAGCACATTGTCATATCAACACAGTCCAAATGAAGTTGAAAAAGGCAAAATGGAGGTAGCATGTGGTCACAAGACAGTCCAACGGAAGCAACTATAAGACATCCTTTTGATGTTCTTATCTTGATCCTCGCATGACCGTCTGCTTCACTGGCATAGCCAGGATTTTATTTCGGGGTGGGCTGGGTATCAAATTTAAAGATAAAGTTCAATTGTAAGCTAAGTAAAGGGTCCCATTTTTTTTGGGGGGGGGCAGCAGCCCCTCAGTAGGACTGGGCCAAAAATCGATAAATATCGACATATCGGTTTTATTTCAACATCAAATATCCGATATTCCCATTTTCATTTCAGTGAAATCTCGAATTCGATGAAGGTCAAAAATACAGGCCGGTCAGGGGCGTAGCCAGAAATTTTTCACGGGGGGGGGGGTTATGACTACTGCAACTCATATATATGTATACGTGTGTGTGATAATGTAGTGAAGAATATACATTTTGTATGGCAAAAAATTCCTCATGGGGGGTATGACCCCCCTAACCCCCCCCCCCTTGGCTACGCCTCTGAGGCCGGCGATAAGAAAATCCTGAGATCAATACCAGCTTGTGATGCTTTTGCTACTGCTTTCTCTCCGTTGATGACGATACCGGATCGTGGAAAAAACAGCTCCATGGTTTATTAATCTAATTACCATAATTAATTAACGTATATCTCGGAAACTATACACCGGAGCGCGTTTTTATTGATTCTCGACCCCTCCTAGACTCAACACCCCACCGATACTTAAAATTTCGAATGCTTTGACACCAAACTTAACCTTTTAATCTTACAGGCCCAGGGGGTCATACGAAGCTCCCCTATATTTTCAACTTGGGCATTTTAAACACTAGCCTCCTCCGGCGGCATCTCGAAAGTCTGGAAACCATAACAGAGCCAATTTCTACATGTTTGCAGTCCTTTTAAGCGTCAATCATGGTTAATTAGTCTAATTACCATAATTAATTAACGTATATCTCGGAAACTATCCATCGGAGCGTGTTTTTATTGATTCTCGACCCCCCCTAGACGTAAACCCCCATCGATACATAAAATTTCGAATACTTTGACACCAATCTTAACCTTGTAATCTTACAGGCCCAGGGGGTCATACGAAGCTCCCCTGTATTTTCATTTCGGGCAGTTTAAACACTAGTTTTACTGGAGGAAGGAGAAAGAGATGCTAGCTACCCGAGAACTCAGCGGAGAAGAAACCCGATGAATGGGTGAAGGGTGTTTAAATAGTACGGCTTTCGGCGCAGAGAGAGGGAAAATTTCTTTAGATGTTTTATTGATTCAAGATGTGATTCGAATCATCGAAGTAGTGAGTGAGTTGAGATTCGAATCAGTGAAATGAGCCGAGCCGCCCATCTCTAATACTCAACCAGTCTACTTTTAATTATTTGCGGAGAACTGCAATGGCGTTCACCCGCATATTTCAAATTATTGCGTATAGCCTTTATCGACGACGTCGGCATCATTATAAAAGCCCATTTTATTTATTAAAACGAGCTAGCATTAATTTCTGGTGAGTCTTCTTGTGATAACTCCTACTTCTTTTCTTTTTTTTTTTAAAGATCCTATCTTTAAAATCTGGTCTGCCTTATTTCAGTCTTTAGTACTGTTGAGCCCTACCTTTTTTGCTTTTGTCCCGATGCGCTTTCTCCTGTATAGAAAGAAAAAGTTAAGTCTTATCTTCTTTTCAAACATTTACGTAACAAATGTTAACTTTTTAAAAATATGCATCTTTTTTATGGAAAAAGGTGCAAGAGTTTTTTATTAATATAGGGAAAGTGTTTTTCCTTTGGCGCCCTTTAACACACGCAAAAAATAAAACAAAATAAAAAAAATTAGGACGAAAACGTATGATTTAAAAAATAGCTTTAAAAAAATGATAGGTTAAATATATAGTTAAATATTGTAAACAACTAAATTGCCTTGCATGTGCTTTGAAGAAAGACAAAGAAGATAGAAGACAGCTAGCTATGCACGGATAAAATCTAAAAGCTGAAGCATTATACAGGGTGTCTCAAAAGTGTCGTAACGGGCTTTGATTATTTATCTATTACCGATATGTAGGCAATGTCAATGGAAAAATATTTCAAAATAAGGTACGAAAAGAATCCATTAAAAAAAAATTCCTCTCGTTTATATTGAAAAAGTAACACTGTTTAACTGTGTAGACGGCCCCCATACAATGAAATTCCCAATGAGTAAAATGTTTCCCATACATTATGAAGTGATGCACATAATTTATGTCACAAGAGTTTCAGAAACAACTTTAAACGAGTATGATCGGAGCTGTACATGAATTTCAATGTAAACGCTTATTAGAGTGTAACTATATATGTATGTATGTATGTATGTATGTATATATTTCACAATTTCTGTACGACCCCTGAAATTCGATCATACGACGTAATTTTTTTCCCTTAAAGAGCCATTGAAAAGTGGTTTAAGTGAGTATATTTTTAATCTTCATATATCTGACACTTTCTAAATACATTATTTTAAAATATAATTCTGAAATTGTGTGCATCACCCCATTAGTGTATGGGACACATTTTACTCACTGGGAATTTCTCTGTAAGGGTTCGTAAACAAAATTTAAAAGTGTCACTTTTTGTTAAACGAGAGGAATTTTTCTTAACAATGTTATTTCCGACCTTATTTTGAACATTTTTTTTCAATCGACTCACAATCGATTGTCCACTTATCTCAAATAGATAAGAAATGAAAGCCGTTTGATAGCTCTTGGGGACACCCTGTATAATTAAGAAAAGAAAGAAAATGTTGAAACATAAATATAAAACACTTCACTGCAAGTGGAAAGGAAACAGGATAATATCGGGAAATCCGCTCAATCGCATAACATTATTGCACCTTTCATTGCTGATATTCTGAAACAAATTATTTTGCTTCAGGCGTTAACTTCCGTTTTGGGGGCGGTACTCTTCCCGTCCAGCCATTATAACTGGTTCCCGGAAATCGTAACTATACACGACCCCCAATCAACATGGTAAAAGTTATTAAGAATAATTAATTAACTCGAAATTAGATTTTCTTTTAGAGGGGTGAGGGGTCCCGAGTCTAATACCACCGCTATCACGTGATAACATCTATTACTTCAAGATTTGAAAATATTTTAGCTTTCATTAATGTTAATTTATCTGCTGAGTGCATTCATGAATTAAACAATAACAAAAACAAAAAGAACACACACACACATTAAAAAAAAGATACGGATTTAAAGGCATTTGTGAGGGAAAAAAAGATCGTCTACTTCTAAAATGCGTATAGTAACAGAGGGCTGCTCAGTGATGCCTCTGATCATACGAGGGAGGGATCCATCTGATGAAGTTGGCACAGCCCTCATCGACATGGTTACGTCGATACTGGTTAATCTATTGCCTGAATTGGAGTTATTATATATCTTTTTTCTCTCTTTAATGTAAAAAAAAACTGATCTCGATTTATTTAATTTCTAATTTACAAATTATTTCACTGTAGGCGTTTATTTCCCATATAAGGGCGGAACTCTTCCCGCCCATCAACTTAGTGAGGCCCTCAATGACATAGTTACGCCACAGCTTTTGAAATTTTCTAGATTTCCTGCTTTTTTAAAAATTAAATAACCTGCTATCAATTTATTTCAAACCCACGGTTCATTGCTGATATTCTAGAAGGTATTTGTGAGGGAAAAAATATATATCGCCCTGTTTTAGAACGCATACAGTAAGTACAGAGGGGTGCTCTAGTGATGCGCCTGATCCCTTGAGGGAGGGCCCCATCTGATGAACTTGACACGACCTTCAACGGCATAAGCACGTCACTGCTGTTAATCTATTGCTTAAATTGTCATTTTTATATATATTTATTTATCTCTTTAATGTAAAAAAAAAAACTGTTCTCAATTTATTTAATTTCTAATTTACAAATTATTTCACTGTAGGCGTTTATTTCCAATCTAAGAACGGAATTCTTTCCGCACATGAACTTGCCGCAGACCTCATAGTTACGCCCCTGCTTCTTATGCTATTTTTCTAGATTTCCTGCTTTTTAAAAATTAAATAACCTGCTATCGTTTTATTCAATTTCCACCGTTCAGCTGATATTCTGGAACAAATTATTTTTCTGCAGAACAAATATTTCAAATTCGGGGCGGAACTTTTTCCGCCCAGCGCTGCATAATTGGTTCCCGGAAAACGTAAAATTTCAGGAGCCCTTATCAACGAGTTAAAAGTCATTAAAATTGATTAAAAAAGCTCCTAATTATGTTACATTCCGGGAACTGCAAAGCTATTTTCAAGTTAACACTATAAAATTTAGAACATAAAAGTGTCGTTATTCTTTTTATAAAACTATTGTTAAAGTTATTTGTACGCAAATTAAAAAGTTGGGTGTCGTCTTAACATGCAAAATCAATGTAAGAAGCATGAACAAAGTAAAATTCTTATAATTTAATTTGGATATGCATTAAATGACGCTATGTTTGTAAGGTAAAGTGTATCGTTGTACAAATGTTTACGTCGTGCTTATTTTTGGGACTCGTAGCATGCAAGTATAGTACTCGTAGCATACGAGTACATTGATAGCTCAAAAGAAACTAAAGCTGGGTTAATTGTAGCGCCCTCTTTTATGAAGGATGAGGAAATTACCTTAACCCATAGGTTCCTAACCTTTTTTGAGCTGGTGCCCCCTTTTCTAGTGAATATTTCAATACCGCCCCCCTTCCACTCCAGAGAAATAAGAGCGTACATAATGCATGGTGAAAACAAGAATCAACTTGTAAAAAAATTACTAACAGATAGAATATTGTTGGAATTGAAACTCTACTGAATTTCTTCTTCATTAAAAAAAAGAAGAATAAAAGTTTCAGAGGTATATTTGAGAGATATCTCTTTCTCTCAACAGCGAAGTCTCATATCGAAATATGTATATGTGAATTTTCACACACGCGATAGAAATGAATTATCAGAGGGATTTTTAAGACTTTTTTAGACTATATTTGGTTAATCTTCCCACGCCCCTCCGTGCCATATCGATGCCTCCTAATTTTCTCTGGGTCTTTTACCGCCCCCCTGAAATCCTCAAACGCCCACAAGGGGGCGTTATCGCCCACGTTGGGAACCTATGCCTTAACCCATTTAGATCTGATTAAATAATTTCTATCCAATAACATTTTTTTGTTGATAGAGAATAAATATGTGATGAAAAGTATAAAATAAAAAATTCTGAATTTTTATTTTCTTGCAAAAGTTTATTTATTTATTTTCTTAAATGCGCAGAAATTAGGATATCCCTTTTATGATATGAGACGTAATTTTTATATCCTAAATAGTGTACGCAGGATCTGAAAAGGTTAATTTACAAAAAAAAAAAAAAAAAAAAAAATCTCGTTTTCACCATTGATATAGAATAAAATAGCATCTATGTCAATGGTGACTGACTGAAAAAGTGCAATTAACGGCGTCCTAGCGTAAAATGCATTACCTCGAATAGGCCTAAGGTCGTATTAAGATACCCAATAAGTGTAGGGCGAAAACATCGTGGATAAATGATTCCACAGAGTGAGGTGGGTCATTAGAGGTTACTCATGTTGTAATTCAGTTCGAGTCGAAAGCCGAGTAGTGGATAAGGAGTGAGTGGGAGGGGGGGGGGACCGGCGCTAGTAGAGTCTACCCATGCTTCCCCTCACCGTCAAGCGGCGATCTTCAGTAGGGTTGTTAGACAGAGGCGGTCATTTTTTCATACAAAGGAAGGCCTTTGTGCGCTTTCTGTATCTCGGATCTGTGTGATCATAGTCCGGTAGTTCTGCGACCACCTCGTATGGCAGAGAGCTAAGTTTCTCGTGAAACCTTTTGGCAAGTTTCAAAACATGTGCAGGTAGAGAGTTGATTTGTAGGTCCTTCTGGATGATGGAGTTTTCTGATGGGAAAAATTCCGTTAGCGGGGGCAGTTTTAGTTGGCCACGTTTTTTTTTTTCCAACGTTAACGACCCATTAAGGTTGCCGTTAAAACAGTTCACCATATATTCTAAGCACAATCCTTGCAGATCGGCGTATTTAGCAACGCGAAAAAGCTTTGGCGACAAATGGCTTGGCGACCTGCCCCCGCTTACGGAATTATTCCCTTTCTGATGGATCTTAGGAGTCTTGCTTCAGTGGCGCAGATCTTTTTGATGTGCGTCTGGTTTCTACACTGCGACTTTGTTAAGCATTGACTAATTATTTTGTCTCGTAGTCCTCTGAAACGAATTAATAGAAACATACAGTTGCTTTTTTTTCTGTACTTTTAAACTTCTGCTGTTGTACAGGTAATGGAAAAAAGCATTAAAAATCTGAAAATGCGAACAGCTAATAGTGCTTGCATCTAATTGAAGCTTTTTTGGGGGAAAAAAAGAAATAAAAAATTTCTGTTTCAAAATAAATCCACCAGAAAATGAATGTGGCCTTTAAATTTGTAGTGTTCACCATGTTAATATTTCAGGTAAGTAGGCAGTGATGCATTGCTATGCATTCCTGAGAAGATCGCTTCGTGCGATCTGTACTAACGTATGGACCAGAGGCGGAAAACTGCCGCCAAGCAAAGACGAAGCCGGCTCGTCCAAAACAAGCGTCTAGCCCCCGCCGGATATACTTTGGCACCATTCAATGCGCATGCTCTGAGACCTCATCCCTTCATACGGGGTTCAAAATTCGATCCGCTCAGGAAATGAATGGTGTCGCCATCTAGTGATTACTTTTGGAAACTTTATATTTCTCATAATAATAAGAAATTTTGAAATATTTAGGATTAGCTTTGAACTTGTGTTTATTTTTCCTTTTGTATTATAAAAAAAATTCTTCAAATATTTATTCTTTCTGATGATCTTGGACTTACCAATTGCTTGTGCAAATCAAAGTACGTTAAATCGAGGTTCGGCTGTAATTCATTTTTGTGTTAGATATTTTAAAATTTCAAATGATTAAACTAAAACATCTAATAAGTAAAGATAGTTTTCATAATCTTTCAACAAATTTCCGATTGTTCCGATAAAATTCCGATAAAATTGGAGAATACATAAAATATTATATACAGACAAAATGAGGGAGCAGTCCCCCCCACCCCTCTAAAATTCAAGAAAATGCATATATGTCCAAGGCCGTAGGCAGAAAAAAATTTTTGAAAGGGGATATGTCGTGCTAAAATTAAATTTCGGGGGGGGGGGCAGTAGGTGATATGCAGTATTATTTTTTTTAAACTTAACACAAATACAAAACTGCTATAAAAACAAGTTCAAGGCCAATGGTAAATATTTCAAAATCTGCTAAAATCATTTACTTAATAAACTATTTTAAAAATAATTGACTTATGTAGGAATATTAACCAGCTACAATATTGCTAATTATGGATTATCAGTAAAGAATATAACTATTTGATATATTTTCTTTTTATTACGGAGAAATACAATCAAAGTTTCCAAAATTAATGACTAGATGGGGGACATTTGGGATATAAAAATAAAAATGAGATTGTGTGTGTGAGGCCATTCTTATTTAAAACTAAATATTCCAAAATCTGCTAAAATTATTTACTATATAATATATCAAAAAAATAATTAACTTATGTAACAATTACTTAATACATAATTTTAATTAACAAGCAATTGGTAATTCCAAGATCATCAGAAAGAATAAATATTTGAAGAATTTTTTTTATAATACAAAAGGAAAAATAAACACAAGTTCAAAGCTAATCCTAAATATTTCAATATTTCTTATTATAATGAGAAATACAAAGTTTCCAAAAGTAATCACTCGATGGCGATACCATTCATTTCCTGGGCGGATCGAATTTTGAACCCCGTATGAAGGGAATAACGTCTAAGAGCATGCGCATTGAATGGTGCCAAAGTAGATCCGGCGGGGGCTAGACGCTTGTTCGCCCAAAGGCTCCTTATCAGAACCGAGGGCAGCCAAGCTAGTATTGATGCGGAGTTCGCGCAGCATATTTCTACCAGCGAGCGAACAGCCAAAAGAAAACAGAAAATAGCAGGCAGACAACCATGGTTCTCCAGAGTGCCCTGGTAATGCAGTTTCTAATTCTGCAAGCATCTCCCCCCCCCTTTTTTTTTTCTCTTTAGCTCAGTGTTTCTCAACCTTTAATGGCTGACGGCACACTGAAAATATCTAGAATTATTTCCGGCACGCTTGAACATTAAAATTGCAAAGGTTGCGTGACTCAAAAAATTGATAAATAATAATAACTTTAAAAAATTGTTTATTTACCAAATAATAATAATAATAATAATATATTCAATGAAAAGGCTAAGCCTGTTTTTGCATGGGTCTTGCTGCAAACAGCTGTTTCAAAAATTGGCAGAATGGTTTTCCATGCTATGAAATAAAAGTTCCGCTCTTCTTGGTGAATAGCTTACTGAAAGTGAACAAGACAGGACATGATAAATAGAAAATGTCATAACGCTGATATGAAACCATGCAGTTTTAATAATTTTTCAAAAGCCCTGGCGGCACATTAGACTATATCTCGCGGCACATCAGTGTGCCGCGGCACACAGGTTGAGGAACACTGCTTTAGCTAGACTTCTCCATCCGGAGAAGACCCTAGCCCCTCCTTTTCTTCAATTAACTCCTCCTACTTCCCCATTTTTCTATTTAAGTCTTCGTACAACTATTTTCATTCGCATTTACTCTAATATAGTCTTGAGCAGAGTTGAGGGCTTTTGAGCCCAGGCACTCTGGGAACCAGAATCCGAAGTATAGCGGCTACGTCTCTGGAACTTTTTCCATCAAGAATTGTTGCCATGCTTTATCGTGGTGATAGTGATAAATTGCGGATAGGGGCAGAGGGATTCCCAGCACTAAAACTTAGACCAGGGGTTCCCAAACTTTTTTCCCCCGTGGCACCCTTGTCAGGCTAAAAACACTTCGCGGCACCCTTATCAGGCTAAAAACAGTTCGGGGCACCCTTGTCAGGCTAAAAATCATTTCGGGGCACCCTTCTCAGGCTGAAAACGTTTCGGGGCAGGTTACATTTAAAGCAATATGAATATGAAGGTTAGAATGAAGCAGTTTGGATACATTTTTCATTGTTTCTTTTATGTTTATCGGGCTTACTATTACACTATCTTGGAAAAGGGATATAGAATTTTGCCCCCCCCCCATACTTCAGGGAGTTCCTGTAAAATAGAGGCGACTGGACACCGAACTCTCTCGAACTTGACTAAAATATCTTTGTTTCGCCTACTTGATCATCGTATTGGCAAACTTTTTTTGTGAAATATCGGTTCAAAGGAATTTTTTTGATTATGCTCGCCCAAAACTTAGACTTTTCTTGATTATCTCCACGGCACCCCTGGTAAATGCTCGCGGCACCCCAGGGTGCGGCGGCACACAGTTTGGGAACCTCTGACTTAGACCTTTCTACCCACCAGTCTGATAGGGGAAAACGCGAATAGATAGAAATAGATTCAGATAGAAATGCATTAGAAGATAGGTTCGTGGGGAAAAGTACTTGGACGTAGGGAATGCAATCCCGCACTGTTTTTCGTCCTGCGGGATTTCGGGATTGAAATTCATTGATCCCGCAACCCCGCTGGATTGACATTTCATTTAGCTAGGACTTCATTTCAACAGAGAAAAGTAGAGAAAAGTTAGATTTTAAGCAGTATGAAGTTTAACTTTAATGATAATAATTAATCTGATGACATAATTTCTACAATAACTTACAGAAATATGAAGATTATAATCTTCATATTTCTGTAAGTTATTGTTGAAATTACAGAAATATGATATTCAGAATAATGTACTAAGTTATGTGATCATGATATTCAGAATAATGTACTAAGTTATGTGATCATGATATTCAGAATAATATACTAAGTTATGCCTAATGTTAGTTACTAAAAATGAGGAATTTACAGAAATATACAATTTATAGATATGTTCACATGTTTGCGTTACTTTCTTAGTTTCTGAATAAAGAACGTATAAAAATCGAACAAATCCGATGCATCATTTCCTAGTCTAGATTTAATTTTACCAAAATAATAAAAGTGTAAATTAAAAAATTAAAAACTAAAATGAAAAATTTTTATAATTAATTCGTGACTGTTCAATAAGACATAAATTAGTATGAAATATTTCAGTTCATTTGGCGATTGGGAACTTTGCAAAAAATTTAGATTACAGTGTTTAGATTTAGATGCTCGATCTAGACTCCCATTGGAAGATAATTTAAAAAATAAAACTTTAAATTAAAATTTGTATTTATTGATTCGTTTATTGTTTGAGAGATATAAATATGCAAAATTTTTCGGTCTATTGATTGGGAAAGCAGTGTAAAACTATCAAAAACTAATTTATTTCTCAGTCTCAATAGCGCGGGATTAGGATCGTAATCCCGCGGAACTAGTCCCGCAAACGCTTGTGCGGGATCCCGCAGGATTCCGCTCCCGCTGTATCGGGATTACATTCCCTACTTGGACGTTTTCAGGCAAAGGTTGCACTTCCCCTTTTTTAACCGTACGGTCTGTCCTCGCTTTATTTTTATTTATTTATTTATTTTTTTTTTGTAAGTGAATTGAACAATTGCTCAAAATGTATTTATTATTTTCATTATTATTACATATGTATGTACAGCTGCGGAAAAAAAAAACGCCCACTTGCTCTTTATTTCGCCGTCGTTCGTCGCACAGCAAAGTTATTTATACCATTCTTTTGCAAATTGCGTATACAGGGGTATAAATTAGAATATTTAGTCAGTGGTCCAAATGAGCTGTAAATCCATAGATGCAGAACTATTTTATATATTAGTTTGATGAATAAATGTTACATAACAAATTCATAGGACATTACTTTCTTAAATGGCAAAATTATTATTTCAACAGCAGTACGGAAGTTTATTTTAATTAATTTTATTTCTCATGCCACTAAGTTCTGCAGTTGAGAAAGCATCTTTGAATGTTTTTAAAAACAATCATAAGGGAATAGTAATGCAGTGGAATGAAAAAAGATCTGCTAAACACGTAAATTATTGAATGATTGTGTATGCATATATTAATAAGTTGCATATCAAATTTTTTTTAAACGTCACAATTCTTATTTGAGGAGCAGTTTGGAATTTTAAGTGATCATACAACTGTATGACCACTTAAAATGTGTTTTTTAAAACATTCAATGCGTAGAGAGCATAATCATTTTTTAACCTTAATAATTTTGATAGCGTTGATAATTATTAATTTTAAAGGAACATAAAAATAGACAGTTCTTTCTGAAAATGAAAACAAACTCGAAGAGAAAGCATCTTTAAAAAATCATTCAGTAGCGTTCTCATCAACATAGCACACTATTTTAAACACACACCACTGAATTCGGCACTTCTCGAAAGAAAATTATTACAGCATGTACCTTCAACGGTCTTATTCACCAAACACTTGACAAGCGAATTAATCCAAGCTCGCGAGTTAAAGTCATTGGTAAGATATCTTACCGATGACTTTTACGTACGTTTTAGGATTAATCCGCGTGTCAAGTATTTGGTGAATAAGGCCATTAGTGCTGCGGCTGCAAAATATTTTTTTAAAAGAACCATTTCGCCAGATAGAAAAGAGCTTCGGAATTCGGCATGGAGGGAGGGTTCCATATGGTAAACTAGAAATGTTTACAATTCTTAGTTTATATAGAAATTTATACTGGAGATATGTGAATATCTACAAAATAGGATACTTGAATGATGTCGAATATTTTCGCAGTTAAGGTATGAAAAGCCTATTTGCCACCAAAACAATTTTTTTAACATTATTAAATCCTCTAGGCATAAAATATATACATGTTAAACATTACAACTACTGTATTATTACAGCACGTTTAATTATATACACGTAAGGTCAGGAAAATATCGCATATTGTCTAATGGAGGAAAGATGACGATGAAAAGAGGTAGTTAAGGTGCGAATGGTAGCTGAAATATGCAAAAAACATGCAATGCCTCACGTCGATAAAAATAACATAATTTTCAATTTTCTGAAAAATGGCTTGTTTCATGAAATAGAAATCGCACCCGGCTAAAGGCCCTTTATGTTCGGAGTTATAAAATCTTAAATCGTTGAGTGACTGAACTCTGCTTGCTGAGGCGTACCACTGAACATGTATAAATCATCATGCTTCAATAAATTTGGACTTTTTTCGAATGCTAGTCCTTGAGATTTATTTACTGTCATCGCAAATGCAGGTATATTTGGAAAGTCAGTTTTTTAAAAGGATATGGTAAAATACTACCCAAATATTTTATTAGTAGAATTAAAAGTATTTTATTGTCTGCGGTTTCAGTTCAAATTTCGCAATCAATAGCATTACGATATATAAACTTATGTGCATTCTTGTTCCATTGACTAATGCTTCCTTTTTATTCAATTTTCTGATTAGTATAACAATGCAAATAACTTTCAATACTAACGTATGTGGTGGTAAACTACGGTATTTTTCGGTTAGCCAGGCGCATATTCCGCTGTTATTTCTGGAAAACGTTTAAAGACTACTTCAGACACACTGTCTTTCCTCAAAACAAAGCCGGGAATTTTAATCCGTATATAAAATGGTACATACAGAATTCAATGCATTCAAAAATCTCAATATACGAAAATGAAATTTGCATGCTTATTGGTTGCATAATGTGGAATTGGGGGAAAAAGTGTGGATTTTAATTAAAATACGAAATTGAATTAAACTTCCAAAATATGGAAAGGGATGAACAACTATGTACTGGAAATCGCTGTATTTCAGCATTTGGCACAAATCACAATTATTTGGCGCGTTTTCACTTGCTCCCGACTAACGCCCCTCCTCCCCCCCCCACACACACAAAAAAAAACTCTACTGCTGGATATTTATTGATTCCATTGTCATAATAGCAAATGATTTTATCGTAGGTATGATGATATGTTCTCTATTCATCAGATATTCGATTAAGTTAGCATTAATAAAAGTTCAATTATCATTTTTAGTTTCTATTACAACTGACTTCTATATGTTAGCTGCTTCTATAAATGAAGCAATATATTCTATTGTATACATACTAATTATTGTCAGTGATTTTTCAAATGCGTGAAAAATTCAAGAGCCTCCATGGAACACAAACTTTAGACATTCAGGCAAGCTTCACCGGCGTGACTCGACCACGCATGCATAACCCTTTAACATCGGACTTGTTTTCACACCAAGTTTTATTTCTTGAGAAATTTAATTCTATTAAAGGAATTTTCGCTTTCCGGAAGAAGTATTTAAAATTAAATTATCTAGAGAATAAAGTTTGTTTTTTTTTCAGCAATCGTATTTTATGTTATCGACTAAAAAGAAGAAAAACGTAAAATTCTAACCCGCACGATCGCGGTCTTAGAGGAATATAACACAAAAATCTTGTGATACTTATTTTCTGTCAAATTCGAACCACCCTACCAATGGCGAGCAGTTGAGCATTAAAGACATCAACGATTATGTGTTTATGTGTGAATTGTTGAATTTATTGGTTTCTTATTATTTATAAAGCTAATACGTTTAAAATATTGGTTGTTTAAAAAAAAAAAAAAAAGAAATCAATTCTGCTGAAGAAAACAATGGAATTGGCATACTGGCAAAAGTATCGAATACAAAGTCGTAAGCTCTCTTTATTGTTAAAATTTCAAGTCAAATAATTATCTGCCGAGTGAAATTGCCAATAGAGGAAATATTTTATTTGCAAAATTAACGTTTTATTTTAGTGTAATGATTTTTTATATTTGAAGTCATTTCTTCCTTATGTAACTAAATTTTGTTTGATTTTTTTTTTTTTTTGTAGGTATTAGAATACTATGCCTCAAGAAAATTTTGCACAATTTTCATAAAATCTAAGAAAATAAATAAAATGAATAAATAAAGTAATCGACGAAATTTATTAAAATTGAACAGCCAACTAATATATTACCTAAAGACGTTTTAAAAATAAAAAATATGCAATTTTTCAGAATTGAAATTTAAAAAAAAAAAAAAAAAAAAATCGACATTTCAGTCGTTGCAGATCATGCTACCAAATTACTTTCTATTCTTTTAAGCCGTTTTGGGGGGCATTTGCCCGATTTTGATAAAATTTCAAAATGTATCAAATATTTAAAATAATTTTGCCATCTATAGTTTTAATTAACTTGCTATGTAACATGATTCCAAATTTTATTCTACCCCATTGCCCTTTTCAAAGAATGAATAAAACATTTGCTCCCTTTTCAGGAAATCTCACAATCTACATGAATAAGAAAAATTTACGCATTTGGCAATGTGTTTCTTCGTACAACAGCATTTCCTCCAGCAATTTTTTATTAAATGTTAGAGAGAAAATAAGACTCTCTGTGTAGAAAAACGTCTGAATGATCTTAATTTTCCAATAAAAATTTTCGGAAGATACATTTGGAAATTTTTAAATAAGGAATTTTTTTTTTTTTTTAATCCTGTTTCAGGGGCATGAAAAGAAGCTGGAATTCGAAATGTGTTTCCTCCATCAACTCTCAATTAACACTAAAACAGTCGAAGGGAGGGTCAAAACGACTACTCTTGGCTGTTTTAGGTATTTCTATAATTATTTATTTTGCTAATTAAAATAGAAATGTAAAAATTTGTCCCAACACGCTTGGAATAATTTTAGGAAAAGTAGAAATATGAGCTGCGGTGTTAAAGCATGAGATATAGGGGGATTGAAATTAAGCATGAGATATAGGGGGAAAGGTCAAAATGACCCCACGGGCGCTTCCAGTATTAAAAGTTAGCAAGAAAACAAGACTTTCGGTGTTGAATAAAACGTCTGAAGAATCTTAAATTTTTCCAAGAAAAATTTCGCAAAATATATTTGGAATTTTTTAATTTCTAAATAAGGAAAAAATAAATTATGCCGGAACAGAGAGTAGTAAGAAGGCGGAATTCGAAATGTATTGCCTTCCACATTCCCGCCATCAATCAACCGTAATTCGTATTCGGAAATATTACTAGTATTTTTCAATAAGTAAATAAAAATAACATGCTGTTGAGAGGCTTACTAAGATGGCGGAATTCAAAATTTGTTGACTCCCACATTCCCGCCTTCAACTTTTATTAAATGTGAAGAAAACAGGATACTCATCGTAAACAGAGAAATCGAGAGTAATCTTAAATACCTGAGAAAAGTTTTCGTAATATGTATTCGGTAATATTATTCTAGAATTTCTAAGTAATCAAGAAAATCGTTCTGTGTTTTTGCCGCTGCAAACATGTGTTGCAGTGGCTTCGTGGGTTCAGCTAAGCTTCACCGGCGTGACTCGACCCATGCATGTATAGCCGTTTAAGATCGGACTTGTTTTCACATTCAGTTTTATTTCTTGAAAAAATTTAATTCTATTAAAGGTATTTTTGCTTGCCGAAAAAAATATTTAAGATTAAATTATTTAGAGAATAGTTTGCTTCTTTTTTTTTTCAGCAATCGTATTTTATTTTATCGACTAAAAAGATCGCGGTCTTAAAGCGATATAAAACAAAAAAATCTTGTGATATTTATTTTCTGTCAAATTCCAACTACCCTACCTTTGGCGAGCAGTTGAGAATTAAAGACGTGTTGATGATAAACGTTCTCAGAACTAACCGGCTATTTTGTTAGTTTCTTATAACTTATAAAAGCTATTACGTTTAAAATATTGGTTATTTAAAAAAAAAAAAAAAACCAATTCTGCTGCAGTAAAAAGGGGGCGAACATTTTAACCATTTACATTTAGCTCACCGCACATGTAATAGAAATTATCAGTCTGCCTTTCAAACCACTATCATGACTAAATCCGACTCTCACGGCTATCCAAACGGGGCGAAAAACCCAAATAAGCGGGAGTTGGCATTTTCTCCGCCGCGCCGATAGTGTTGTGACCGCCTCAGACCGATTTAAATGGCCAGTCCATACAATTAAAACTGTCAAAAATGCTCGCTTTTTAAAATTGTTTTTTTTATTTTTGTGTCTAAACAGAATGTATCTTTATCTGTAAATATTTTTAAACGTTTTTTCATTCATGCTGCTCAATTTGAAAAAAAATAAAGAAATTAACAGTTGGTTAATGCTTTTTAGGCGCTTCTTCTACATGTAATAAATTAATTATTAATAAATATATTAATTTATGTTTTCTTTGAATCTTCAAAAGACAGTAATACTTTTTAGAGACTTGTTTTTCGTATATAACTACTGCATATTTTAATATATTAATGCAGCATTCTCCCTATACTTTCCTGTATACTTCCCCGTATGTTCCTATCAGGGGCGTAGCCAATGGGGATAGGGGTGGGGTCACAACACCATCCCCATGAGGAATTTTCTCCCACACAAAGTGCATATTCTGCACTCCCTTATTACACACACGTATTCACAAATGTGAGTTGCAGTAGTCGTAATATAACAACAAAAAAGTAATAAAACAAACCAAAAAGTAATATGGCCCAAAATATGCTTCCACCATATTTATAATTTAATGGATTCTAGGCGAGGAGGCGAAAATGCATTTGCCATTATGGAGGTTCCGCCTCCTTAGTCGAATTCCCTGGCTATGGGTCTGTCGAGCAATGCAATAAGCCCACCCTTCATCAGTAGTAAAATAGAGTTAATAGATTTCTAGCCGTTTCTAGAGACTTGTATTTCAACGTATTGGGCTTTGAAGTAGTTGTCAAACATTTTGTTATTTACAAAGTTTTTTATTTACTTTATTGTTTAACGCCAGTTTTTTGAGTGTTTTTTCCATTTTGTTATTCTATTTATTAAGCTGAAGATCTATGTTCTTTCGTTCTTTGTAATGTATTTCTGAAAGTGAGTTTATTTTTGGATATGGAATTAGCATACTGGCAAAAGTATAGAAAGCAAAGTCGTAAGCTCTGTTTATTGTTAAGATTTCAGGTCAAATAACTATCTGCTGAGTGAAAATGTCCATAGAAGAAATATTTTATTTGCAAAATTAACGTTTTATTTTAGTATAATGAACTTTTATATTTGAAGTCATTTCTTCCTTGTAACTAAATTTTGTTTGATTCTGTTTTTGAAAGTACCATAATACTATGCCTCAAGAAAATTTTGCACAATTTTCATAAAATCTAAGAAAAAAAAATAAAATGAATAAATAAAGTAATCGACGAAATTTATTAAAATTGGACAGCCAACTAATATATTACCTAAAGACGTTTTAAAAAGCACTCCACATGATGAAGAAAAAATACGCAATTTTTCAAAATTTAAGGATTGAAATTTAAAAAAATAATAATAATAAAAAAATCGACATTTCAGTCGTTGCAGATCATGTTACCAAATTATTTTCTATTCCTTTAAGCCGTGTTGCGGGGGATGCGAGAACAGACAATTGTACGATTTTCATAAAATTTCAAAATGTATCAAATATTTAAAATAATTTTGCCATCTACAGTTTCAATTAACTTGCTTTGTAACATCTATATATTATTTTGAAACATGTTTTTCTTTCGACAACCGAATTGAGAGAACGGCTGGGTGTAAAAACTCAATTGAGGTGTCTGAATAAAGGTCTCGGCCCGTAGATGTGCCATCAAAAGAGAAAATCAGAAAAAGTCGAACGGTTTAAGCGTAGCGGAACGGCAAAGGTGCAAATTTTCGATATAGAAATAACATTGTGGTTTATTAACGGAGACGATTGATGACGCAGACGATTGTCTTAGCTCCGCAAGGTTTGATTTATTTGGAAAAATATTTGTTAGAAATTGCATCCGTTTGTAAATGTTGTGTTGCAAATGTGGCAACAGTGTGTAGTGATAATAAATGTGTTGTTCTAAATTCTGATTAGAATAAGAGCAATTCAAAAAAATAAATGAAAACCGACTTCGGATTATTTCTTTATTTTGGCGCTTTATTGCTTATTTCCTTAATTTTTTCTATATATTAATTTGAAACATGTTTTTCCGGTATCCACTAAATTGAAAGAACAGCTATGTGTAAAAATTTGGTTGAGAGGTCTAAAAAAAGGTCTTGGTCCGTAGATGTGTCATCTAAAGAGAAAAATTTTCAAAGTCGGAGGGATCAGGTGTAGCGGAACTTCAAACCTGCAATTTTTCACCATAGAAATAGCATTGTGGTTTATTAAAATGCATTTTGCTGTCATAAAAAGCCTTCTTTATTTTAGCGCTTTATCGCTTATTAGCACTAGGGTGCTATTTCGTTCACGCCCAGACTTTGTCTACTCTGTCGACATGATTTGTGGACAGGTTTTGTAGCCATGATTTGTAGACAGGTTTTGTAGAGATGAACTGCCATGGTGAAAATCTTTTTAAACGTGTTTGCCACATAACGCGAAACGGGGGGGGGGGGGGGAGAATAAGTCTGACAAGGTTTGCGATTTTTGATAATTGATCGCCAAGTTTGCTGAAAAAAAAAAAAAAAAAAAACCTTAAAAACCGAACCATGCCTGGCGACGGTTGTGAAATAGTTTTAGTAGGCAATTTTAATATAGATTTTAATTCCAAAGATGTGTTTTATGCAACGAGAAAGACAAATACGGCACACTCATGGATTAAGATGCCCATTCCGAACAGTATTTAAAATGGTGAAGTATAGTTGGAATATGCTCGGCGAAGATTGTAAAATAGCTTTAATAGGCGATTTTAAGTTACATTTCTATTACAAAGATGTGTTTTATGGAACAAGAAATATTTGATTCCTATTTTAACGCCTTCACTCTGCCCAACCTAAATAACCGCCACTCAATGGCCTACTTTACAGTCATCTATCTCGGGAATTATGTGCAAGTTTCAACGCTCGCAAAAGAACTTAATTAAATTGAATAAATTAGCGATAAACGCACCAGTTAAGAAATATAAAGACACTTAATTATTAAAACTACTTTAATTGGCAACCCAAAATAAATAAATATGTAATGGAATGCTGTACTTACAGTTGTTTCAAATCACTATGTTAATACTAAATCACGGTTGCCACGTACAAAAAATCGTCGTGGTAACTGCATAATGTTTCATTATCGCCATTTTGGTGAGAGTCGGAGCGTTAAAGTAAAAATGAACCCAAGAAAAACGAACATGGCATACTCATAGATTATTCATTCCAATAAGTATTTAAAGGGCAAAGTTGGAAGATGCTTGGCGAAAATTGTAAAACAGTCTTAGTAGGCGATTTCGAATGCAAAGATGTGTTTTATGGAACAAGGGAGAAAAATACGGCACACTCATGAATAAGGATACACTTTCCAACTTAGAGGAATAAGCAAAGAAAATATGGAGGATGCATGAATTATGATACGCTTTTAATATGTTGTACTTTAGTGCGTAGTTAAATCTGAAAGTGTTTCAGATTTTTTTACTCTTTTCTTTAATTTTTTCTAGTTATTCTTTAATTTTTCTATATAATTTTTCTCTATATATAATAAAGTGTCCGTCGAATTCGACGGGTTTCAGCTAGTGACTCATTTTATTCTATCCCATTGCCCTTTTCCAAGAATGAATCAAACATTTGCTCAATTTTCAGAAAATCTCAAAATCTATATGAATAAATAAATGAAAGTAAGTAAATAATAATAATAATAATAAAAATATTAAGATTCTCTGAAGACTAAGTGACCACATACGATGGTAACAAATTTAATATAATTCGCTTCAGTGGCTGATATATCATGCATAAACAAAAATTTTACTCATTTTGAATTAATTTTCGCAATATCGAATAAAATTTTCAAAAATTCGAAGCCTACAGTTCAAGTGAAGTGGCCAACTATGATTTCAACAACTTTTACTTTATTCACTTTAGTCGTTATTAATGCGCGGGAAAAAAAAAAAAAAAAAAAAAAAAAAAAAAAACGTGCATTTTTACATCAATTCAAAAAATCTCAAAATCTAATTGAAACTAAATAAATAAAATATCTACACCCATATTTTAAGTTTAGTGACAATCTATCACGTAACATAAGGCGGATACAGAAACTTTTTTCGGAGGGGGCGCAAATCGTGAATATTTATTTTATCTAGTGTAAAGCCCACTTAGTGTTCGTGAAAGCCCCATTTATCTCGTGTAAATACACATTTCGCGGAGGGGGAGCGCACTTCCTGTGCCCTCCCCCAGGATTCGCCTTTGCATGTAACTAAATTTTATTTCATTCGATTCATCCATTCTTACCGGATGCTCGCTCAAACAAAATAGATGTCACGGATAGTTCCCCAAAACTTAAATAGATATAAAAATCGTGAAGTGTTTTTATTTCAAGTACAATAGGCAAACAAAAATGTAATTAAAAAAGGAAAAAGAAAGAATGCCTCTAAAATGTATTCGGAAGGAAAATTTTAAAGCTACTAAAATCTCTACTGCAGGGGTGTGGTAAAAGGATAAAAAATGAGATGTGTTCTTACCCAGAGCAGCATTTCTCTCATGAATTTATATCGAATGTTACAAAGAAAACAAGATTCTCTATGTGGAAAGAAATATCTAAATAATCTTAACTTTCTGAAACAAATTTATCGTAAAATATATTTGGAAATATTTAAATTTCTCAGTAAGCAAGAAAATCCTGCTGCTGCAAGCCCGTAGTAAGAAGGCGGGAATTGGAATGTGTACCCTCCCACAATTACATTTCCGATTGCCATTTTAGATTTGATGTTCGAAAGTAAAGATAACAGGACATTCGGTGTAGATGGTAAAGATAACAGGACATTCGGTCTAGAAAGAAACTTATGAGTAATATGAATTTTTTAACAGTTTTCGTGAAGTGTATTTGAAATTATTGTAATTTCTAAGTAAGGAAGAAAAATAATGCTGTTGGTGGGCGGAGGGATGAGGGCGGAATTCGAATGTGTACCCTCCCATAACTACATTTCCGATTGCCATTTTATATTTGATGTTCCAAAGTAAAGATAACAGGACATTCGGTGTAGAAAGTAAAGATAACAGGACATTCGGTGTAGAAAGAAACTTATGAGTAATATGAATTTTTTAACAGTTTTCGTGAAGTGTATTTGAAATTATTGTAATTTCTAAGTAAGGAAGAAAAATAATGCTATTGGTGGGCGGAGGGAAGAGGGCGGAATTTGAATGCGTCTCCTCCCACATTTCCTGACAATTTTATATGAAATGTAGAGAAAATAGCACATTTGTAGAAAGAATCGTTGAAATAATCATTTTTCAAAGAAGACGTTTCGTAAAAAATATATTTGAAAATATTTTATTTTTTAAGGTAGGAAATCATGTTCCAGGGGCGTAATAGGAGGGCGAAAATCACAATGTGTTCGCTCCCATAGGAACTTTTCCCTATCCCTTTTATATTAAACTAGAAGCAGGACTAGTTAGTTCTTCGAAGGGAATGAGGATTGTTAAATGAATACGAATGAAAATAAATAAATTATAATAATCTGCTTATCTCACCAAACTCCTGTCTCGAAAATAATTTATATCCTTGCATTTAGATCCATATTTCATTTTTGTGAATTTATTTAATAAAGTGTATTTCGATAAAGAAATGCATGATGGTTTTTTTTTTTTTTTTTTTTTTTGGCATTTAACTTAACTTTTCAATACATTCAAACGACACGACAACAAAGACTAATTACTTTCATCTCCCATTTCAACATTACCATTTACTTACCATAGTTGCAATATCAATTGTTGTCACTTAAATTAAACGAAAACTGAAGTAAATTTAAAGTTCTTAATCGGAAAATAAAAATACATGAATATGGAAAAAAATGAGAAAAATGAACGTTTATAAACACGCTTGATTACAAGAGTAGTGGATTTTGGATTTTATATTCTACCAATTTAAGCAACAAATCTTCCGAATTACCAAGCGCTGCATTTGCACATTTCGCACTTTTTTTACCTCATCAAATGGTGCGACATTTGGCACTGCCGCTGGAATTCGTGACTTTCGTAAGTTTTGGACACGGGAAATGACGTATATCGTCCTGCTGTAAGTTATGGAATAACAGATTTTAATTTCTGCTTCTAGATTATAGTTACCGTAGAAACGATACGTTTGTTGACACTCAACACTTAATACAAAAATTAAAAGAATAAAAGAGTAATGTCTTACGTTGCTGTATTAATCAGGAAACACATATCAATCTGAAAGTACAGTCTGCACTGGTTTCAAATAAACGAAAAATTATCAACCTGGAATTTGAAAACACTCATTTGAATTCTGTTGCTGCTAACTTTGTAAGTTTTATTTTCTTCGCATATGCTATAAATATTATAAACATCCAGGAGCCGTAAATAAACATATACCGTACAATCTTATTCTATGTTTTCGAAATATCTTGCTCGTGATGTAATTTTATGCGGAAGTCAAAGCTTTAGAACAATTAAATAGGCGACCAATATTCCACTTGAGATGTATTTGCTTGTTAGGTATTGATTTTTAGTCTTTATTGTCAGTGTTGCAAAAGCCTCTGAAATATTTTGAACATTTACAAACTTTAATTTCTTGCAATAGTCAAATTATGTTTCTCTCAAAAGTTTTCTTAGTTTTGAAACTTTCATTCATATACAGCATATCTCTGCAAGAATAAATTTTTATTTTATGCCTTTCAGGGATCCACAATAAAAAGCTTCTACTTTTAAATATTGTATTTTTGCTTATTTTTTGCCTTTTAGTTACATATAAAACATATTTTCGCGTAATAGCTAATTAGTTTTTTTTTATTAAACTTGTTTACTGGTCAAGAAACATTGTATGAAATCTTACTACTTTTTAAAGCTAGGAGTAATTCAGTTAAAGAACACGAAAGAAAATTAATTTTTAATGTAATATTATACAAATTCCAAATTAATATTTAATCTAACTAATGGTACGGAAATTATATATGTTGTCAGTGAAGCAAATACAAAACATATTATACTACAGAAAACAGTTTCCCCAACTGAAATGAACACAAGTGTCTTTCATCCTATGATCCATTTATTTCAGACAAACCAATAACTAAATTTCACCAGACACTAATAGTAGAATTTACTGTCAAAAAAAAACTTACAACCATAAATAAATGTGTCCTCTCGTTATTTTGCATTTCTGTAGTTTTCAAGTACACACGGCTGCCACAGCCGTGTTGCAAATACCAGATAATGGGCAGTACGGTCGAATGGACTGTACGCGGGTTGACGTCGGACAGGCTTGTGATTTATTATGTTCCCTCCCACAGCACCTTATCCTCACTTCTCTTTTAACCAAATTTGATGAAATACCCGTTCCTTGAAACGAAAATAGGAACTGTTACATCAATACGATTAAAAATATATAAATCATATAGCTTAGAGTCTAAGAGCAAGCCACCGCCAGACCTTCGTTATAGTATAAAAGCTGAAACTTTCTCTGCGCATACCCCCCAACAGAGGTAAGAACAATCGGCCACTCTAAAGTTTGGAGGATCGTGGCTTTGGCAGGTAACAGGTGGCAAAGGTGTATAAAATTGCAGAAAATTTTCGTCATTTCAAAAAGCTTTATTTTTTTATAGGTTCTTCTTCGCAGTACTAGAAATCACTGGATCCCTTGCCAGACACTTTTCCATCGTGGCAAACCCCCGCCAGACAATCTCAAAGTCATGGAAAACTGTTGTGTTCGTAAACTCCCGCGACGAAGTACGTCAATTTGTCACAAAGTACCAAGCACATTTTATACTGCTACTTCCGATTTTTCTTACGCGCGAACTTTCTTGCAGCGCGCTCGTCATAGAATTGCGTTTTTCAAGACTTTGAGGTTGTCTGGCGGGGGTTTGCCACGATGGAAAAGTGTCTGGCAAGGGATAAAGTGATTTCTAGTACTGCGAAGAAGAACCTATCAAAAAATGAAGCTTTATGGAATGACGAAAATTTCGGCAATTTTATACACCTTTGCCAAGGACGTACCCAGAAAATTTTTTCGGAGGGGGTCCAAACGGTGAAAAAGGCAGAATTTTTCACAAAAAGACGTCATCATTCTTATTTTGTTAACAAAAACTGAAATTTCGGGGGGGGGGGGTCGGACCCCCTGCACCACCCCCTGGGTACGTCCTTGACCTTTGCCATCTGTTACCTGACAAAGCCACGATCCTCCAAACTTTATAGCGGCCGATGGTTCCTACCTCTGTTGGGGGGTATGCGCAGAGAAAGTTTCAACTCTTATACTATGACGAAGGTCTGGCGGTCGCTGGCTCTATTACCAATTTATCTCAGAACTTCTGCCTCGTAATTTATATCCTTGCCTCTGGATTCCTATTTCATGCTTGTGAATTTACTTTATGTAATTTCATTAAATGAATGTATGAGTCCTTTTGCCAAAATATTTTGGCATTTAGCTTGCTTATGTACTTATACGAAGAAAGGGGCTGCACCAAATTTGGCGATAAGTGAGTATTATACGTAGTTGGGAAATTTAGGGAGATTTTGAACGCCACTAAAAAGAAATAAACTAATCGAAATTTCTTTTGATAATTTTCCTAACAGGCTGCAAACATGCCACGAACGTGCGTATAAGAAAAAGAATTGTTAGAGAACTTTAGTTCAGAATGGGAAGAACAATAATGAATTGCAGTAGGAAGATGAGTAATGGCACGGGTTTCTTTTGTGATACATTCTACCATCGTATAGTCGGGAAGATTAAAAATTAATTTGTCAGGAACGCGTACATGTATTTTAAGAGCTTATCGAAATTTCTGTTAATAATTTTCCTAACAGGCTCCATTCCAAGATCGGAATGAACTACGGTATTTTTAAAATACCAAGGAGATGTACGAATTTTATGTAACGAAATCGCGCAGCTCGTAACGTTTGCATTCTAAAAGAGAATGCGCAGAGAGGTGCATAAAGTGGGGGATCAGTCATTGTGGGTGTTGTTTTGAGAGCTTATTTGAATGTTAGGGTTTAGTTGAGCTTTGCTTATTTCTGCAAGTTAGTTCAGGGAGATTTCAAGCGTTGTACAATATTCATCAAAATCAATAGATTTCCGTAAAGGCCTTATTACACGGACAAAATTTAGAGCAATTTTGGTTGCAGAAACCAGTTGCTGCAATTCATTCCCGCAAGTCAGGGAGCCCAGATGAGCACACAGGGTTGCCATAGTAAACAAACCCTGCTGTGTTCACAAACGTCAGAGATTCACCAAATTGGCGGTTGCTGGAGCATGTCATTATAAATAGCACATCGATGGTTTCTTATACCTCGTGTATCTTCTGTTCGGATTGATATTTATTTTTCTTTTCTTCAATTAAATCAATTTCCATGTCGATATTTTATTTCACGGACATTTTGTTTTCGCACACGCTCATCGCTTTCACTACGAACGGTATGGCTGACGCTGACTCTTCCGCCATCTTGTGTGACGTAGACATAAGAAGCACTACGATTTCTGGATTTCCTGCAACTTGCAATTTTTAACCGACGAAAAACGGAGGAGGTTCTCAAGTCGACGCGTATATATTTTTTTTTATGAATGACCACGCATAACTTTTTACAATGTAATCCGATTTTGATAATTCTTTTTTTATTCGAAAGGGTATACCCCGAAGTTGGTCCCATATAGATTTGGAAAAAAAATTCCAACCCTAAGGGTAGGAAAACAGGGGATGATTGATTTTTCACTCACTGATTGTAATGTATGAACACGCATAAAATATGACTTTTAAATAGCTATTTTTTAAAAAAATGCCAGCTCGTTTAGTGATCTTTTTCCTTTTCCTCGTGAAAATTCAATATTCCTTAAATTTTATAGTTTTCATAAAATAAAATAGACGCTCTAACGAGGCATATAAGCTCTTGAATCGATATTTGTTAGAGACTATTACCAAAAGAGTTGATTTTTTTTAAATGGACGGTGTCCGTGTGACGTCATTTTTCAGCCAACACGTAACCTCCAACCAATCAATTTAAAATGTAGTTTCAGTTGACACTCAATGTTCCAATCTGATTAGTTCAAATTTGTATTTTCCACCGGCACGTGATTGAAATAGCATCGTATCGATATCGTCCATTGCAAGGGATATTGGCGACGTTTTTACGTGACCGTTTAAAACAGCACATCAAACCACCTATATATCTTCGTACACAGTACATATGTGTACATTTTGTTTTCGCTTGTTAAAACGATTCTTTTAAGATTTTTTGTAGTTCTGAATTTCCGTACGTATGCGTCGATGCTTTAATTTTGAATAAATCATGTTAAGGCATGCGAATGTGTAAATCCCCCGCACACATTTTGTTTTTGTTTGCCGTTTCGCAATGAGTATTTGAATGTTACTAAAATTCCCGAAGTTCAATTTGTTATTTTTTTTTTCGAAATTCATACAGCTAAAAAGAACTGGTCTATGTTCCGTATCCGGTGCTGTTTACATTTTGATGTTCATTTGGTGTTGGTTCTGGCGCCATCGTGGGTGATGTTCAGCGGGAGTGAAGTACCCTGCCGCTTGGCGACGTTTTTTTTTTTTTTTTTTGGAGGTATGATAATGCGTCAAATATTGCAAATTGGAAATTTCAGAACTGTTGAAAGATCCGAAATTTCTTGAATTTTCGAGCATGCGTAATAGTTATTTTTTAATTCTAGCTACTGTGTGACGTAACAGATGAATGTATAGAATTCGCTTGCTCAATTTGATGTTACTAACCTGTTAATTTGCGTTTATAGCCACAAAAAATGATTTAAAAAAAACTTTTTAACAAAAAAATTAAACCGCCGAAAAACTCAAAAGCAAAAAATAATAAACCTTTTCTTAATTAACCTTAATAACTAAGTTCTTAAACTAATGTAAGTATACCTAAGTAATTTTGAGTCGGTGCCAAACAACCAATGAACAAAGATCACTAAATTACCTTAAATTTAAAGAAATAACCAAATCAAATTGGCATTGCAACGTGAAATCTCCGGCGATAAACATTAACATTCCAAAAAATGCGCTCTCCTCACGTCTCTCACGATCAACGAGCTTTCGCAGAAATGCAGAGAGGTCTACTTTGTAATGCACAACTCAGCATTAAAATCTGTGTGTGAACAATAAATTACTCCTATTCATAATGGAGATTTAGGCATTTAGTGATCTTCGTTCATTGGTTGTTTGGCACCGACTCAAAATTACTTAGGTATACTTACATTAGTTTAAGAACTTAGTTATTAAGGTTAATTAAGAAAAGGTTTATTATTTTTTGCTTTTGATTTTTCGGCGGTTTAATTTTTTTGTTAAAAAGTTTTTATTTCGCCTCTGAACGAAAAAGTTGGAATTGACAGTTCCTTAGGTAACCAAGCGGAAATTTCCAGAAAAGAGGTTTCTGCAACTGGTTGCAGCAACCCAATCGCACGAAAATTCCTTCGTGTAATAAGGCCTTAAGAGTTTGTGAATAATTTATTTTTCGACAACTGAGGGAGGCACTCTACGGCGTCAGTGGAAGATATACCTTTTTTGATCATTGAACGGGCGAGGTCAATTTAGTTTTGCTTTCCGCAGAATTGTGAATTTTGAAAATCGGTATAGATGAGCATCTTTGGTTCTGTGGGCTAGCCGGACAGCCTTGATAGTTGGAAGTGTGACTGTGTGTGCAGTTGGCGGACTTATTTTTTTCTGCTCTCTTCTTTTTGCACAGAGGAGGAGGTTCTAGTCGTGCTTGGTCTCTCGCATTTAAAGCAGACGGGATAGAGAGTACAATGCCGCGATGTCGAAATCAAGGAATTCAGTGAAATGGAATATACCAGCAAGATTGTCAGATGGGTAAATATCACATAAATAAACCGTCATAGGAGCTTTAGTTTTGTAATTTTTTAACAGGGAGACTATGTACGTGGTATCCTTTCTTGGTAAGTTCGTTTTTTACCTCAACTGCATCGCCGACCAGCTTGCGTGGTGGATAAAGCGCCGGACAACGATGTTGGGTTCAACTCCCTGCGGTCTAGGTTCGATCCCCAACTGGGCGTGGATGTCATTGTGTCCACCCCTTCATAGGGGGCAACACTGGTCCACCTACTATGTGCCCCCATAAGAAAGTGACCTACAACTCCGACCTTAGAAGTAGCCAATACCTCTAAGGCATTGTTAAGGCCCGTCATTTGGGAAAAAAAAAAACCCACTACATCAGTGTTAATGGGAACATCTTTTAGTACCACTTTTCAGGATCGGGTGTTTTTGGACTTCATTCCGAAGAATTGTGATGGATTATTAGCCCTTTTGGGTAACTTTACATTTCATGATTACTTAAAAGGAATCTACATATTGGAGATAAGGCCCCCTTCCCAAGATGCTCCATTAAACACGAACTTCATTCAGTCAGTTTCCTGTCTTAAACTAAGAGTATTTTGTATGGTCCGAAATTGGGTAATGCATTTCGGGAAAATTTTGATGAGATCGTCCACAACTTTTTATTTAGGTGCTCACCGATTTCGGAGGTAATTTCCTGGAAAATTTGAAAATCGTAATTTCTGTGTATTGTCAAGATTTCGGGTTAGAGAGAAACAAAATGCTGAGTGTAACTGTCAATAGAGAAAACATTGTACTTGAAACGTTACATTTTATTAGAAAAATAAAAATAAAATAAAATAAACAATAACAAAAAATGGTTAAAGTACTTTGACGCCTGTAACTTAAGTGACCAACTACGATGATACTAAGTTTTATATGATTCGCTTCAATGGCTTATATGTGATGCGTGAACCAGATGCAATTCAAAATGCGTGAACAAAAATTCACGCATTTTGAATAAATTTTCGCAAAATCGACTAACATTTTCAAAAATTCGAGAGCCTATAAGTTAAGTGACCGCCTATCATGTCACCAAATTCCATTTCATTACCTTTAGACGTTATTTCACTTGATTCATCAATTTTTTCGCAAAATATTTTTGAAAATATTTCAATTTCTAGGGAAGCATGGAAATGTTGCTGCTACTAGGGCGTAGTATGAAGGAGGATATCAGAATGCGTACCCTAACACAACTACATTTCCGATTGCCCTTTTATATTTGATATTCGAAAGACAACGGGACACAAGGTGTAGAAAGAAATTTATAAATAATCTTAAATTTCTAAAATTTTCGTAAAGTGCATTTGAAAATATTTTATTTTTTAAGGTAGGAAATCATGTTCCAGGGGCGTAATAGGAGGGCGAAAATCACAATGTGTTCGCTCCCATAGGAACTTTTCCCCATCCATTTTATATTAAACTAGAAGCAGGACTAGTTAGTTCTTCGAAGGGAATGAGGATTGTTAAATGAATACGAATGAAAATAAATAAATTATATTAATCTGCTTAACTCACCAAACTCCTGTCTCGAAAATAATTTATATCCTTGCATTTAGATCCATATTTCATTTTTGTGAATTTATTTAATAAAGTGTATTTCGATAAAGAAATGCTTTTTTTTTTTTTTTTTTTTTTTTTTGCATTTAACTTAACTTTTCAATACATTCAAACGACACGGCAACAAAGACTAATTACTTTCATCTCCCATTTCAACATTACCATTTACTTACCATAGTTGCAATATCAATTGTTGTCACTTAAATTAAACGAAAACTGAAGTAAATTTAAAGTTCTTAATCGGAAAATAAAAATACAGGAATATGAAAAAAAAAAAAATGAGAAAAATGAACGTTTATAAACACGCTTGATTACAAGAGTAGTGGATTTTGGATTTTATATTCTACCAATTTAAGCAACAAATCTTCCGAATTACCAAGCGCTGCATTTGCACATTTCGCAATTTTTTGACCTCATCAATTGGTGCGACATTTGGCACTGCCGCTGGAATTCGTGACTTTCGTAAGTTTTGGACACGGGAAATGACGTATATCGTCCTGCTGTAAGTTATGGAATAACAGATTTTAATTTCTGCTTCTAGATTATAGTTACCGTAGAAACGATACGTTTGTTGACACTCAACACTTAATACAAAAATTAAAAGAATAAAAGAGTAATGTCTTACGTTGCTAAATTAATCAGGAAACACATATCAATCTGAAAGTACAGTCTGCACTGGTTTCAAATAAACGAAAAATTATCAACCTGGAATTTAAAAACACTCATTTGAATTCTGTTGCTGCTACCTTTTTAAGTTTTATTTTCTTCGCATATGCGATAAATATTGTTAACAGCAAGGAGCCGTAAATAAACATATACCGTACGATCTTATTCTATGTTTTCGAAATATCTTGCTCGTGATGTAATTTTATGCGGAAGTCAAAGCTTTAGAACAATTTAATAGGCGACCAATACTCCACCTCAGATGGGTTTGCTTGTTAGGCATTGATTTTTAGTCTTTATGATCAGTGTTGCAAAAGCCTCTGAAATATTTTGAACATTTACAAACTTTAATTTCTTGCAATAGTCAAATTATGTTTCTCTCAAAAGTTTTCTTAGTTTTGAAACTTTCATTCATATACAGCATATCTTTGCAAGAATAAATTTTTATTTTATGCCTTTCAGGGATCCACAATAAAAAGCTTCTACTTTTAAATATTGTATTTTTGCTTATTTTTTGCCTTTTAGTTACATATGAAACATATTTTCGCGTAATAGCTAATTAGTTTTTTTTATTAAACTTGTTTACTGGTCAAGAAACATTGTATGAAATCATCTTACTACTTTTTAAAGCTAGGAGTAATTCAGTTATAGAACACGAAAGAAAATTAATTTTTAAAGTAATATTATACAAATTCCAAATTAATATTCAATCTAACTAATGGTACGGAAATTATATATGTTGTCAGTGAAGCAAACACAAAACCTATTATACTACAGAAAACAGTTTCCCCAACTGAAATGAACACAAGTGTCTTTCATCCTATGATGCATTTATTCCAGACAAACCAATAACTAAATTCCACCAGACACCGATAGTAGAATTTACTGTGAAAAAAAACTTACAACCACAAATAAATGTGTCACCTCGCTCTATCGTATTCCTGTAGTTTTCAAGTACACACGGCTCCCACAGCCGTGTTACAAATATCAGATAATGGGCAGTACGGTCGAATGGACTGTACGCGGGTTGACGTCGGACAGGCTTGTGATTTATTATGTTCCCTCCCACAGCACCTTATCCTCACTTCTCTTTTAACCAAATTTGATGACATACCCGTTCCTTGAAACGAAAATAGGAACTGTTACATCAATACGATTAAAAATATATAAATCATATAGCTTAGAGTCTTGCGGCAATTTTATTAAAATTGCGGCAATTTTATACACCTTTGCCAAGGACGTACCCAGAAAAATTTTTCGGAGGGGGTCCAAACGGTGAAAAAGGCAGAATTTTTCACTGACTGACTGACTGACTGACTGAGGTCTAGCTTCTCGGAGTGCCAGCGCAGCGCGCGTACCTCCAGTATGTAATGTTAGGGGTGTTATTGTTGTGGATGTGCGTAGATAGCAGCGAAGCTGCCTGTATCAGTACAGAAAGTCATTTTTCTGGATGTTGGGTGTGCATGTCGACCCTTCCTCCCCCCACCATAGGTGGTCTTCACAGGAAGGGTTGCTCGACGTGTGTGGCGTGTAAGGGCTTAAGGTTGATCTTGAAGGGCATGGAGAACAGCCTTGGGGCGTTTTCTATGCTGTGGGTCCGACGGCTCATAATCTGGTAGAGTGGCAATAATTTCGTTAGGAACGTTTCGTATGTTCCTGTAGAATCTCTTGGAGATTTTCAGTAAGTGGTGTCTTCTTGCCTCTGGTTCTATTTATGTGCTTCTTCCAAGTAAGCAGTTTGTCAATTTCGACACCAAGATATGGTGCGCTATCAGCCCATTCCAGTACCGTGTTGTCGACATGTAAACGGGAGGGTGGGAATTTCCTTCCAACGGAGAGTGCCTTGCATTTGGAAGGGTTTAACTTTATTTTCCAATTCCGCATCCACAACTCAAGTTGGTTAATGTGGTGTTGGAGATTCGTGTGGAGCGTTCTTGCGTTCTTGGCTCTGCCGATGATAGCAGTGTCATCCGCATACAAGGCAATATCAGTGGTTTGGTTTCTGGGTATGTCGTTTACATAGAGACTGTAAAGGGTTGGGCCTAGGATTGAACCTTGTGGCACTCCACTCTTGATGGGAAAGTTGTCCGAGACAGCATCTTGTATTCTGACCGAATAGCTGCGTACCTGTAGATAGTTGTAAAGGAGATGGACAAGAGAGTCTGGCACGCCCATACCGAACAGTTTGTAAATGAGTCCGACGTGCCAGACTTTGTCGAATGCCTTTGAAATGTCGAAAAGGACAATCGCCACACTGTCTTTAGATTGGACGGCTTCAGTCAGATGTTCGACTACCCTGAGGAGTTGATGTGTAGTACTATGGCGACTTCTAAAACCAAATACTTAGCTGATCTTGCTTCGACCCGACGATCAAGATGCATTTTTCCATCTGTCTGCATCTGGTATGCTGACTAGACTGATTTTTGTCCGGACTTTTGGGCCTTTCACTTCATCACACGCTTACAATCACACACTGGAGATAAGTGCTACGCATAAGGTGCTCCATTAAAAAACTCCTATCAGGCAGTCAGTCAGATTTCTTTTAAAAATCATTATGTATAAAATTTGAAATGTTAACATCCTACTGGGTCATGTTATAATATTTTGTGGAGTTGAGGTTCAATATTCGTGAATAAAGGCTAGGAAAAATAAATAACGTTTCCGACTGATAGCGAAAATGTCGTCCCAAAAAAGGGACGCTAGGCATAAATGGGTTAAATAAAACAGCATATATGAATTTGAAATGCTATGTAGTACCTTTTGCGGTCAATAGTGACTCAGAATTTCTAAAAATATTTCTTAATAAAAGTTTTTGTCAGAATGATGCCTTCACTTTATGTTAGAAATGCTGTGATATTCTTAATTTTATTTTAAATTTAATTTATTTGTTTATTGCTTTTACTTAAATATAAATTATTACTTAAAACCGTTTTATATTCTTTTTCTTCTTATTTTATTTCAAGTGTGCGTGAAAGGTGTAGTTGGAGGAGGGCTTATCAGGATATATCCTCTTTCCCCTTATATTATCAATTTTAGAAAAATTGCTGATTTCGGCAAAAACGGGAAAACACGTTAAATAATGAAAATATACAAATAGATATCTGTGCTAGTATAAGAAATTTTTTTTCTGAAAGCATCTACTGCAGTTACCTGGCCCTCTTTTACTCATTTTTCACAATTTTAAAATTTACTTTCTTACCAAGATTTTATCTTGCAGAATTGTGTTGAGAAATTTTTCTTTAAAAAGGACTTTTTAGTTTTCCCCTTCAACTAAACAGTTTATCTAAAATTTGTTACAATAGTTTTTAACCTACCTTAGTTACCTTTTGAAAACTTCTTCACGCCTCCATTCCTACCGGTCACGCCTCCATTCCTCACGCTCGCCTACCGGTACGCCTCCATTCCTACCGCACTTTCTACCGATTACAATCCACTATAATCACCAAACAAAACTTAAAATTCATAAGAATTCCATTATGCTCCTTTCCTTTTTTTAGTGTTTTATTGCTTGATCAATGTTATTGCCTTTTTACTTAAACATTAACTAATCAAAATGATTTTAAGAATTTATAGTAATCTTAGTAGTAATCCGCATATATTCGGAACATTCACTGTGGGTGTTTAAGTATTTATGGCTTTACCTTTATATTAATATCCAGGAAGAGCTCAGCAATGTTATCTTCACTAGTAATAATGTGCTCCGAAATCTTCCAAACGGAGAAGAATCGCCTAACTCATTGCGTTACATCTGCATGTGTGAAACATGAAAACATAGCCGCATTGAAAGTTTCTATAGGAAATTTATGTAACAGTTCTAATTGAATCGGTGAGTGCAGATACCACCTCAGTCACAAACAGGAAGTTTTTC